>WAAD01037819.1:308-293399 GCA_013389945.1 Fregata magnificens
CTTTATCAGCAGGAAAGACATTTCAGAAGATATAATTCAAATTAGGAAATTTGAACCAATGATTTTAGTGATCTGATTGTTTGAGTTTCTGTTGACATCTCAATACTGGCTGGTGAGTATGACAAATTATCCACAGAGACATAAGAAGCTGCATACCTGCAGTTATTTTCATTGCTACATCACATAAAACCAGGCTCTGGGATTAATAGACTGATAGATCAATAAAGCATTGGCCATGCTATAAGAAAGTGCTAAGCATCATTGAGAAGACAGTTTCTAATCAAAGTACTAGGAAAATAGGAATCCATTTATTTCAGGGCATTTCCCCCCCCAGAGTCATTGTTACTGGCCTTATTCCTGTATCTGATCTGTTCTCTTGAATAGTCTCCAGCAGGTGCCATATTTAATACAAATGCTTCCAGTCCTGAGTAACGTACTGGAGTTAATAATGTAGTGGCAAAGTTTTCATATTTGCTAATCTGTTTTCAGCCGGTTATCCTGAAAATATTGTCTGTTTGCCCTATTGNCTACGCTGCCAGCTAGTAAATGGGAAACTTTCACTTCTGCAATGGTGTTCTTAAAGTGATCACCTTTTAGAGCAAGAAATCGTGTTTAAAAATCTTTCTGATTAGAAAATCAAGTCAGCCGCCTTCATAGATATATGTAATTGATAGAAACATTATGTTGTAAACCAGCTGATATATCTGATATTAAAAATAATTTTCAGGGAAGAAGAGATTATTTAAATCTCCATTGTAGGCAACTCTTAAATGAGGGAGGATACAGAAATCTATATCTAATCTGACCTCTGATGTCAGCTCCAGAGCAAGGATCTAAGCCTAAACCGATAAGGAATTCTTTTCTTCCAGAAGCCTATTTTCACTTACTGAGCATTTTGGGTGGATCAAGTGTGGCTCCGTGAGTGCAGTTCTCATGGTCTGAAAGCTTTTTCTCCAGGCTCTGGTACTCTTCTGGTGACTTCTGTAGTCATACTAGTTATTCGAAACGTGCATTATTTAGTTCTTCTGAGAGAAGAGGGGGAGGAGAGTAAGACGAGGGCAGGGGAGTTCAGATATCAGGTTTTTTTCACTTGCTCTCAATCCTACTGTCTCCCTTCTGTCTTCCCTGGTCTGAGAGACAACCATCTGTTCCTCTCACCTTCCAGTTTTTCCCAGCAGTTGGCCCAGCATTCAGAAAGCAATATTTTCTTCTAGATATAATAATTTGTTCTCTGAGAGCTGCACTGCTGAGGATGCTCAGCTAATACCCAACTTTCATTCCTGCTCCAGCTAGTTCTCGGTGCATGTTATTGCAAACTGTGTACCCTAAAGTGAATATTTGATATCACGCTGAGATGGCATCTAACTCCAGGTTACGGTCAATTCCTGGTTTGGATCACAGCCCACTTAGAAAGTAGAAAATCCATTTCAGGTTTACCAATACAGCAAATGGAAACAAAGGAGATTTAAATCTGAGGCAGCTGTTCTAGCACCATAAATATGTAGGAGCAACAGTGTAGTGATCAGATTTATGAAACAGAAAAGTTCTTCACATTCCAACCATATGCAAGGCAGATGGGCTGTTTGGGTTAGCTAAAGAAAATCCTGTGGGAACGTAGGATGTAGAAGGTGTGAGAGCTGTGCTGTATTGTAGATGTGCTGATGCTCTTCAAGGATGGTAATCAGGCATCCAGTCACAGAAGATCACCTGTCTCTGAGGCCAAAGCAGTTCTAATACAAAAAGAGGAAGATGGAATATTTATGTCTATGGAGATGGTGCACAGACCTGGTGTACATGGTGCACCAAAGCCTCGGTCTCCTGGGGCTGCCCGCAAGACCATTCTCAAAAGGAATTGAGTAATGGCCAAGGTGATCTATGAGAAATGATACTCGCACAGTTTGGGGATCCTCAGATCCTACATTTCCTCCTGAAATGCAATGGCTTTCACTCTTTTTTTTCACTTAGCAAAAAAGAGGGGACCTGTATTCCCTTTGCCTTCCTTGATGTAACCTGGCAATCTAAATGATGAGGATTTGGCCCTTTGTACGTCTGCAGCTGTACAAAATGTAAACTTGATTTTCGTGAACTTGCTCTGATATGTAATCATCTCCAATACAGAATATGCTCTTGAATGTGGTAAAATTGCTTAATATATTATAAGATATCAAATCAAAAGAAAAAATTTCTGCATGGTTTGTGATACCTTGTTATGTACCCGTTCTGGGTGAGAAAGTTCTTGGAGATTTAGTACATGCAAAGAACCACAAGCCATAAGAAGCAAATATTTAAACCTCAGTCCTGCAAATATTCAATTAGATTCTTTTTGTCATCAGGAATTCCAAATTAGTTTGACTGTATGGTGGGTAAATCATTTGCCAAACCCCACTTTTTAGAACAACAGTGATTTTGAGCTGTATAAAGTGATATTCTGAATAACTCACCAAACGGATGATTCTGTCAGTCGGCATTGTGTACTGCAGGAATGTAGATTATGTGTGTAGATAATAGACAGACAGACAGACAGACAGAGCGACCAACCGACTGGCCAACTTTATTTGCTAAGCCTGAGATTCAAGGAAGAAAAATTACTGGCAAGTTAAAAACTCCTGAAAAACAAGATTTAAACTAGAAAGGATGATACAACTCTAACAATAGCATTGTGAATGGCGACATTGTCATTCTGAATGGAGATCTGCTTGAGTTAAATTGAATAACAATGCTCTTTTTCTTCATTAAGGCCATTAAAATCTGTAAGGCTATGGGACCTGGATAGACATAAAGGTTTTAAAAAGCAATGAGGAGAGACTAATGCTCATTGCTGCGTACTTACTTGAAGAGCCCAATTAAGTAAAATTTTGTGCTAATTTTTGCTCTCTGAAAAATCTAAGCAGAAAAGCCTCATTTATGCTATTGCACTGGTTCAGAAAAAAAGCCTACGATTTTTTCTCAGTATCACCATATAAATATTACAAATTCTTTTTGGAGTGCAAAATGATTTTTACTATTGTAACTGGAGATAAATGTTATTTGCGCCTAACATCAAAATATAAGAATTCACCAAGATTCTTTCTCTGTGCCTCACTATGCTGCTTCAATGGAGTGTCTCTGGGAATATTGCAGTTTTCTATTGTTTTTTGGAAGTGCTAATATTAGCATGAAATGTGATAAGAATTATTTAAGAACCTAATTGCACGCTCTCTATTTGGCATTTGAATTTTGCATCTTTGGAATTCGTCTTTTCAGAGTGCTTTATTTAGTTTCTATTAATACCCTGTAATTTAATAATTGTAGTGGGAGGCTAGGGAGAATATGGAACAAGGAAAGATTTGCATATTTCTTTGATACAGTAGTTTGTGATAGGCTCTGACCTTTTTCTTTAGACTGATCTTGAAAAGCAGTTTTGCTAAGGCTGGCATGAACACCACAGAGCATGGAAAGACCAGATAGGGAGACTATTCATCCTTTATTCCATTCATTTGTCATATGACTAAGGGAAGGCTGACTCAATCAATCAAAGCTCTGCAAAGCAGTATTAAGCAATGTAATTCTTGATTAAATCTTGCTTTCAATGTAGATATCAGCCTGAAAAAAAGATCTTTTAAACTAAATCTTACCATGAAAGCAGAAAAAAAATTTGCTTTTTCTGTTGCCCTAAGACTATGCTGAAAAGCACATCTGAAAAAAATTGTGGCTGTGACTTCATGTTTGAGTTTTTGCCTGTTAAAACACATTACTATGGGCCTCTGTTTTTTGCACTTGTAACCCGAGTAAGAAAATGGCATGCAAGAAAGAAATCTTCTGGAAAGATTGGCTAATGGCTATGTAAACAGCAAATGCTTGCCACATATGGGCATTTGGAGTTTTTATTGCAAAGACTCAGTGACTACTATGAACAGGGTAGAGCTCTGAAATGTGGTAGCAGGGCAGATCTTTTGGGTGAGGCTTGGATGTCGTTTGGCAATGTTCTTAGCAGAGGCTTTGGAACTTTTTACTCAGGGCCTATGTAAAAAAAGGACTACAGCAGCTAATAGACAAGGCTGTACTGTGCTGCCTGGGTCTTCTGCAAGGGCCTGGGGTGATATGAATGAAGGGAACACATAATCAACAAAACAGGGCTTAAGCACCTCAAGAATTTGCATGTAAGCAAGGAAGTGCCTGCAAGGCACCATCATGAGGAACCCCCTCCCCAGCCCTTTCTGGGAAATCCACATGCCAGGGTGCCTCTCTGAAGTGCTTGTACACTAACACATGCAGTATGGGGAATGAGCTTGATGAATTAGAGATCTGTATGCAGGTGCAGGGCTGTGATCTTGTTGGGATAATGGAGACATGGTGTGATGGCTTGCATGACTGGAGCGCTGCAATGGAGTGATACAGGCTGTTTAGGAAGGACAGTCTGGGAAGATGACAAGGCAGAGTTGCTCTTTATGCGAGAAAGTAGCTGGAGTGCATGGAGCTCTGGCTGGGGATGGATGAAGAGCCAAGTGAGAGCTTATGGGGATGGGAGACATTGTAGTAGGTGTCTGCTATAGGCTGCCTCATCAGGAAGAACAAATAGATGAGGCCTTCTACAGAAAGCTAGAAGTAGCCTTGCGTTCACAGACCCTGGTCCTCATGGAGGATTTTAACTACTCCAATATCTGCTGGAGGGACAACACAGCAGGGCAAAAGGAGATTCTAAGAGACCATTGATGACAACTTCTGGACAAAAGTGATAGAGAAACCAATGAGGGGATGTGATCTGCTGGTCCTCATACTTACAAACAAGGAAGGTCTTGCTGGGGATGCGAAGGTTAAAGGCAGCCTCAGCTGCAGTGACTAAGAAACATCATGAAGTTCAGGAACCAGGGAAGAGAGCAGGACAAAAGAACAAGATCGCAAGTCTGGACTTCAGAATAGCAGATTTTAGCCCCTTCAGTGAACTGCTTGAAAGAGTCCTATGGGATAGGGCACTAGAGTAAAGAGGAGTCCAAGAAAGCTGGTTGATATTCAAGAATCACCTCCTCCAAGCTCAAGAGCAGTCCATCCCAAAGAGCAGAAAGTCAAGGAAAAATGCCAGGAGGTCTGCATGGATAAGCAAGGAGCTCCTGGCCAAACTCAAACACAATAAAGAATGATAGAGAAGGTGCAAGGAGGGACAGGTAACCTGGGAGGAATATAGACACACTATCTGAGTATGCAGAAACACAGTGAGGAAAGTCAACAGTTACCTGGAACTGGATCTTGTGAGGGATGTCAAAGGCAACCTGATGGGCTTCTACAAGTACATAAGTAGCAAAAGGAAGACCAGGGAAAACATGGGCCCACTGCTGAATGGGGCAGACCTGGTGACACAGGACGTGGAAAAGGCTGAGGTACTGAGTGCACTCTTTGCCTCAATCTTTACTAGCAAGAACGGCCTTCAATCATGCAAGGCCCTGGTGATCAGGGGGAAAGTCTGGAGCAAGGCAGACATACCCTTGGTGTAAGAGGATCAGGTATGGGAATACTCAAGCAAATCGGGCATACGTTAGTCCATGGGCCCTGATGGGATGCACCCACAAGTGCTGAGGGAGAGTCTGATATCATTGCAATACCACTCTCAATTATCTTTGAGCGATCATGGCAATTGGAAGAGGTTCCTGAGGGCTGGAGGAAAGCAAATGTCATTCCAGTTTTCAAAAAGGGCAAGAAGGAGGACCCAGGGAACTGCGGGCTGGCCAGCCTTACCTTGATTCCTGGGAAGGTAATAGAATAAGAGGCAATGGGCACAAACTGAAACAGAGCAGGTTCTATCTGAACATCCGGAAACACTTCTTCACTGTGAGGGTGACTGAGCACTGGCACAAGCTTCCCCGAGAGGTTGTGAAGTCTGCATCCTTGGAGATATTCAAAAGTCATCTGGACTTGGTCCTGGACAACCTGCTGTAGGTGGCCCTGCTTGAGCAGGGAGGCTGGACAAGATGACCTGCAGATGTGCTTTCCAACCTCAATCATTCTATTCCGTGAGCTGACAAGAAAATCGAAAAAGAAAGGCTTCAAAATATCATGACGGTCCTGAAAGAAGTGGGCTCCCTGCTGTGCCTTTGGCAAGGACGAAGTAAAGGTTTCAGGAGGCTTCCTCAGTAACAATGAGTGGAAAAACTCAGTTTCTACTCTCAGTCTACTTTTTGAGGGTCGGAGAACGTGCCCAGGATACAGCAAATATTGGGGCATGACAGAGGGGAAAAATACACTCGCTCATGGAAGTGAGCATCTGAGCAACTGTCCAATTTGCATTTCCAGTGACTGTCCCCTTTCCTCGAATAACATTACCTTCTGTTTTTCTTGTTATTAGGGAAGGATCCTAAATTTCTCTACAGACTTTGTATAGAAATGCTTTTAACTACCCTATTTATAGGGCAAAATACAGACCATAAATGGAACAGTATTTGAGGTCAGCTCAAATAAACAGAGTGCATCAAGAGGAGAGAGTTACTGTGATCTAACAAGGAAACCCAGTCTAATATATTTTTAGTTGGTTGCATTACATCCATGCATGGCTTATAACGATCATAGTAATTCTGAAGACAACTTTCCATCAACTAGTAATAATAGTCCTAAAAAAAAAGGAGCCTTTGTACTGTGCTGCCATTTCTTTGCTTGCTTGGAAAGATCAGGAAAGATAGAAGTAATTGCCACAAGTCTCTGCAGTTTGCACAGAAGTTTCCCAGACAGTGGATGTCTGATGTCATGAATGTACAGATCATAGCGTTTAACCTTCATAGCTTCTCAGAGCAGAATTATTCTAGATAAATTTCTGTATCTATGAGAGCTGAAAATACAGAGAACAATAAAATTTAGAAGCCCCAAAAGCATAAAATATTTTGATTTATAGTCATTCATATAGGCCATTTAATTCTGACAGAAGACTTAAGTGTTGTTTTCCCAAGATTCTGCCATTGATAAAATGGTAAATCCTTATAGGACAGAAGATGTTTTTGTTGTTAACTATGTACTGGCTTTCAACTGATGAGGAGCTTTTTGCTCCCAGATATAAAAATTATTGAAAAATACATCTTGGCAAAATGGAAAAAAATGCAAAGGGATTTAATTGAGTAGTATGCATTCTCTCTTAAACTCTTGTTTTAGCATTTTTATTTCAGCATTTCTATTTCATCACCTGACTCCCTGGCCACTTTCTCTGAAAGAAAATGTTGACTTTTCAGGAAATTGTGAGCTTTGTTGAATGATTGGAATTTGACTAAAGGCTGAGTAAGGATTATTTGCATGAGAGAGATTTTATAGCAACAGCTTCCCAGATGTGTGGGTATGTTTGCGTGTTTCAGGAGTGTTGTGTGAGGACATGATCTAATATTCTGTTGTCAAATCCTAATTTTCTGAGTTTCTCAGAGTTCAAAGAATTCTTGCTTCAAATGCAACAGTAGGAATAATATTGTTCTTTAGCAAACAGTCTTGGACAGATTGCAGAAACCTGTTAAATATTAATTCCATTAAGGCTGAATATTCAACTAAAATTAATTGCAATGCTGTGTAAAAATAATTTCATCATTAATTTATTTAAAAAGGGATGCAATGAAATGTATAGAAACTTGTAAATAGTATTCATAATAATACAGTGAAGCTTATAGTAATTTAACTGCATATTTGAGGGTAATATAGGTAGAAACTTGAGAAGAAAAGATTGCATATATATACTTAAATATATGCATATATATATATGTGGATGTGTGCATATTACACACACACACATATATATAAACATGACTGGTGAACCAGGAAATAAAGCAGAAAAACTGGTCTTGGACAGCCAGCCTACAGATCTCCTATCTGTGCTTGTCCAGATTACCGATCTTCTGAATTCCTCCATCCATGTGCACGAACCTGTTTGCACCTCCTGGTATGTGGGTTTACAACAACTGCTATTGATCTAGAGTGATGCCTGATCTGGGCATTTGGGGAAGTTGGTTACTGGAGCATGGTGTAGCATGATAAATTAGCAAGGAAGTACAGATGCAGTGGCTGTGTCCTCACTGAGTATGACTGGAGACAGTAAAGAATTTAGAATATTAGGAATTATGGTGCCTGTTCTCCATTTGCTGCACAGTTTTTTAAGGGAAATAAACCTTTTCAATTTTTTTTTTCTTGCTCAATATTTCTCTCTATCCCTTCTCATGTGGCCCATCAGCCATGTGGATATTTTGCAGAAAGAATAAAGACAGATATATGAGTAGGAAGGGAGAGAGAACTCAGTATAACTACTTTTTCCTTTCATGTATGTCTTTTCTTGTGGTATATTTCCCCTCAAGAACACTCACAGGGTGAAAACAACATAAGGGCTACTGAAAATATGTAGCAATGTACTGCATGCTTCTTATTCTCATTAATTCAAGACAGATAGCATTTGAATGTAAAATATCCCTCAATATCACTACAAAAAGTGGAAATACAAGACGAGCAATGCAGTATTTGTTTCAATGATCTTAGCATGAAGTTCAGTGCACTGCAAGGGTCTATGGCATAAACGTTCAGAGGTATTCAGTTTTCTCACCCTGCATGTTAAAGGGTTCAAGAGAAAGCTCAGTGGGATGGCTAATCTGCTTTTCCAAACCAGGTAGGTATGTAGACACTATTTCTAACCCCTGGTTGGAGAGTGCAGCCACTGTGAGGAACTACTTGCTGTTCATACCCAATGTGGGACTAGGTATTAAACTTAGTATTAAAGGAATTTGGTGGGAACCTGAATGCTCGTCTGTGAGAGCAGCAAGTGAATGGAGACCTCACCCACCACAGAGGCACTTCGCCTGCAGATGCAATCTAGGCCATCAAGAAGTGCATATATGTTCTGATGAGAAGCTGGCATGTTCTGCATTGGCAGCCAGTACCAAAACCATTAGTGGGTTCATGCCTAGTCCTGCCTCTTCGTTGCAGTCCGTAGCTAGCACGTTTGTGCGCTGCGATGCTGAAAGGCTCCAAGCCCCCACTGGTCTGACAGGCCGCTGCTTACAGATAAGAGCCTTGATCCTATGGTTTTGGATGTCAGGGAAAGGTTCCATTAAGTTTGGTGGGCTTATGAAAATAAAATCTCTTCTATATTTCATGCTGTATTGAGTGGTTTTTTAAATGAAGGTTTGGGTACCTGACTGTCCAGTCTCAGGCATTTTATTAAGATTGTCCCAGGACTTTCCTCCTGTGCTTCCTGTTCTTTTTTCTAGGAAGACCAGTTGCTATGACCAAAATCAATCACCATTTCAAGTTTTCTGGCACACATATGTAAAGATGAATCACTTTCTGTCATGCTTCTATTATTGCAATTATGTGATGAAAAGGAGAACGCAATCCTAAATACAGAAGTTCCAAATCTTCAAATGCAAATGCCCTTGCAAATGAACCCTCTACCCACATGGAGAGAAAAGATCCAGGCTTAGATTCACAGTATGTAGCCTGGCTCTGATTCTATGTATGAGAAAGCTTACTGTAAGATCAAAATCAAATTATCTCGGTGTTCAGAAGATAGTTACCATTAAATTCATCTCTGCACCATCTAATTTCATGTTCAGATTTTTGCATAGTTTATCTTAGCTAGTGAAGAATGTTTTCACAGCAGATCATGTTGCACAGAGAGGAACTCAACTTTACTGGCTTTAAAATGGTTGTCTTCAAAACACTTCTGGGCAGAATGATATGAATGGAATAACAAACAAGAGTTCTAGCTGTATTCAGGGTTGCATTGTCAAAGAAGGGTAAAGATGCTAAGAGCATAAGAAAGGCTTTATTTTGTGCATATTTAATTCCTAATGAAAGAAAAGTAGCATAAGAAAGGAAGTGATCCTTTTTCATAATTTCAGACTGCATGTTAATGTCGGTATATCCAAGTGCATTTACAATGTGGTTGAGTCTAAAAGTACCAATTTATTTGTACTACAGCATTATTTCAGTAGTTTTGTTTCAGGCTGCTATTTTTATGCCAGGGAATCCAAATTAGGAACCTTGTGAAGTCTGAGATGTTTCTAGTAATTTACATGAGATTTTCTTTTTCTAATTCCTTCATGATTGTTCCAAGGGCTTTTGTTTGATTTTATTCTGCAGAAGATTAGACCTCAATATTACAAATGTTTTTGTTGGGACTGGTATATAAGGCTGCTAGGGCAAGATACCACCTGGGTAACATTGCTTGCTTTGAGTGAAATGTACTCCTACGACAAAGTGCCAGGACAAATAATTCAACCTTTCTATCACATGAGTACCCAAAATGTGTCTGACGTGCCACTTTGAAACCCATGAAACCACTTCAAAGACAAGTTCTTAACTGTGGCCATCCTCAGAAGAGTTAACTGCTTGTTACAGCTCCTGTGTGTCATCCCACAAAGCTTGAAAGCCCAGGGAGTCCTACAGTTGTACCTGCAGGAGCCAAAATGCTCCCCAGCTTCTGCTGTCACTCCTTCAGCAGGGTCTGCTCCAGATGCCATTCCATTCCTCCCTGGCACAGGTGAAGGCATCAAGCCCCAGGGTTTTCCTGTGCAGCCCTCACTCTGATGTACCCACAATTAAGTGGTCCCCTTCAAACAAAACTCAGGACCTCCTGTTCTCTCCCACTGAAATCTCAGCTCTTCAGCAATCTCACATTTTGGTACTTTGCATCCAATAAATTTCTTCTTGGAAAACTGAATTCAGGGTCACACACTCAGAGTTCATCCAGCCTTTCTAAATGAAGTCAATTATCTCCCACTTGTTACCTAGATGATTTAGAGGCTAGTCCACAATTAATTTTACGCTGGAAACAATAAAGATGAATATTCTCTTGAGAAAAATCTGAGGAGTTTTACTTTAGTTTGGTTGTGAGGAATGGCTGATACAGGGAGAATGTGAATTTGTATTCATTATATTACATGTATATTATATTACAAGGAATGTATTCCAACAGCAGTGTTAGTGTACAGCATTATACAGTAGAAAATGTGAGCAATAGCACTTTCAGGACCCTTAAGAAAACCAAAGATAATGCCTTCCCATCCTTCTACCAATGTTTATTAGTCCCACACCAGTAAGACCACCCTTTACTGGCAAACACAGTTATCTCACTTGGCATCTGAGAAGCTTAAATACTAACCAGTCTGTGGCTTTTTCTTCTCTCCTTAATACACAGAGGATTACCCTTGTGAAGGACTACGTAAATAGAAAATGTGATGGCTTTGCTTTAACTGCACTAAGCCTGTCTTTTTTTTTCCTGGCAACAGTTTTAAGCATCAGTGTTGCATCCATATTAAGTGTGAATTCCCTCGTGTACATCCCATTAAGGTTAATAGAATTTTAGTTTTACTGCTTAATAAATTTCAAAGTGGATTAACTTTTGAGAAATATATAACCAGACATAATGCACAGAACACAATCCCATATCAGCATACATATACTGTAGCTAAGATATGGGAAGCGCTAATGGAGATGTGATAAAGCAGCTTTGTATTATATGTAAAGAAAATAGAATAGAATATTTTCAAGCTTGTAACTTAGCTAATATTTCAGTATCATTTGTCTTTTATTGTTTGTTGCTTTCTTTTGTCACTTCTACTCATTTTGAAATTACATTCTTCCAGCTTTTCTGCTTCTGGATTCAAAATAATAATGAATGATTTGAGACACCAGCTTTTCCAAACTGTTAGATCATAATGCAATCTGATATACATAGTAACCACTGGACCCATTGGGGGAACTGGACTTTGAGAGAGCTGGTACTCAAGTGCATGTATTTTAGGAGGATCATAGAATCATACCTTAAGAGGATCCCGTGACTTTATGTTACATACATAACACCGTACGTATTCACACTCTGTGAATTTGAAATTCATTTATAGTATTAAGTACAGGCTTCCTCTAAAATTACTATACGTGTCTCTCAGGAGCTTTCAGAGGCTCAGGTCACTCCAGTTGCCTTTCTCCAAGTGCTGTTACATTGGATTTGCCAACTTCAAAAGACGTGCTTAAGGTAGAGGAACCTTTTTTCATTGGAGGCAGGCAACACTCCTGAACTTTTGGTCATTGAAGTTTCTCTAAAGTCAAGGTGAGGCTGTGTCTCCATGGGCTGGCAGCCTTTCCGCTAACTCTCTGTGGGACAATGCCATTCCTCATGGGTGAGGGCCAGCCCTCTCTTCTCAACCCCAAATTTAGCTAACAAAAGTAGACAAAAGGTCTAAGCTTTCTAATGCTCACCCATCTCTGCTTTTCTGATAGAATTCTTTGCTTTTTCCCATTGTTCACATCCCTCTGTACAGCTCACTTTTTATTTGTGTTGCCTGTGTGGTGAGTTGGGAAATCTGCTTATGTATAACTGTAAATTGCAGCCAAGGTTGTGAAACAGCAGACTATCTCATTATTAGTTATATTCAGGAGACTGACCGAAAACGTCATTACAGGTTTCTGTATTTATTATCTCAGAGAATTCCATATCCAATAAGAATATGATTTTTTTCCTTACATGCCAGTCCTGTAACTCTGCCTGTGATCTGAAAGTCAAGCTGTCATCTTTGCTTTTAATGAATTTTTTTGCAACAGAAACTTACGTTACAATATTGCTGCTAACTTCAGCCAGCATAGGACTGAGGCTGTTTTTATAGCTCCATTGCTTCTGCAAAGAGCTAAAGTGAAAAAGGAAACAAGTAAACAAGAAAAAACCTAAGAAATTATTTTTGTTATAAAAATAAATAGTTATGGTCCTAAGTAGTTACATAAACACCGGTGGTTCAAAAATAAAATGGCATGTCTTCATAGTCCTTTTTAATGATTGTAACTGTACTTTTAATGTCTAATGGCAGTAAACAGAGGCAATAGCATCCATCTAAACAGGCAAGGTGACTTATGCTTCTCTAATGTTCATAATAACTTAAAAGAAAAGCAACTTAAATATGATTCATTCATGCTAACAAGAATTAGGTAGGAAGCTCAAGAGAGGTATCACTCAAGATTTCAGCCTATAGCTTCCTTCCCTTGGAAGGATCCAAACTGACCCTATTTACTTCTGGTGTTCCAGATCATGCTTGATTTCATTTTCATCAGTTTTCAGTGGCCAGCTATGCAAAATCTGAATACCTGTATTTGTGATACTACCTACAAATGCTTTCCCTTAAGAATCATTTGTAGTTCTTCTTCTTTCCTCTGTGACTAGAACTTGCAGTTAGATTTGCAGCTAACCATGTGACAAAGTTGTACAATTCTGCCTTTATTCAGTTTGGGATAACTTTGTACCTCTGATGCTGACCAATGTAACATGTATATTTGCTGTTGCACTTTGAACACCAAGTGATACATATTTTTTCTATAGCTTTTAAAAAAATAGTAGATAATTAATGGTTGCAGAAGGGTTCAGTATTATCCTAACTTTCAAGATGAGGAAATTGAGGCAGATGACCGAGGAAATCTGTTACAGTGCACTACCACAGTCACAAAGTGTGTTTGAGGCATTTATCAAAAACAACGAACAGTTGCAGAAACAGTCGCATCAAAACCAATTCACTTAAATGATCTGGTTTAGACTTTCCTAATTTTTTTGCCCACAGGAGAAATATTCAGTATCAGTATCTCATCGCAATGTGTCATTAAGAAGTTGTAAAGTGGCTGCCTCTGTTGTCCAGGATACTTGTACAGCTTCATGTGTGAATACTACAAGTTAATTTTTAGGTAGCATGGATTTATCTTGGAGAGCTGGCTTATAGCAGCTTTTTGTTTATCTGCTCTATAAGTATCTTGAGGCGTAATTGTGAAGGATACTTTGTGTGGTCAGTTTTTTGTTGGCTTAACAACATGCTGGTTCTTGGCATTTTTTTAATGAAATACTCCTGGCATTGTTTCCTGTACTTCCCACTACCCAGTCCCACTTCTGACACATCTCAGTGCTGATGAGACTTTGAGAAGCCACAAGTACTCTATCCAACAAGGAGAGTTTTGGTGAGACAGTATCCATGTGCAAAACCTGAAGAGACCAAGTGCACCGTGCTGGGGAAGAAATCAATTTCACTTGACCTTTCTTATTTGGACTGTTCTCTAAACTATCAAAGGTCCATTTGTTTCTTTACTTGAGCACAATAGGTAATAACAAAGTTTAAATATGTGTATTATTTAAATATTTATTTGCTAATGGATTATTTTATATGGTTCAGCTCTATGGATATGGGTCTATTTTCCACGGATCCTGCCAAGAGAGTTTCCATTCTGGGACTTCCTGCTTATTTCTTCCAGCTGCTTCTCTTTCTTATCCCTTCTGTTATTATTCTCCTCCTGTCTCCTTGTTTTCAGTACTGATGGAGGAGAACTTGGTTAGACTTTGAAATCATAATATAAATGTTCTTGGCAACTGTTTCTTTCTATACTCTTTATAATTATTCTCCAGCGATTCCAATAGTATTTTCCAGTTGGAGACCATCACTGAGGACTGCATTGCTCAGTCAGAATGTTAAAGGTGCAAATAATCTTTTAAGAGGATTCATAAGGAACATGTTCAACATCGAGACACAGCAGGAGTAACACAGTGGCCAAAATGGTGTTGGCTGTCTTGACCAGAGTGATGCAGGAAGGAAAACTCTTTAAAGAGGTCTTCATTTCCTGCCTAGTCCCTAACCAACCCCACAAAGTCTGTCTGCAACACAAAGCCTCCCGCCAATCTCACCTTGAAAGTTTACCATCAGCAATAACGGGATCTGTGGGACTTGTTGACCCAACCTTCTTCAATGGTGTGGTACTGGTTAAATGCATGAAATGGGGCTGTGCGTGCATGTGTCTGTGTGCATCATTTGAATCCTCTATTGTATTAATGACAGATAGTTTTAAAAGAAAAAAAAAAAAAAGTTGTTTTACAACTGTGGAAGTCATTTGACTACCTGTTACTCTGATGGCATTAATGCTAGTCTTGTCAGAAGTGAATCGGTCCTCCTTCCTGCCAAAATAACAACTGGCATGGAGGCAGTGAAGTGCTGTTTTCTCACACGTGAAAGTATTTGCGGAATGAAGTCCTTTGTTTGTTTGTTTGTTTGTCTCTCTGTGTGTGTGTTTGTTTTCTTTACTTTTGGAACATATTAGAAAGCATCCTGCTCTTGTTATTTCTTTTGAATAGTCTATTTTCTATAGAAAGTAATATCCACATGGTAAACTCCTATTCATCAAAACTGTGCCAAATATGTGCCATTTTAAAGCTAAATATATGTTATGTTATTTTATTTTACTTTAAAGCAAGCCAAAATACATACCAAGAGCATAGCTCTGGATGGTTTGGTCCTATTTTCAAATGAGTATTTACTGTGTGAGGCACTTCTGTGCAACAAGCTGAGTTGGTAAGGGGCTGCTTTATGAATGCGGTACAGAAAGCAGTACTTCTTCCTCCTCTTACTGTGAACTTACCTTTTAACTGTAAAAATATGTATTTTTCTATTCTCAGCGAAGCATGCAAATCATGACCTTGTGTGCCTAACGCAGTCATACCTGGCTCCCTAGCACTCCCTTTTCACTTGCATTTTAGGAGTGTTTCTCCAGGGGACATAAAGATTATGAAAAAGTGTTTGGTTTGGGGGAAGTAGTGTTAGTACTTGGGAGTTTCTGTGTCAACTCTTACATCCTTCTGTAGGTATGACTGGCTGATGTACAGGAGTGTATTTTTGGTCGTATTTTTCTTCCCTCTTGATGGGTGCTAATAAGTCTTTCCTCTTGCCGTCTGCTGGTGACATTTTTCTTCCTTGGCTTGGTCAGGATGAGAAAAATTTCTTAAGCTCTCCCATTCCTCTACTATACACCAAAACAAGGCCCCACTTCAGGCCAGAATAAATAAAATAGGGAGATTCCTGGAGTTACAGGACCACATGGTAAATATCTTCCTTTTCCATTATTTTGCTTTATAAAATGTTGAAAGTTGCTCTTTCTCTTTTTGTAAGGATTGCATTTTACACATCTGGCTCAACTTTTCCCTTTCTAAAAAATAAAAAAATTTTACTGAGCAACTGTGTCCGCAAATGCTGAAACTAAAAAAACTGTATGTTGTAACATGGCCAAATTAAGGATGTGTTATGAGGTTTATAAATTAAAAAAGAAAAGTTTTATAAAGAATTGAGAGTAATCCAAACCAGCGGTAATTTCTCTTTGATCACATGGAAAACAGTTCTACATGGCCTGCAAACTTAGTGACTTAGGGGAATCCAGTAATTGAAACTAGGAATAACTTAGCAATTTCACATCTTGGACACTTGAACTGAACTTTGCTTGCAAATACAACATGGTTCTGTAAACAGAGTCAGGTCAAGTCAGTCTGGCTAGTAATTCGTTTATTTAGAATATGAGCTTGGTCTCCCTGAAACAGTCTGAAAAGTTCATCCTAGGTTTTCTGAATAATCTCAACTGGGAAAAGACATTTATCAGTCTTCTCCTGAGAAAGTAGAATTTGTGGTTTTTAGTATTGAAATGTTATTGGCCTTTGTTGCCAAACTTCTAATTATTAAACTTCTGATATACTTCTAATTAATAAATGTTTATTTTTTATTGCAGCATGTTCCCACAGAAAGTCAAAGAGAGCTGATTTTCAAGTGCCAGCTGCATTAGCAATTTCTTCAGTGGGAGAGTGGAAAAGAAAATCACCTCTCTGATCAGAATTTCTGGTGTCACAGCATGAAAAGTAGCTGGTGAAGTCTTTAGAAATTGAGTTCCAGTGTAGAGACGCTCTTTTGTAGGGAAAGAATATTACATCTGAGAGTAAGCAGGACACAGGACTCCTTCATGCTGAAGACCTCCTTAACGGGGGCATAAAAATAAATGTGAAAATCCAGCAGGTTACATAATTTTAGACCATTTTTTAAAACATATGTATGAATTTGCATATGATTGGGTGAATCAGTGTGCAATGTACATAACGGATTCAAGGATCAAAACACTATGACATAGTCAATTGGTAAGAAAGTAAAATTGTACCAACCAGTAACCTCCCTAGGGCAACATATAAGCCAGGGGTTTTCTTTTTTAGGTCTTTTTTCTTTAACCTGAATAAGGGATAAATCTTCATTCTGACAGTCTTCCTGTAAATAGAGAAGCAACATCCTTCAGTAAAAATTCAGTAAATATTTCAGAATTTGGGGCCTAAAAGAGTAAATAGCACCTCTAATCTTTCTCAATGGATGCAGTGGTACCTCTGTCCCTGAAACTGGCATAAATCAGTTGTGCAACATGGAGGCAAGTATTGAGGACTGCAGGCAGAGCTTGTTTCTTTTGTCCTGCAAGCATAGCTGGCAACTGATGCAGGAAAATCATTAGGGGACATTATTTTCACAGAGTTTTCTTCCATTGCCGCACAGGCACACCAGCAGCTGGTTCAGCATCCAGCCCACCTGGAGGTGAGAGGCAATGGGGACCCTCTAAAAGAGATGTGCTGCTTAGGGAGAAGTGTCTATCCACTGCCAGCTGATGCCCTTTAGGAGTTTCCAACTGTCCATCCCCAGCTGTTCAGGCCCCTTCTGCCAAAACAAGGTGCTTAAGCATCTGGCAGAAGGAAGTCAATCGATTATCATTTCTAAGATTAAAAATGACCTACCAGTTTATCAGTTAACCACCCTCCTGCTGATTAGTTTGAAGGCATAAGCAGGTTATGTATGAACAACTGATGCTGCAGCTTTGAGGGTAACCTGGTGCACAGGAAAATTTGGAGAAGAGTTGAAGCGTTTGCTGCTGCTGCTGCTGCATGGATTCTGCCTGCTTTCTCTCAGTGGAAATAGAGGGTAATTGGAAGGCTTCTTCTCTCCTTTCCTTCATGCCTTTGAACACATGTGTAAAAATAATCTTCTGAATAGATGCTACTGTGGGACATGTACTCTGGCTCTGTCCAGCTACTAGAAGGAGGGTACATGTGTTCCCCTTTGCCTGTTTCAGTCTTTTTCAATATTTTAATTATTATTATTTTCTAGTATTTTTTCCTATTGTTTTTTATTATTAACTAAAATTTTCTGTTATTATATTTCTATTATTTTCTAAAAATCCTCCTGCCGTGCTCTTGACTTTGCAAATAATGCTTTCCAATAGCAAACACCGTAAGTAACTAACATTAACCTGAGTGGTTTACTTTCCCTCGCATTCTCCAGACAGGGAGTGCACTTCCATCATCTGTTGCCACTGCCAGACCTTTGGGTACAGTTCACCATTGGTGCCTCTGCTCCTTCACTCGCCATAGAGCCTAAATGTGAAACCGTATCAAGGACTGAACCCTGTTTTGTGTTTGTCTGAGCCAACTGCAGCCCACAGCAGGCAGGTCACCTCCCTCTGCCTTGTCAAGCTGTATTTGTTCCAGCTGTGAATCCATTCGCATCCACTATCCACCTGCCTCTCCCAGGGGAGAGTGTGGCTGTTTGTCCAGTTGTGCTCGAGGGAGCAGCAGCTCCCACACCTCCGTGTTGCCTGGCCCGGGTGCTGTGGCACTGCGGAGGTCAGGCCGCCCTCCCCCCAAATCCAAACCTTGCTGGCTGCTTTACAGTAAATGCGGTGACTTGCATTACCGATGAATGTGGCCAGGGCATTCTTCTATGAAACTTACGGTTGTTTTGACGTTTCTTGATACCAGCTTGCTCTACATGCCTCTTTGGAGGAATGAACTTGCATTTAGTGGAATGACAATATGTCACTCCAGATCTGCAAAAGACAGCGTAAGGTCAGTGAAGAGAAGCCTTCACTTTCCAATAGTCGGTTTCCGTGTATAAATTGGCACTTGATGCTCATCAAAGAACAAGAAATATTGGATATGCTCTAAATGCCAATTGTATTTTTGAGCCAACTACCTGATGGAAGTCATCACTTATATGTAAATGAACTGTCAATGGCTTGCCTCCGTTGGCAGTCGCTGGACTGTGAAGGGTATGTCTTAATAAGAACCAAAGCTCTTCACAGACTTTGATTTACTGGAAATAAAATAGAAAAGTCCTCTGAGACTACAAAGGACACTTGTTTCAGATAAAATGTCTAGACAGTAGCAATATATTTGGGGCTTTTATTATAGCAAAACTGCAAATGAGAATAGAGTGCTGAGAAAGTTCCTATGACCCAGCTGAGTTCAAAAACACTGTTTCAGAGTGATCCTTGAAACACTTACACTCAAATTAAGTTCATGAGCATTCAAAAAGGGAAAGAAAAGATGTGCAAGGTCAATGTTCAGGTTTGCTAGAACTCTAGAGCTGCCCAGACTTTACATTCTCTCTGACAAGGAGGGATTTGCAATTCAGCTGTGATTTAAATCAGTTAAAAAACCCACAAATCACACATTGTGTTTCACTGCATTAGATAACAGTCTGTTTTACAGTCCATTGCTGTATGATGGCTTTTTTCTTTGATTATTGAAAATAAAACACAAAAGAGAGATTAATTATGTGAAATGTTACATTTCAAAATGAAACTGAAGCATGCTTTGGCTAAGACATGTCTATCTCCTGTTTTAAGGAAGGCAAATCATACAGCATTTCTGAAAAAGATGTGGGATTTTCAGAACATCCAGTTTACCTGAAAACTATTATTGTTACTAAAATTGTGGTTCTATTATTATCATCAATGGCAGATTTTTACCATCCAGAATTTTTGGAAGTTTTACTGAATTAAAAAAAAAAGTATTGGGGTGAACCTATGCCTTTTATCACAGTCTATGTAACCTGGGCTCAGTATTTTTACCCAAGAGAATTTACATGCCAAATACAAATACAGTATGTGAGAGCTTGGGTACTTAAGTTAGAACCTTGGTTGCCTGTATGGCTAATGGAGGATCCAGAAGGCAATACAGTGAAGCGTCAATTTCCAGCACCAGAGTGCTCTAAATCATCTTCCATGTTATTTATCCCAGCTTTCCAGGAATCATCCTGCAGTCCTTGTGATCCCCTCCTTTTCCATCTGTACAGAGATCAAATGGAGACATGTGGTGGTGCACCCTACCAGCATTTCTTCCCAGTTGCCACCTTTGGTATTGGAAACTCTGGCTTTGTAAGAAACACATCAGTGACTAATTTTCAGAGAATTAATGCGTTCATGGTCGTGTTTCCACATACCTGAAACAACAGCTCTGGGAGCTGTGAACTGCCTGGGAATCTATATGACACATTGCATCAGATAATTAAAAAAAAAATCAATTTTGTTAGCTGTCAGTTTTTTCACAGTGCAGGTTTATGATGCTTGAGGGAGTGTAACTCATCTGTGATGTGGGTCTCAAAGCAGAGACTTGTATCGTGCTCTCAGTCTTTGAGTGCTAGTTTTGAAGTGGAAGGTCAAGGTGGGATTCAGACAGAAGGCTGAATAATTCTTGCTGACCTGAATGAGATAATCCGTTCGCAATTGCCATCCAACTATAAAATCGGAAATAGTTTAAGAGGATCAGGCTGAGTCTGCAAGCAATCTAAAATCTTGTCTCTGAGAGGTACGAAAGGCCCCTTCCAATTCAACAGGCTACTAACCCTGAAAGCTGAACAGTAGCAATTTGGTGTCCTTTTGAGTGCATAGGAATCTAGATTCAGCTCAATGCTTGTGTACCTAGGTAGTCTATTAAATGATCGTGGTCTATGGTTTTAGTTCCACTGTAAAATTAATATAAGCCCTAAGGTTAAATGGTACACATTGTCAGCATGATGACTGCATTAGCTGTAGCTGTTCCAAAAATAAAATTTATTTGATGGTAACTGAATTTCTACATAGTCCAACAGATGAGTCATCAGATAATGTCCACAGAGATCAATTTTATTTATACTTTCAGAAGATTAATATTCACTCCTTTCTGAATCTAAGGGTATGCATAACAACAGACTGAATTAAATCTAAGAAATGTAAATGGATAATCAGAATGTCTTTTGGGGCTTCCTACTGATTCAATACTCGATACTCTGATCGTAGTCACAGTGTACCATGTTATCTTTTATGCTGTCGTACGGCTGGTAAATACCATTGCAGATACAAAATTAATGGACTCAATCCCATACAAGTATAATTTGATGCAAATCATAGTAGATTGTTTACAGACTCCTCAAGAAGGCTTTGTACCCCATCTATCCCGGCATGCGGTCCTTCAAATATTTGACAAGTCACTGTTGTCAGAGAGTACAAAGCATGAAAAAACCACAAGCAATATTAGAAAATCGAGGCTAAAAAGCACAAAGAAATCAGATTTAGAACATTATCTTTAAATGAGCAAAGGGCAATATTCCTACCTTTGTCTTCCTTGTTTTGAAGTATGTGATTCAAACGTTACCTGTTGTCACGGAAATCATGAAAAGGGCTGTTTTCCCCGATTCCCTGACATTATACCTATGAGCAGCACAGTGTTGTAGTAGTTTCGCTGCCTGAAGTATTATCTGGAACATCTATTTTGTGTTCAAGTAAGTGCTATATTTAGAACCTATTATTATTCTGCCTAAAGTATACAGTACACTAGACCTTAATGTACCCTCCAACATGGGCACAGAAGATGTAGGCTAAAAATAGTTATTACTCTAGGAGCAATAATTTGTTTCAAAGCCATCACCTGAATTCCCAAGCAGTAGTGAATGATTAGGACTCCCTTGTCTTCTCTGCTGGAGAGAAATCTCCTCAGCAGATCCTCTTTTGCAGTTGGCAAATTTGAAATTTGTACAAAAATAGTAACAGGAAAAGTTAGAAAAATTTCAGCATGCCATTAACTCCTGCAGGAGGACAAAGTACTATTTGTGAATTCCTCTCAGCAATAGTTACTTTTCAGTGCTTTATTTTCTCCATTGGGAATAAGGTAATTATCAGTAGGAGTAGCAGTGAGGAAGAAAAATAAAATTGTTTATTATTGGACCAATCGAGCCCAGCGAGATGAAGGCCAAATTGTTTTTTGCTTGTCTGAGTTTGATTTTTAGTCAGTCTGGATGTGTTTTTTGTTTAGCAGAGAACTTCAGTGAGGAGTATGTTATTTTATGACTGAGGCCAATAGAAAGTCATTGGCATAATAAAACTGCAGATTTTACAGTTTCAACGCAGCTGCTCCGTGACTTTTAAGCAACTGTGAAATCACATTGTTTAAACTGTGTTTATAGGGACTGATGTCTGGAACCATCTTTTTTCTTCCTTTTTTCTGCAGAAGTCAACAGAAATCCCTCAGATCAACAACTGGTATTACAGCCTAACCATTCTAGTGAGTGTTCGCAAACCTCCACTTAGAAATAACCAGCCAGTCACCCTGTGTTGCACTCGTGTATGAAAATGAACATGATGTTACCAGTATCATGAAGGAATTCGCTAATACTAATTCATCAGTGAAAATCTGTTCATTTAATGACAAACACACTTGTTTGGATGACACACCGACTACGTGCAATGCCCTGAGCAAACTGGCATTTCAATTGTTTTTACAACTCTTTTATGACTTCCTAAACTGCAGCAGTTGGTAGTATTTGGACATGTTGTTATACCGTGTTATCACGAGTATATATACCCCATTTATAAGAAGTGTTGCTTGCCTCTCATGGACCAAATTCTTTGCAGTGAGAGGTGAATTCTGGACCTTGGCTGCAGTCAGGACCTATGCCTTCCTGCCCTGAACCTGTGATCCCATAAACACCCACAGATGTATTTACGCAAGTGATATCTAAGTAGGTTTCCTTCTGAAATCCCAACACTTAAGTAAACTTACTGGTTTAGCAGATTAGGACTTAAGATTTTAGGTCTACAACCTGAAACATTATATGTCAAAGCTGAATCCCCCCTTGCTGACAACAGAGTATCCACGCCTGGCAGCTCTCAATGAATTAAGTGAGTCCTGAGGGTTCAGCCTGCCACCTTGCATCTGCAGATGTGTCAGGCCCCACTCCTACAGCTGCGGATACAGCTGGGGGAAGATGGGTGTTTTCCATAAAAAGGGGCTAGTGATGTGGGGAGGAGAGATGTGAAGCCAGCAGGTTTTCTGTGCTTGCCAGAAGAATGGTGACAAGGAATAGCTTGTCTACAGTGAGGGTGACTATTAAGTTACAGGGTAGGAGCTAATTCTTGTGGTGATTGACCCTTAAGATTGAGAAGACCAATAGGTCAAGAGTCCGGTAGAAAAATGGAAATCTAGTTCAGAGGTTTCTGTGTATTTTGTTTGGCTTTTGAGCTTTGCCAAGAGCCTCAAAGAAGGAGCCCAGCAGCTGCTGCCCTGAAAGAAAAATGAGATGTAGAGGAGGCTCTGAAGAGACAGGAAAAATGTGACAGAGCATTTGAATTGGAGACAGCAAGTTTATGATATATTTGAAAAAGGGCAGAGACTTCAGAGGAAGCTAGAAAAAAGACCACGTACACCTTTATCAGTATTTTCTGGGATAAAAGTATTGAGGATGTCATCAGGATGGTGTACATAAATCATATGATCAACACAATGGGTGAAACTGGAAACTCTGAGAGCTCAAATGAAAGGGATTTTATAGCAACTTCTAAACTGTTTCTTATGAATTAAAAATTAGTACCAAGGAATAAAATTATCCTTTTACCTTCAGTTTATTTTATCTGACTCCAAGGGTCAAATTTTTTTATTTACACAAGTTTTACTCAAGGGCGGTTTGTAGGTGTCAGTGGAGTTATTCTAACTCTTGCAGACGTCGAGAAAAATGAAAAAGTTTATCATCAACAGGATTTTTGATTTTTCATGTTACAGCCCATGTGGGGCGTGAGAAAAAAGTACAGTCCCATGTTCTTAGGCGGGTAAGTAGCCACACTGAAATAACTGTGCATCACAGGACCAGCTCTCAAGATTACACCCAACTTAAAGTTACCATGGCCAAAAGGTTTTTACAGACTCATCAGCCTCACATGTAGAGGTCATACATGGTAGCCTAATGCCTTGGTAGACAGAAAGGATGTGTACTCCCAAGGCGTTATTCCTTTGCAATACAGGGTATTTCCAGAGTGTGCATGGGGAAATCGATAAAGTAAGGCACATTTTAGATTTGACTCATGTATGCACAGGCATTCTTCTGCATGTAGGAAAGCTTTTGGAGCTGTAGAGCCATCCTTGGCTTTTATTAATAATACCACCTCTCTCTGGCTTTACTATGGTCATCAGTAGTGGTTAGTTATTCCTATACTTGGATTTGAATGATGCCTCCTGCACGCTGAGGAGGGATGGATGGAAATTGTTACCATTTCCCCTGCGTACACTGCTCCTGCACAACTAAAGGGAGACATCATTTAGCCTGCAGTGCATAAAAAGAGTGGATTAATGCATGAAATGTACTGGTTAGATAAAACTTTGACTCAAGTCTGATATCTTTTTTAATTTGCATACAAAAATAAGAACTCAGGGATTCAGTTTCTGTTTTGTTTTTCCACTGCACAAAGAAAACAAAAGTACATCTGTTGCTAGTCTTTATCACTCATTTCTTTGCCATCTCAAATTAAGATGAATTGCTTATGCTTGTCCCTTGAACAATAACACTGCTCAAATATATAAACTGGGATCTCTTTCTGACAAGTTTTAATTGTGGGATGAGTTAACCTGGCATTTACCTAGAAAGTTCACACATGCAAAGACTCTAGTGTCAGACGTTGTCTGTGATGCATTATAAAAAGAGGAAGCTGAATTTCACAAATGTAGTGAAGAAAAGGTGTGGCGTTTGCAGTGAGCTTGGAAATTCAAGCTCCATTAAAAAACTTCCCAGCAATGCATGTAACGAGCATATTAGGTTCCCTTGCAAGGAAGGGAAGAGAAGGCTGTAACCAACTGGCATGTCAGGAACAATCCCCTGGGTCCATGCTTAATGGTAGGAGAGGAAAGAGGAGGCGGATGGGCACGAAGAAACCAGTAAATTCACAAACTGGAAAGAGCAGAGAGCCCTGCTGCTTCCTGAAAAGAGAGTCTGTTTGTAGCAGGTGTTTTCCCAAAGGTTTGGCAGAATTCAGGAACCAGATTACATACGTACAGTTCTAAAACCAGGACCATGGCTAATGTTTAGCATGTTTTTAATATGTGGGAGTATATTCTTTCATAGCTGTAGAACGAACAATGGAATGAATGAATGTGGTACCGAATGTCTACTCCCGAGGACAGAATTCAATTCTGTTCTGTTTGTGAACACATACTCATGCATGGTACAAAAATATGAAAACAAAATTATTCAAGAAATCCTGCATCTCCATTCATGTCTTTCAAGGCTGCCACCTTGCTACAACATAGACATCAAACAGCAAAACATCTGGGCAGCCCCAGAGCTGGGGGTCAAGAGAAAAGTACAGAAGGGGATACCCATAGTATACCTGAAACTTGAGAAGAGGTGGCAAACTAGTGCCTTCTGGTCTTGGTAGAAGACCTATGTCTCTCTGGCCTTCTTGCAATCTCAAATGTCTTGTATGCACCATGCTTGATCTGTTAATTCTTTGTAAGCCTAAAAGCTTTGATACAGTGGCATAAATAACTGTAATTATTGGCAGAAGCAGTACCTCCAAAATTATAGGGGCAATGTAGAATCCACCCACTTACTGCTGACCTGGGACACAAGCGAATGACTTTATACCTTTTGCTCACATCTAACCTACTGGCTGCAAATGCACCCCAAATTAAACACATTTAAGTTGTACTGGGTTCTTGGAAAGGTAGCAAAATTTATTCTGGACTTGACTTGATGCCATGAAATATAATAGATTTTTGCAATACCTTGATATTACGTAACTGACACACAGTACAGCACACACACAAAAGCAAATATTGAGTTCACTGTGCTCTACAAAAATGACATTTGAGGGACCCAGGGAGACATCAGCATGGTGGGTTAGGATGGGGCTGCACAGCAGGGACTAATTTCTGAGTGGGAAAGGAGCACCTTTAAACCTACCCACTAAAATGAGAATGGATTCATATTTCTTTCCTTCCTCTTCAGCAAAAACAGAAAGGAATCAGTAAGCAGGAAGTTCTGAGACTGCAAGGTTATAAAAAGTAAGAGCCTTAACTTTCCAGTAGAAGTGAGGATCTGGTAACATTTATATACTTTGCTTTGAGTTTGCAGAACATGACATGCATGTTGCTTTCACAAAACAAAGAGAAGGTGATGCTTTATTAATGGGAATTGAGTTGCTTTTGTTTCTTCCTGGCTTCTCCATTTGCTTTGTTCTTTTTCAAAAACTTGGTACAAGAATTGAGAGAGCAGGAGAACAGCACTGATTTAATTCTAAAATATACATTTCAGAAAACAATAAAAGCAAATATACTTTAAAAAGCAGGGGAATACTTGATAGCCTACATATTTGTAATTGAAAGCTGTTCAGAAAGGAATTACTTTTTTGTTCACTCTAAATTGTTCTAATCCCAAGACAAAAATCTTCCTGGATTCCAGGAACTAATAAATCCATCGATCAGCAACCATGTGAAATTGCCAATAGGAAATGAAAGATAATAACAAGAACCCTCTGTTGAAAATAAATGTTAGTCAAAAGTAGAAAGGTAAAATTGGTATTACAGAAAGCAGAGTCCAAAATATCTCTATTTTGTTTCTTTCTTTTTTTTTTTTTTTAACTAAAGCAGGTCACAGTGTCCTCTTTAATCATTGATTTCTGAGCTCTGATTGTTTTGTGTAATGTCTTAACAATCCTATAATGAAGTTTTGATGGGTCCATTCAAAAAAATTATCCCCGCAGTTTGGCCGAATTTTAATCCACAAACTAAAACCAATCTGATTTTGCAGCAAAAGTATCTGAAAGTGGATACAGTGCAGTTCTTTCATTGATATCACATTAGCTTTTGGAGCTAATCCAGACTCACTGGAGGTTTACATGCAAACCTGACTCACTATGAGTCTTCCATTCATATCTGATCTGCTTCCAGATCTGATGTCAATGGAAGCACTGTACACTCTATGCTGCCGCTATCCAGCTTGGCCTCCCTCCAGAAACTTAATGTTTTTCTTCAGTTGCATCACTGCCTCCGAGCAAAAAGAGAATGACATCCGTATGTTTTAAGATTAAAGCCGAGTCAACATTTCAAGTGAAAAAATGTATGCGTTTGTAGACCTACAGTAATATGGTGAAAGGGTAAATTTCTTGAAATAACAGTTTTGGTCTCAAAGCTGCTGAGGCCATTGTATATGTTACATTTTCTTGAAAGAGATCAGCAGAAAGATACATGTAGATTGCCATAGTTTTCTTTTGGCAGCTAAATTTTGAACCATATAATTTACTGGGTTTTTTTAAATCAAAGAAGAGAATTTGGCAATAAATATGTTGATAAACTCCCATTTAAAGCAAGTGAAAGCAGTTAGCTCAGAAAGCTGATGAAGAGAGCTAGGCGTCTATTGCTGCACATGAACAGGGCTCAAAGGTGTTTTCTGAGGAGAAATTTGTATTATTGCAGTTGCATAATACAACAAATGCAAATAGATCCCAAACAATACGAGACACTTGCACCCACAGTGAGCCCAGACTGGCATTTTAAAGTCATTTATTGAAGAATTCTTCAAACTGTTCTGAAAACTTTAGCATTAAATGTACAAATCCGAGGGGTTTTATTTATTTCAGCTAAATGTGCTCCTGCAAGGCAGTGCCACATGGGCTGTGCCTGGACACCTCTGCCACAGGGCATCATATAAGCTAATGTTCCCTCCAGCATGCAGAGGACTGTGCTAGGGAACCAATGCTCCCTCCACCATGTAAAAACATCATGGACAGAGAGAAAGTAGGTATAAATGCATGGTGGAGAGAGTAATTTAACTTGTAATCTGGTAGGACCACATAGTCATACCTTACTCCAGGCTAAGTAGGACCTTACTGGAGACACAGTGACGGTAAGATCATCTCATATGTGTAGAAAGCAACTTTAGGAATCAGCTCAGTTCATTTTGTCTCAATTATCTTATATACTAGTATTATTCTTCCAAAAGCATGATGCCCTCCAAATATATTTTGTAATAAGTCGTGAAGGAGCTGAAAGGCTAAAAAGGACTGTGTAGGGTCACTCCAAGAGGTTGGTTTTTTTAAATCATCCTTGGTTTTTGTTTTGGTTTTTTTGGTTTGTTTTTTGTTTTTTTGTTTTTTTTTTTCCAGTGAGAGTGAGATGGGAAATGTTTGGTCCTTACCAGATTTCTTTATTTGTTAAAAACAATTTGTGAAGCTGTTTCCATGT
Organism: Fregata magnificens; assembly: GCA_013389945.1. Classification (NCBI taxonomy): domain Eukaryota; kingdom Metazoa; phylum Chordata; class Aves; order Suliformes; family Fregatidae; genus Fregata; species Fregata magnificens. Next base: position 28,369 of record WAAD01037819.1, read on the forward strand.
ATTAGCAGGTAAAGTGAGATAAATTCTTGGATCTCTATGAGATCAAGATGACTTCAGCTCCTGTTTGCTATGGAAACTTAACAGACAGGTCTAAGCACCACCTAGTTAGAAAAACATAACCCTGATTTTAGCTCATCTGTGTCACTTGACCAAAAATCTGATTACAGTTGTTTGAACTGTTTATTAGTTTCCCTGAGTCTTTATTCACGAAATCACCACCAAACACCATATCCAGAGCATCTGTAATATACCAAACTGCTTTGTAATGTATAATATGGAATAAAATGTGCGGCGTTCTGTGAGGGTGATCACTTTGGAAATAGCTGAAGCAGTTCAGGATAGATGTTTATATGCTTCTTCACCCCAATGCCTGGTGAAAGGGTTGAGGGATAGAAGCAAATGCAGAGCGTGCCAGCATTTGCCTCTTCTTCTCCACGGTGGGAAGGGGAAGAGCCGTGGTGTGTTGAGCTGGGAAAGCACAAGAAAATGGCAGCTGCCACCACTGCTACAAGGCGCCTTTGCCTTCTCGTCTGCCTGCAGGCATGTTCAAGTGCACTTCGCAGATATTTTTCGTAGCTTTCTAGAGCATTTTCTTACACTGCTGTGTAGAAAAGCCACACATGAGAGATCTTTTTTTTATTAAATCTAAACATAAAAAGAAAATTTCACAAATCTGTTGGTCTGGCCATTTCCCAGTCATATGTCATCTGAATTACATTACCACAATATTCCAGACATTAAATTAAAGACAGTAGGAACAAGTATAGTTGACATCTGTGCAAAATTTAAAACTAAGGAACTTCCAGTGGTTTCTTTAATCCCAGCCAAATTATGGCTTTTACCACACTCTTCCTTCTATAATGCCAATTTTTTTTTCCTCTCTCTCAAATACATTCACAAGATCACAACCATGCAGCTGCAAGGCATCCTGTGCTGTTCCTGTGTGGGCTGGCCATGCCAGCAGTCACACCGGGTAGAGGGTGCTGGTTCATCTCTGAGGGGTTGCTGCCCTGGCCTCCTCACTTTTTGGTATTACCAGGAATGCGCAGTGCCTGGAAGAGATAATCTCTGGTGTGCCAGGCATAGCTTTCATACCTTTTTTTGCCCAACATAGGGAAGAAATCAGTAAGAGTTAAATTTCCTTGCTAGGAGGAGTGTGCAGCACTGGAACATGGTACCCAGGGAGACTGTGAAACCTCTGTCCTTGGGGGTTTTCAAGACTTGCCTTGGCACAGCCATGGCTGACCTGAGCTAGTGCTACAGTCAGGGGCTTGGACTAGATTACCTCCAGGGTCCCCCTCCAGCAAACATTTTTAATAGTCGCTGCTCTATCACTGGGGAAACGGGCTACGGCCATTGCTAGTGGCAGAGCAATGATTACTTAATCGTAACTATGACTTGTGATGGTCTGTCCACAGTAAGGTGGAGGAGTTTTGCTTTTTCTTCTCTTCTTAGGCTGAAAGATGTTAATGGCTTCTAGTAAACATGTCTACCGAGCAGTCAAAGATGTGGTTAAAGTGAATGAGCACGCTTTCGTTCAGGGCAACTAAACGTTGCCAGTAGTGGTAGTGGAGAAAGCCACAGCTCAAGGCAAAGCCTGCTGTGGTCAGACCAATTAGAAGCTAAATCACATGCACACACTTATATGGGGGAGAGAGAGACAAACATCACAGCTACTTGGCTGAGGCTGGCACGCTCCTGGCCTAAATCAGTGGGGCAGGCAGAGGCTGCCCACTCTGGTGCTGCAGGTTCCGCCCAACTCTTGCCCTTCAATGCCCAGCACCGTCACTGGGGCTCCTCTCTGCAGTGTGCCTGTGCCATGGGCTGGCCCACACGGGAGCGAATCAGGATGCCTTGCAATTCCCTGCATCCCCTTGTTTTCCTCTCTGTTTGTTCAGCTGTGAGTATATTTGGAAACACATTGGTGGTGGATGGGTTGCTTTGGCATTGCAGAAGGAAGTGTGGTAAAGGCACGGTGTTTTCCACATTATCTGATTGATACCATTCTTCTTTCCTCTTAATAGAAACAATCCACTATGGCTTTGAGATTGCCTTAACCACATAGGCCAGAAAAAAAAAAAATGGAAGAATGTTCTATTTTGGCTTGGTATATCTAAACAGAATTAGTATTTTCTGTGGAGTTGATCAAGCAAAGGTAAATACAATGTTGTGTATTGCCTCAGAAGAAACATCATTCTTCTACCTTCAATATTTCCATCAAGAACTATTTTGTTGTGGAAAAGCTGGAATTTTGCATGTTCTTTTCCCAAGGGAGAGAGGAGTAAAATAACTTGAGAAAACATTGATGTTTTCTACCACAATGAAATGAATACTTTGGAGAGAAAAATATGTGAATGCTAGTAGAAATGAACTTTTTGTTTTCCGCGCTAAGTATCACTTCAATATACTTCACTTTTTTGTTATATTTGGAGACTCTGAGGTACAGAAATGAAAGCTGGGAATATACTTTCCTGTTTTTAAAACATGAAGCCATGTTCTGCTATGTAGGCTTAGACGAGATGGCTTACAAAGGCTGCACATTGGAATGAGAGCAAGGGGGACCGTGTCTTAATCTTATTTTTACAGAGCACCAGTGGCCCTTTGATGTATCCCTCTGTGTTGTCCTTCTGAGTTCAATGTCGTTAAGGTTGTACAATAATGGATAATTGTAGGGGAAAGTAGGATCTTCTCATGCTTCTGGGCAGAGTTTCATTTCCTATGGGTTTGTTACCCCTCAGGCATGAAAATTGAATTGGGAACTCTCCTTTTCAAGTTGCAAGGTAGGGTGGTTGGACATGATCCCTGGGACAGGGAGGAGACAGCCATTCACAGAGGCCAAGCAGACCCTGAGGAGGACCCTGGCACATGGTGGCTGAAGTACCAGCCTCCATTCTTCCCCACCTACCCAGCCCACACATTCGTAAGTGAAACCAAGATGAGATACTGGTGCTCTGGCAACTACCACATTGACAGAGCAGTGTATGTTGCACCTTGTTTGTCAGGCAGAATGTACCCATCGATCCTCTTGCTCTTAGCTTGGGAAGGAAGGCACGAGACCTCCCCTCTCCTGGGCTTCAAGGAAAAAGTGGAAATTAAAGCATGTATAACCCTCCACCATGTCTATTTTTTGTTTGTTAGGTGCTGGCAACCTGCTTATGGGACTGCAAGGCAGAAATGTGAATTGCAACCATCCCCTGTAACATCTTCACTTTATGGTCCAGACCTCAGCTTGAGTATCTGCACAGGCCAAGTCAGTTTTAATGAAGTGTCTGAGGAATCTCCTGTGAGTAAGTCTGTGCGTATTGTTCTCTCCGAGGGATCAGAGAGGAGGGAATGATATGTGATGTTTTATTTCTCTTTCCTTGTTCTTTTTCATTTACTTGCTGTTCAGTTATGATTTTTAAACAGATACAAACAATGAGATTCAAATACAAAGTCCAACTGTTTTTAACATCAGCCAGATATCTGATATCTTCTTGGCAATCTGGGATCCAGAAATCAATGAATAAATTGCCATCATCCAGTGAATAAAAGAGTCATCTGAATAAGTACAGCACAGATGTGCCCTTTCACTTCACTAACATGTACTGTATGCAGAATACCTTAAACATGATGCAATTTCATGTTTCATAATACATGCTTTTTTGTGAAACAACATATGTCTTCAGTTGTGACTGTTTGAAGGTACTGCTGTAAACTTGATGGCCATTATTATGTCTGTTGCAGTTGGCTAGTCATTCTAGAAACCATTTTTTCCCTGCTAGTAGAAGAGATCACTTTAATATGAATTAGCTCAATAAAAATATTTATTAAAACAACAGTCAACAATCTGCTCCTCCTAGCATGCATCTTGTACGCTATTAGAGTGAAAGTACATATTATCATGTTACTAAAAAGAAAACTACTGAAATAAAAAGACTTATAAAAGAATAACAGTAAACAATCTGCTCAATCAGGCATCTTAATACCTAGGTGTGTAATTATAGAAATGACACAATGTTTATGCAAGTGTCTTAAGAATAACAACAAAGTGCAATGTGTATTCCACCAAAGAGGATTTACTTAAATGAATATGCTATAAGCCCAGCAGGGCTACTCACATGACAACAGAGGAGTAAACAGGGAGAGGCATTCCCTAAAGGGCATAAAGGCAAGGCTATGGAATATGAGGTTTCTTCAGCATCTGAAAGGTTAGTGCTTGGTCTCGTTTTTCTTTTGCTGTGTTTCAAGTATTTGTGCAGAAGGGGTGGGTGGCGTAAACAGTGCTTAAATCTGTTACACTCAAGGCTCTCCACTGTGCCAGGTGAATAAGAAGTTGAAAAGCTGGGAGGATGCCTGTTTGCATTTAGTGTTCGTGTGTGTCTCGCTTTGTCACTGTCTCTATTTCACTTTTTGTATCTCGTTTGCTCCTGGTCCAAGAAAGTAATCTAACTTCTATGTCTTGCTTCTAGATATGTGTCCTGATCACTCAATTTATAGAGCAAATTCATCCTCTTTGCATCAAATTCTTCCTCTTTAGAGCCTTCTTTCATCTCTAATCTTCCCACTGTGACAGGAAAATGTGCCCTGCAGCAATGCCTTATGATGTCAGAATGAGAGGCTTCTGGATGGATGAGCAAAAGAGTATTTAAAAGGCAATTTTAAATGCACAAGTTCTGACCACATAGTCGTCACCAGCCTCAAAAAAGAAGGGAAAGGCATCTCTGTAGCTTGACCTGCAGTTTCCCTTCTACAGCCTCTAAAATAATACCAAGTAGAAAATATTGCTGATTTGAGGGGTGGCCTTCTGCACGTATTCTGTTCAAGAGTTCATGATGGCAGAGCGTCAGTCCCTGGAGTGTCGGGTTGTCTCTGTTTGTGACCAGTCTGTTTTGTGCGGCATTTCAGCAGATCTGAAACTGGCCAATGGCTTTAATATAATAGTCAAAATAATTTGTCATGGTATTTGGGTCACATTAGTAGCCTGCTCCCAGTCCAGTTACTTCCCTGCAGTACTATGGCCTGTTTAACCCTCCTATCTGAAGTGGTGTTTGTGGTGTTTTCACAGCTGAAAAACCACTCTCTCAAGGTGCTGGTGAGCAGGATGCAGGAGAAACAGCACATCCCTCCAACACTTTAGCTGCATCTCACTCATAAGTGACTCTACTCGCTGGAGACATTACCTTACACCCTTATCCTGGGGTGGCCCAAGGTGACTTCGTAGCAGTGCTAGTAAAACTGAACTGGGTTGCCTCAAGGGTGCACAAAGATTTTGGCCACTTTTGCCATAAGTGGAAGTGGAAGATGGGATGTAGGGTCAGTAATCTGGGGTGAAAGCTCTGAAGACTTGGATTCAATGCCTCTTCGACAATGGCATGATAATTCAAATGGGCAGCAGCAATTGCTGGAGGAACAGTGTTTCCCTTCTTACATAGCCAGTTAGCCCCTTCCAGGTACTTCTTAAGCCTAACCCATAGTGTTCTGCAGATCACAACTATTTTGAGGTTTTTCTGGACAGGATTTTGGTTTTCCTTTTTCAATACTTTATTTGTATGATGTTATGGTAGCAGATATGTAGGAATATTTACGGCTCTGGCTTGAAAAATTTCCTGGCTGTGGTAGAGCCTCTAACCCCTAAGGAGCCTGGAAAGTAACCCTGGTTCAAAGGAAGAGGACGGGAAGATTAGTGCCGTTGTAACACTGATTTTGAAGACTAAGGTTATCCTCATTTTTACCTGGGATAGTTTCCCTTAAATTGTTGCCTTTTCTCCTTAAATGAACCTGATTTACTCCCATTTTTTTGTAGGATTCTTCATGTTTCCCTAAAGTTTCCAAAGGGGATCCTGGAAACATCAGCACAGTGTTTGCTTTAAGTTATATAAGGAATTTAACACACTCGGAAGTAATCGAGACTTGAACACAGGTGCCAAGAATGACTAGGAATATTTTTAAGTCCATGCAGATAGGGGTCACTAGGGCCCTTGTTGTGAACAACCAAATGCTCTGCACCCTCTGCTCACTGAGCTCAGGAGGGAAAGAGGACTCCAAACAGCTGTTGATCAAAGAAGAGCTACAAAGCAACACCTGTAAGTGCAAATCCATGTTGTGAAGGATAAGTTCAGCAGCTAAGGGTGGGCACTGTTTCAATAACTAGTAATGAATCAAGGCATTCCTGTGCAGGGTCAGGGTTGGGTGTGCATCAGAAATTAACAAGATCCAGCAAATCAGCTGCTGGTTTGACGTTCAGAGACACTCCCCCTACCAGCAAAGGTATCCCAAAACCTGATAGAATATGTATCACACTTTTAGATCCTTGGTTTCAGGGTGGTGCATGTCACATCTTGGTTGTATGGTCGCACGTCTCCCGTCGCTGGGCCACTTGCTGCAGGGCTGCGATTTTCTCCAAAGCAGGCTTGACACAAGGTGCTAATCCCCAGGCTTCGACCAGAGGAGAAAGGCTTTCAAAGCTGACTATGTTTGCATTCAGGAGCTGGAGATGAGCAGCACAGAGGTCTGCATGAACGTGCTAATCATGCTGGGGTGCTCAGTGAGCCTTGCGGTGGTGTGATCCTGCAGCGTTGGTACAGCTAGCCAGTGCCAGTTTACCCAGTGCTGCAGTGGTCCAGAAGCCCCTGGGTCCTCGACCTGCATCGGGCCAAGCTCTACGTCCTCCCAAGTGAACCGTGAGAAAGTTAAATGACTTTTGGGGCACTTAAGGAGACTATGGAAAAATGTTGGAGGGCTATCAGCACTTGCATGATTTAGCGTAAATCCTTTCAGCAGAGCGAATGCTCACAGTCTGAGGGGAAATCTTGCCTGTAGCTGTGTGCAAGCCAACTAACTTAGTCTGAAAGGACCAAATTAACCTTGGATAAGAGGTTTTTGTGCATGGATGGTTAGTGGATTAAAGGAGAAGTCTAAGTGAAAGCCCAAGCTAAGTGAGGGAGGGAGCAGCCCTGGCTGTGGACCCGCTCAGCCCGGCCCCACTTCCCTCCTGCCCCACGCTGCTGGCCTCGGGGCCGCGGGGCTGCCGGTGGCCTCTTGGCCACCCAGCCTCCCCTTCTCGCACGCCTTCCAGGTCTGCTGGCAAAGCTCAACATGAAACTTGGACCCATGGTTTAAAATTTATTTACTGAGATCCAGTAACTGCTTTTTGGGGTTTTTTTTAGACCCACCCACCCTCACTCAAAAGGCAAATAAGGGACCTGCTGCCCTCCCTGGCACATGGCCATCTCGGTTGGATCCCACCAGGTGCCCACTGCAGGCACAAATGCCCACCTGCATTTGGGAGAGCAGAGATCAAGTCGAGGAAAAAGGGTGGCACTGCATCCAGGGGGCACGCTTGGTATGAAAAGTGGATCTTGCATACGATCACCCTATCAAGCCTCATTTTAAAAGTCATTGTACCTTGGAAAGCAAATACTGCATGTTACTTTTGGTAGGGAGAAAAAATACATCTTTAATTTGATCTCTTTTTAACGGGTTCAGTCACTTATCCCTTATGTGGGAACTGGCCGTCCATTTGACATCAGAAAGTTGTGCATCATCAAGCTGAGTGCAAGCAATTACTTCATCTTTTTCAGAGTGAAAAACTTGTGTCCATCAGGCCCCAGCTCCAGCAGGGATGGCAGCACTGGGAGTTCACAAGTGCAGGAACCCTTTTGGACATCATCTGCTTTCAGTGAGCAGCGGGACTAGTGTGGGACCCACATCGCCTTCTATGGCCTGGGTCATACATTCCAGCTATACTGCACTCACTGCGGGGAGATTAAAGATGGCTTATGGCAGCTGGTGGCTGTATAGCGTCTGCTGCGTATCGGCTCCGTGCTGACACAGGGTCAGCGATTGCCTGCCAGATTGAGATAAGACCATTCCTTGTCAAGATGCTTCCAGGCTATTGAGAATGTAAAATAAAGGCTGTCTAGAACTACTGCTCAGTGCTGTTCATGTCTTAGATAACACCATGCACAGAAAAAGGACAACAGCCAGCATGCATATTCAGTACAGGAATTACAGGCAGGACAACTAAATCAGTAGGTCTTTAAGACTCAAAATAACCTTGAAGCTGCCTTAAACCATTTCTTTCAGGGTTTCTTTTGTGTACCTACAGAAAAGAGGGAGTAGCTGACTTGCTGTTGTACTGCGCGCTCTCCTGTGGCGCCAGAATGGTCTTCTTGCAGTCAAAGTCATACAGTAACAGTCGCGGATGCTTTTTAAGCTGAAATTTGGGTCCAGCCTGCTGTGTAATGAGCAAAGATCAGGGAATCACAGAGATGCTTATGACCATTTTTTTGATTCTCTGAATTTGACTGGAGACTAAATGGATTAGGCCAGGACCTCAAGTCAGCTGTCATTATTACACTAAAAATATTTTACTGTAACTTTGCAGATGGCAAGCTTGACATAATATCTACCCCATTATATTTAAGTTTTAAGTTATCCTTACAAGCAAACCTGTTATTTGCCATACTATAGAACTAAAACAATGCAAAGACATTTACAGCAATTACATTGATCTTATATATCAAGCAGCAACATGAAATTAATATAAAAATACATATATTTATGTTCTTTAACCAGCAGCTGGAGTTAATAATAACTGAAGTTTGGAGTTAATAATAACTGAAGTTTGGAGTTAATTGTAACTGAAGCTTGGGCTATTCATTTTTATGTTTAGGACAAAACCCCTGAGGTTTCTGTGACCAGGATTTTATAGCCAGAGACAAGAAATTTCACCACCACTGGAAACATACATATTCCTATCAAGTCAGTTAGAGAAGGAAAATAATCATCTTGCAGGAACTTGCCCAGATAAACCCAAAAGGTAGGATTAGGTTAGCCTTGGAAGACCTCTCTCCTAACTCCTGTATATTACAGATAGTAGGAATCATTGGGAAGACCAAATATTCAGAGAGAGAGAGGAAATACAAAATAAATGGTTACAATGCCTTCATTTTTCAATACCTGTCTAGAGTTACAACTACCATCAAGCAGATCCAGCAAACAGATGAACTAACTCCTGAGAGTTGGTATTTCACTAGCCTGGGTTTGAGCTAGCTAGGAAACTGTTTTCCCACCCCACAGAATTTAAGATTTGTCTTCTCTTTCCCATTCCTTTCACCAGAATGGAGTCCAAAATTTACAAAGACTTTTTGTGAAGCGTGAAGGTCATTCTTGGCAGGTAGGTTGTTGGAGGATCTTCCCAGTCTTTAGGGAGCCTGGGTTGGAGTAGCTGTGCTGTCATTTTCTGCTTCTCAGGTGGGAGAGGCTTCTCTAGTCAGACTCTTCCACTCTCCCTTTGGCAAAAATTACACACTGGACAAGAGAGATTATACAGGTTAAAGTTCAGTGGAAAATACTCCTGTGAAGCATTTTTATTTTGATGAAAACGCATTTTCTTTTCCTTCATAAAAGGAAAACACGACCCCCACCCTGTAATAGCTCTGTTTTGCATGCAAGCAAACACAATTCTCCCCAACAATAGCTCTATTTTGCATGCAAGCGTACACACACACTTCCCTTTGTTATTGTTTGTAGAGTACTTTGAATAGGAAATCATATTTGGTACTAAGCATTAGTGCAGCTTGCCGGCAGCTTGTTTGCCTGGTACCCTATGTGCCCCACCGGGCCCTGAAACACCGTGCAAAAAGCAGCACCTCTCTTTGTTCCCTCCATGCCTCATAGTTTCTTGGTGTGTGCAATAACAATTGTAGACTATGTTTTAATTTGCATTTTTAAACAGACATGGTCTCAGCCATCCTATGTGACAGGAACGATTAGTCTGACCTGTTATATGAATCTGTCCCTGCCTCTTCAGCTGCCACCCTTTTGGCATTTTGTATCTTAGCTAGAGGAAGGACAAAAGCCAAGCATTGAAACTGAAATCATTATATTAAGATGTGTGAACAAATGACATGAATATGCTTCTGAAGCCCAGATACTCTGCTTTTTCATTATTTCCACTGTCAGAAAGAGATCTCTCACAAATGTTTGTCACTGGAAAGAGCACACAGGAAGGAGGGACATAGATAGCTAGGTGGGTAGGTCGGTAGGTAGACAGCTGCCTAAAGGAAAGGACAGAAGAGGCAAATGTGGAAAGCTTTTGTTTGAACTGCACTGAACATTATTTCCTGGAGACTTTCACAATGGAGTCAAAAGACCTTGTGTCTAGCAGGTAACTGTAGTCTGCCAAGGTTTGATGATGGAGAAGCAAACAAAAACATCATTCATAAAACATGTCCACAGGACATGCACTGCAACCAACTGGGTCAGCTGGCAGTGTAGGAAGAGCCAGCTGACAAGACCTGGAAAGTCAGAGCAGCTGTGCTCTGACCCTGACTACTATTTAGTATTTATTCACTTTGTTCTGCTTAAGCTGGGACATGCAGACCAACACAAATTTGCTTTGCCTTTTAGAGTATGTTTGAACAGACAAAATGGGTGTCTGTCAGTGGGTTCACCTCATGTGAGAGCACTTACCATAATTAAAAAGGGGATGTGTGTCAGGGCAGGACTTGCAGCATTTGCTAATTTCAGAGCCGTCTAAAGCATGGCTCACATGAAAGGGCATGTAGCCCAGGGTCCTACAAAGCATGAGGCCTATTGCAACTGTGTTGATCTTGATTGCCTACAGCCATCCCCGAGGGTAAGTCCCCTGAAGCCAGCCTTGCTAACTGTAATGCTGCCAGGAGGCAAGCTTAAACACCCAACAGAATAACCTACATCAGCAACAGGACTTTCTTTGCCTATCGATTGCTGTAGTAAGATTTCTGACTGCATAAAGACAGAATTCTTTTCATGCTGTCAGCCAACACTGCTTTTTTGCAGGAAATCATGATTTTTTTTTCTGTCCTGCAAGTGGCATGATGGGAGTGTTCTCTGAAGAAGAAAGCACATAGCTGCAGTTAGTTTGGGAATAAATATGCTCTGGATTACAAAAGACTGGGCTCTGCACTAACCACAGCAACATGGCTTCTGTTTCGGAGCTGTCTCACATCTGTCCAAAGAGAAGCACAGGCAGCTGGAGTTCACATCTGCCTGGAAAATAACATGTAGACATACCCATATGTATGCCGGCAAATCTTTTAAGCATAGACAAAGCCTATAAGGAATAAAAGGGAACACATCTCATGCTAACTTCAGCTAGAGAAGTTTGATGTTGACCTTTACCCAGCTATGAAGCTAAGGATTTAGGTCTGTCATCTTGCTCAGGAATGGGAGTTTGATGCTGAAAGATGGATATAAATGCTGCATTCGGAGTAGATTTTTTTAAATGTGTTGCTCAAACTGTATGTTTAAAACAGGGAGGAAATGCTGTTTCCCTGAATTGGCCATCATTGTGCGTGGCTATTTCTCAAGATAAGACAGGCTTGAGTTCAATTCCCAGGTCTTGGACAGAGTAACTTTTAATTTATTCAGCACTTTTTCCTAAATTAGTTTACTTGAACGTCAGTGCCAGACTAGCAGCTGTATGGTAGTGGGAGACCTGACCCATGGAGTCTGAGAAAGCTTCCTGAAGGTCTGTATCTTAACCAGGCATGCAAGTTATGTCTTCACAACTACAATTTGTGGCAAAACCCAACACTGCTGAGGATCGATGACATAGTGACAGTTTCACTACAGGCTGAGTGGCCCAATAGTCTGGCCTTAGCATCATCCAGGAAGAATTTCTTTCAAGTTTCTTGCCTGAACTTCAGTTTCTTCTATTTCTGCTTAAGTTCCCATCTCTCTCTTTTTGTAAATGAGCTGTGAAGCAGAAGCCATGGTCTGTGAAGGAGATCCTGCAAGAATTTCAGCTATGAATTACTGCCATTTTATTTCTGAGCTTCATTTTTTGTGCAGCTTCAACTCTGTGTTGTTGTCCCTGATGAAGTAAGTGATGATACTGAGCCATGTCTTTTCAATTTTGTCTGCTTCTAAATGAATTCTAGTTTTATTCCTCAGCATAATGCAGACCCTACATCTAGTTTACTTATGATTTATATTCTGTTCAAAGATATGAGCCTTTATGAAGCCTACTGGCTAATAATTAATTAAGCTCATTTTAAGTCATTAATCTATTGTTCTGCATGATCTTTCCAGAGCACATTTAAGATGTCTGATGCAATGTTTATTCTCAGCCCTTTTAATGGAAGTCTTCTCTATAACTGCCTGCCTTTATTTTCCATTTGCATCACCTACAAATGATTGTCTATACAAGCCTAATGGTTTACAGTAACCCTTTAAAAATTAGATACTTGAGGTGAACCCATTTAAGATAATTTTTTACAAAAGTCTAGTATTCCACCCAAGCACCATAGCATACCTTCTGAACAGAAAGCCAAGTGCACTAAGTGTATCAGCATTATGATAGCCCAAACCCATTTGCTGTGGTATTGAGGACTGACACATAAATGACCCTGGGTCTCAGTACATGGAAATTACTTGTAATTATTCTATATTTTCCAACCCTCAACCTGTTCATCTCATAACTCTTTGGTAGAGACTCCTTTGAGCTGGCTCTAGCATTATCAGGGGAAATTCTGAGATCTCTGTTGGAGCTCTCCAATTTGCAGCTGAGTCGCTGACCCATTTTTGTTTAGGGCAATGTGTCTTTGGTTATAAAATCATCATTCTTTATGCGCCTCTTGCAGGGGGACAAATGGATGTATTTTTTACTCTATGCGACATTTTTAAACTGATAGACAGACACTATTTGCCCAGCGTTTTTTAATCTCCATTTCATGAAAAATGAAGGTCTTTGGCCTAGAATTTCAATTTGATTTATATGCACAATTTCTCTCAAGATGTTTCAGCCTAGCTGATATCAAAACATGAACATTAGCTTTAATCATTACCAAAGGTTTCCATGTGATTTAATAGTAAGAGAGGATGTTGGTTTTCCTCATCTTTTTTTAATTTCTCATAAACTGAATATCAAATTCACTAACTTTCATCCAAAATCAATTACTTTGAAAACCTGTAGGAAAGGAGACCTTGTAAGAATATCCTACCATAATTTCTGTCACTCTATCCAATCTTGGTGCTGTGTCTCGTTAGTTGGAATAATTACTATACCTTAAAAGTAGCAGCTTTGTGCAGTAAAATGGCACCATACTGCTCAATCTATCTGCTATGTAGGAGTCGTCTGAATTTTTGCTGCATATTCTACTGAAGTTTTTTTGTGTTTCTTAACACTAGTGAGTCAACAGAGCTGTGAAAGTATGAAAATTTCTCTATTCCAAGTAATCAGAAAATAATGCTTTTTCTCTTCTGAGGCCAGGATCTTTAAGAGTGGACAGAATGTAAACCAGAAGTGAAAAAGATTCGATTCCCACTTGCCAAGGGGAGGTTCCCATCTGTTCTCACTAAAGCATATGGGGATTTTTGCTATTGACTCTCTTGAGAAAAGGGTCAGACCTTAATTCGAGGGAGGAGAGAGCATTTAGCTGTTTTGTATTGTTATCTAAAATAAAAATACTTCAGCTAAATAGGCTTGTGACCATCTGAAGAAGCTGCTTAGTAACAAACATTCTGAGTTTTGCAAAGGTGTAAACCCCTAGAAATTAGGTGGTCTTGCCTACCACAGCAGCAAATCTATACAGGTTAAGGAGGTGCTTCAGTACCTCTTATACCCCATGGAAGCCAAATCCAACTCGTCAAGACTTTTTCCATCGAATATACATCTTGCTAAGAAAAGAATATTCAAAAATTTTACAGGTCATGAAGGTTGTGCCTGTTCTTACCACCAGCCTGAGAAATCTCCTGGCAAAGAGCCAAAAGAGCATAATCTCACCATCATCTTTTGCCACCAATCTATGTGAACAACATGCTTTTGATACAGAGACTACATTCTGATCTGACCACTTGGACAATATTTCTTCCAGTAGTTTCTCTAGTTCAGTCAGTCTGAATAGTCACATACTTGTTCTGAAGCATCTCTTTTGTTACCTTCAGGACAGAACAGGGGACTTCTAATTCCAGCTCAGGGTGGGGTGGGCTACGTTAGACCAATTTTCCAGATTTTTACAGCTGTTGAGTACAAAATTGATACCAGTTGCCCTCCAGCTTGCTTCCAGAGTAAGGTAATTGCAATATTTATTTTCAATGTGCAGTTTGTTACTTGTCCCTTCAAGTCAGTCTAGCGCCTCTTATTCCCTTTTTTTTTTGCCTTTGCAGCAGGTAACTTATGTAATGTGAAGTTTGTGTTTAACACCAGACTTTTGCTGTTCAGGGAAACCAGCATTGGGCTCAATGTGTAAAACAAAAACATAAAGTAGCCCTAATAAATTAGTTTATGAACAATGGAAATCAAGAAACGTTGCAAGACAAGATAAAAAAAAAAAAAGAAGAAACCCTTTTAAGCAATTATGAAACATAGACCATATTCATACCGTCCATCTCAATCTAAGATAAGAGCTCACAAAGGAACTTTTCTAGTTGGTAGATAAATGTGCACACACAGAGTTCCCTATTCTGCCTAGTCCCAACAAACCTTCTCAGGAGTATCTGTAGCTGTCTTATGAAAGTTAAGAGTCCTGTCTAGGAGTATTCTGGTGTGGGAAATCATCAGCTGGTGTTAGAGCAGCCATGGTCTTCACTGACTAACCAGACCTCCAGAGGACATCTCTTGTGATTTTGATACATATCTTCGGTTTCAGAGCCTCTGCTGGTCAGGACGCACTGAAATGTTCACTTGTATACAAGTATAACACACATATGCATTTTTATCAGCCAGTCTTTTTTAAAAGACTGTGTCCCATCAAATTGCTCAGCATTTTGTAAGAACTTGAAGTTCGAGTTCTCAGTAAAGACATCGGATGGGTCATGCAATGTAACTTGCAGCTCAGCTGCTGGCAGGGGATGTAAAGCTTCATGAAATCTATCTTTATCACTATAGGAAGATTTGTGGAGTCACTGCTTTCATATCACTCCACTTACTGCCTTGACTTTTTAAAGAGCAGATAGTTTTCTCTTGCTTTGGTCACTACTTTCTGAGATAAACTATTGCCAGTTGAACCAGCTAAGGATGCTGCCTTCTATTTGCTTTTACAGCTCCTGAAGGACACGTGATTCAAATTCCATCGGGATTGCTCTTTTATCTTTGCAGTCAAAAATGTCCCTATTTTTTCTTCCACTTTTCCCACAGCAGCATAAGAGCTGTGTGCTAATGTGTGCTGCAAAAATGTGTTTCAAAAAAGTAGATTGTAACTATCTATTTGAATAACTGATTTATTTCAGCTACAGCTCCAACATCTTCAATTGTATTTTCTAGTAATGTTCATAGGAGCTTGTTTGCAAAGAAGTAAGCTGGTATTGCAAACTGCCTTGTAAAATCTGAAGTTTCTTCCGTATTCTTACAAAAATAACCAAATAGCTAACAAGTTTTGAAGCAATAGCTATGGGGCAAAAGCTATATTATGTTAAATCACAAAGCAAGAACAGCAAATTGTCACAGTGAACAGTCCAACACATACACAGCCTGTAGCTTGCTCAGAAAAAGCTATTCATAAGAAAAAGAACGTATCTACACAAATATAGTTTGTAATCAGTTAAAGATGTGAGGAGTTACATCTGTAAAGGACTCATTTGCTGTAATACAGAGGCAGCTGGAGCAGAGACACTGAATGGAATAGATCTGTGTTAAACACCTTGTCTCCAAGTGGTTACTGAGCACCACATGGTACCAAGAGTAAAAATAGCCTAAGTAGAGGAATGGAGAACTTCAAATCTCTGTCAGAGCCAAAACTCTCCGGAAATGTGGAAGACAACTGAAGGAAATTCAGTAGGCACTCTGCTCTGTGTTTGTAAGCAGGCAATGCCAGTAGAAAGGAAGACATTCAGAAGGTAGCCTTGTTTTTGACAGTGGCTCATTCTGAAAAGCTTGTTGCAGTTAATAATTTTTTGTTAAGTAGAGCAGAGGCTGACTGTGAAGTGGTAGTACAGAAATGTGAGGAACCCTGAATTCCATGTAAAAATGAAACATATGTGTGAGATTGGCTCAGAGTAAGCAGTCTTGCAATTTTGAGGGCTAACTAAGAGGAGACTGGGTCCTAATGGGAGCTGGGAAGAAAATTCAGAGAAACTACTGGAAAATCCAGATGGAGGCTGAACAAAGCTCTTACAAGGTGCTGGTTAATGAATGTTAGTGAGGAAGGATGTCACTCAGCACAGTCTACAGAGTGAATTCCACAGTTCTTTGACACTCTAGGCCTGATTTGCTATGCAAAAATGTCACCAAACCCCCGACTCTTTAAGGTAAAAAAGGATGCGGAGCTCTGTCTTGAATCAAAACAAGAACAACACAGCAGCTTGCATACATTGGACAACCACCACTCAAAAGGATGGTGTCCAGAAAAAGAAATACAGATCCGAAAAGGCAATGGGTTGCACCATGTTTTTAATTGATTGCAGACATTCCCAGAGTGTGGCCAGCACGGGCAAAGGATGACAAGTATGCCTCTAGCTCAGATGAAATCCACATAGCAGCAACAAATAATGCTCTGCCAAAATACGAAGACTGTCAACCTGAAAGAAAATATGACAGCTATTATTTCAAAGCTGCACACTGACACATAAACCACTGTTCCCAGAAACTCTATTAAAAGAGCTTGAAGAAAAGCCTCAAAAATAGAAGATAAACTGATGAAGAGTGTTATTTACACATCAGCTAAAGAAATATTTGAGGTAGAGCCACAGTTAAACAGTAACAAGGGTATGAATGCTACTTCTTGAGTTAGAAGGGTGCCAGTTCTTTTATCTTATCCAGGGGTATGATCCTGCAGTGATAGAAGCCAAAATAAATAAGGATATCTTTAGAACATCTCAGAGGGGGGTGCTTTTGCTCCTGCTGGACTACTACAGAGCTGACAGTGCCCTCCCACTTCTATAGCAGTGCTGCATGCATTATCCTGCTGCACTTTGAGACTGTTACACCAGAGGGATGCATGTGGTACAATATGGCACTATCAAAACAAATGACTTGCTGCTTCTAGATGTTAATATTCGTGTATCAGAGGAGACATACAAGTTCGGGTGTCAGTAACATCACCGACTAACCGGACTTTGTTGTTAAGGTGGGTTAGACAGGCTGGAAGTTCCTGGGATCCTGTGTTACGTGAACACTGCTCACTTGCCATTCACAGGCTGCTCTGGGGAATAACTACGTGGCATCTGGGGTGTTCAGAGACATGTGCTCGGCACTGCCTGAGCAGTGCCTAGTGCCCAGGGGAAACAGGGAACAAAACAGTCATTGCCAAGGTCCTTGCTGCAGAGTGGTGACTGAACAGCGCAGGGAGCTTGAACTCATACAATTAACTGTTTCCATTCTTCTACAATGCCCCAGTCAGTATTTTCCTGTAGCCAGAGTTGGCATTTTAGAAACCAGATCTCTTATGCAATAAAGCAGAGCAGTGACTAAAGTTCCTCTGCCTGACTTGGACAGTAAAGCTAACTGGAAGAAGTCCACCTTTTGCTTTTTGTCTCCAGTATGAAATACTTTGGTGAAAATACATTGGAAATTTTGTGTCTTCATCAACAACTGGGAAGTAGAAGGCCAACTTTCTTTTTTCAGTTGTAAGTTTTGGTTTTCCACTCTTTTGAAAAAGACAGTTCTTCTTGGCAACAAAAGAAATTGCAAGAGAAATCATTAGCAGAGTTTTCCACCTAGCTTAAATGTCATTCTTCAAGCAACTCTATCTTTTTCAGCTTTCTTCTGATGGTGGTGTTAGAGTAGGCAATTTGTAAAATTTGGTAGCTGTTATCGTTTGTGATAGGAATTGCCCTGAGACGTTGAATTTGTCCAGCAAATCCATTTCCTCTTTTAATTAGGATTGATGTACAAGTTGCATCTTGGTGTTGAATCAGTCTCCAGCCGGCTCTGAACTTTTTGCAGTTGATTACAATGATTGCAATTCTTTGGCTGGTTCCTCCAACATAACCTCCCTGCTTTAAAGAGAGTGGCGGTGGTTGGTTCAAACAGAACTGACAGCTGAGTGGATGTTTAGTAAAAATTGTGTCTAATGTAACAGAACTGATCAATGTAACTTTCCTTTTAAAGAAATATTCTCTGGAAGGTGCTGTTCAGCAGAGCACATCCGATATAATGCTCTGGATTGGCATAAAGGGCTTTAAGAAATGGCTGAAAAGGGCGTGCACGTGCATGGGGTAACTTTCAGTTACATCCAAGCACAGCCTCTCTATTCATAGCCACAAAAATAAAAAAGCCACAAATAACTTCCAGGGCTTAATTCCACACTGCTACCAAATGTGCAGGATAGAACATGTTGAGCTTGTTGAGCTATATGTTACCTGGGCGCTTACTGAACCTGTATTCTGCCAGCCAGTCTGGCTGCTGCTTGTTTCCAAATCAATGTGAAGATGTTTTGATGAGTAAAGGGCAAATGAGCTGTGATATACCTGTCTGAGAAAGCCTCTCAGTGTGGTGGGTTGACCCTGGCTGGATGCCAGGTACCCACCAAAGCCGCTCTATCACTTCCCCTCCTCAACTGGAAAGGGGAGAGAAAATATAATGAAAGGCTCATGGGTCGAGATAAGGACAGGGAGAGATCACTCAGCAGTTATCATCACAGGCAAAACAGTCTCAACTTGGGGAAATTAGCTTAATTTATTAACAATCCAATCAGAGCAGGGTAATAAGAAATAAAACCAAGTCTTAAAACACCTTCCCCCCACCCCTCCCTTCTTCCCGGGCTTAACTTCACTCCCGATTATTCTCTACCTCCTCTCCCTGAGCGGCGCAGGGGGATGGGGAATGGGGGTTGCGGTCAGTTCATCACACATTGTTTCTGCTGCTCCTTCCTCCTCAGGGGGAGGACTCCTCACACTCTTCTGCTGCTCCAGTGTGGGGTCCCTCCCATGGAAGACAGTCCTCCATGAACTTCTCCAATGTGGGTCCTTCCCACTGGCTACAGTTCTTCATGAACTGATCCAGCACGGGTCTTTTCCATGTGGTGCAGTCCTTCACGAACAGACTGCTCCAGCGTGGGTCCCCCCACGGGGTCACAAGTCCTGCCAGCAAACCTGCTCCAACATAGGCTCCTCTTTCCATGGGTCTGCAAGGTCCTGCCAGGAGCCTTCTCCAGTACAGGTTTCCCATGGGGTCACAGACTCCTTTGGGCACCCACCTGCTCTGGCGTGGGGTCCTCCACGGGCTGCAGGTGGATATCTGCTCCACCATGGACCTCCATGGGCTGCAGGGGGACAGCCTGCCTCACCATGATCTTCACCATGGGCTGCAGGGGAATCTGCTCCGGCGCCTGGAGCACCTCCTCCCCCTCCTTCTTCACTGAACTTGGTGGCTGCAGAGTTGTTCCTTTCACATATCCTCACTCCTCTCTCCAGCTGCAATTGTGCAGGTTTTTTTGTTAGCCCTTCTTAAATATGTTATCACAGAGGCGCTACCACCGTCACTGATTGGATTGGCCTTGGCCAGCAGCGGGTCTGTCTTGGAGCCTATCAGACGTGGGGGAGGCTTCTAGGAGCTTCTCACAGAAGCCACCCCTGTAACCCCTCTGCTACCAAAACCTTGTAATGCAAACTGAGCACACTCAGTTAACAATAAACTGATTGCAACTGCACCATGAAGGAGCTAAAGTCCCACCATTATAAGAGGGAAGAGGTAGCTGTCAGGTTGCTCATACTTGGGACCCCAGATTTTTTTAAAGTCTTTTCTTCCCTAGATTGGTAATAGCCTCATGTCTTTAGCTCTCCCTATGAAGTCCCACCTAATTTTGCTACTGAGAGGAGAAAGGTGTGGTATGGTGTATGTTGGCTCTGAGGGAGGCGAGGAGAGTGGCTAGCACCAAATACAGTGGCTGCTGTGCCCAGATACTGATTTTGCCTTCAGAAGAAGTGTGAATCAAAACAATTATTGTATATTGCTAGCAATTTTTCCTGCATAAAACAGAGGTCATATGTGACTCTAAAAGATTTGGGCATAATAATTTAGTAACATGACTGAATGTTAGGATCAGGTATTTAATCACACAGGAATAGCTGCATACCTCATTGACTATGAAAACGCTCCCTGCGTGCTTTTTGGAGTGTGCCACATATTGCAAAGCATATATTATCCTGTAAATATTAATGGTAAGTAATTTAAGATCAGTAGTTGCCTTCTTTTCAGAACAACTCAGATGTGGTGGTTACATTTCTGCCTTACTGGACTTGCTCTTTTGGGGCCATTTAGTCAATCCTGGCTTGCTAGGTTAGGAACCTCTTGAACAAATGTAGTTCACTTTGTTCATTTTGATGTACCCTCATAGAAGCCATTAATTGCCCAATGAGTCCAATGAACAATTAATGGTTTCTGTGGATAATACATCAAACTGGTTATATATGAAACTTCTAAGTGGAGCATAGTATAAAGTTTAAAGGATACACACAGGAGTCAGGTGTTCTGATTTCTACATCCAGCTTTTCCACTGACTTGAAGTAACTGTAAGAGTTATGACCCTGAAGCCAAGGCCTACCAGAGGGCTGCAGAGCATTGCCCGCCAGCATGGACAACCAGAGGAGCTGTCTACCGCATGCTAATAGGATGGATGAAAGAGTGAAATACCAGCAGTTTTGGGGACATAAAAGTGGTTCATTTTGTACTTTATGGAGGTTTCTTATATCCCTTGGGTTTCAAGAAGTCAGACAACTACAGCCTTGTACTCAAAGAGCTAAAGGAAAGCTCTTTTGGTTACACGAGGTTAGGAGGTAGTATAAGAGCTGAGAGATGGCATGTCTTCATGTGTAATGGCCCTGCGGTCCAGGATTTGTTCCGACAGTGGAAGAGCCAGCTGCCAGCAGGCATGCAATGCTTCCCCAGGAGCGTGCCCAAACCGCCAGTTTGGGTGCTGTAGGCCATGCATGAACATTTCACGGAGCGGGACTAGAAAGGGGGATGCATCTACTGCGAGCTCACTGCCTGAGGTGGGGCAGTACCAAGCCATGTTCCTCCCCTTCTTCCTTTTCAATCCCGTGAATCTTAAGATACGCAGCACAGGGCATCCTGGCTTTGGTAAGAGGGCAGTGTTCCTACCCAAATGAACTCGTAGGGTGTTCTCACAGGGAGACGATGCTGGGACTTTGGCTTTCTCAGGCCAAGGAGGGAGCTGCATCCAGAGCTCCCCCTTCCTCCCTGAACTTTCCAAACATCAGCAGTCAGTGTGTTGGAGACAGGCAGAGGAGCCATGCCATTTTGACTATTTTGCTGCTAGGCCCACCCTAGGAACACTTTCCCACCATAGCAAATTTGTCAGGGATGTGAAGGAGGGAAGGTGTAACCTTGGGTCTCTGCTGGGGCTTGGACGGGAGGGAGGTACAGTGGCAAAAGCAGTATGCTCAGAGGGGCTGCCTGAGGTGCCTTGAACACATTTAAGCAAAAAATCCAGTTTGGGGGTTCACAGCATTAGATAGCAGCTGAGCAAGAATGTTTAGGACCCTGCTTTTCAGTCACTCTTGCAATACTTAAGTCCCTTCCTGGATTCAGATCTTAATCTTGGTTACTCAGTTTTGCCATCTGTTGGAGTGAATAATAATTCCTTTATGTATAGGCTTTATATGAAGAGATCTATGGAGTTTAATTTATAATCCTTCAACTTGGTTTAATTAATTCATAAGGAATGATATACACACAATATATGTTATTTCTGATGTAAAATTAACAGTGGATGTTTCATTACAAAGTAGTTACATATATGTTGCCCCTCTTTTTATCAGCCAATATTTCAATTAACATTTGTCTAATTCTTCTTTCTACTTGTTTTCTACTTTTATCAACAGCTACTTGGTTGTCACAAACAAAAGGTCTGATTTTTTTTCCTTCATCAGGTTCCACTGAACATATGCTGCTATGCTTCCACCAAAATCTGTAGATGTAAGTCATGCTAAGACCAGAGAACACAATGAAGAATAAAGCACAATATTAAAAGAAATCCATTTATTCAGGGAATGAATAAGTGACTTATTGCTTTAAATACTGAATGTCACAAAATTCTGGAATCATAGAACATCTCCATCATGGTTGAGTAACTTTTCATTTTTTTTTCCTTTTTTTTTTAGATTTTTAACTGGAATAGCGTAGACTGATTCTACAGAAATTTACATATGGAAATAACTTTACACACAAGTAATCTTTAGTTTAAACAGAACTAGTGAATTCATAATGTTACCCTAGTGCATATTTAGAAGGAGTATGCTTTCACTTGTATGTGGAACATGTGTTGTCCTTTGTTAAAAGAAGAAAATATGCACACATACATATATGAAAAGAGATAAGAAAAGGAAAAATACACAAGCTGGAAGCAAAATCCCTGCTTGCCCTTCAGTTTACTAAAATAATGTTTGTTAAATACATGTTAAAAAAAAAGCCAAACCATGTTACCTTACAGTTGGCTATTTTCCTAATGAGACTCAGTTTGTCCTCCTCTGCTTTTAATTCTGAGTTTGACAACCTGAAAAACATATCTTCAAAATCAGAATATCTTCTCTACGAGATAAATATTGTCTTTGTGTATTAAAGGATAAATGTGCCTCCAATACAGAAGGTATGATAACTAGGACCACTGCTAACTTCTTTTCTTGGCTGCCGTCCCATCAAATGAGTCACATTTTGTCAAGATTTTGCCCTTATTACGTGCCTGGGAGATTCAGTGGTTACTAATGGTTACTCGGCCAGCGAAATGAAGGAAGAGGTAAAGCAGAAAAAAAGCATATACATAAGGTGTATTTTTCGAAGTCCTGCTGTGAGAGTGAAAGCGGAAGACAGTCCCCCCCCAATATATGTTTTTGGGGGGCTGCAAAATGCACTTTTTTATGGTCTCAAAAAAGGAGAGTCATGGTAGCCCCCTTGTTGAGTAGTCTTAAAAAAACCTGTGACAGCAATGCAGGAAAAAAGCAAAGATCTTATTTAGATCCAGCGTCTGTGAAATAACAGGTTGGGGACAATATACCATAGGTGCTCCCCACCTCAGTCCCCCAACATCCAGCTGTATAACCCATGCTGTAAACAAGAGCATTAAAGGATGTAGCCAATATAAAGACAGATTCTAGGTATAGCTAAATTCAACAATTAGCCTAATCATATAAGATTATTTTTTCTGTAGTTCATGTAATTGTCTCTTTTCCAAAAGTCTGCTCATGCATCTGTCTGGAATTTAGATCATATTGTCATTTCGTGTCACTCTCGTTTGATCTAATACCCAAAAGTTTTATTCATGGTTAAAGGCCTAAGTGAAATGGCCACTTAACCAAATGCCTACATTTCAGCAGCTTCACCAAATGACCAGTTTGACAGAATGACTGTGACAGAAATTAGAGCTAGTGCAGCTCCCTTATTAATCATTGCTCATTGACCTTTAACAGCAGCCAAATTGTATCTGAGTGTAGTTAAGGTGTCCAGGGGTTCGCGCGTTGCAGGAGGAGGCGATGGAGTGGAGAGCAAGGAGGGAGGAGAGAGGGTTATTCTTTTTTGTGGGGACATTGTCCCCATTGAAATCAATCACAAAAATACCATGACGCCAAAGGCGTGTGGACGAGATCACTGAATCTTGAATGTTGCTGTGCAATTAAGTGCTGGGTCTTGCTATTTGAAAAGAATACATATTTCTCTATCTAGGGCACTGAAATGAATAATCCCTGTTACTGAAAGAAAGTTATGTGGGAGTAAAATAGTCCTTGGGACTGGAATTCAGTTGCCAGCTTAGTTCTCTGCTGCACAGTTTTGCGGCTAATCGGGGCACGCAGAAAGGGTTTCCAACTGCTCTGTGCTTTCCCTGGGGAGGGATTTTATTGAGTGCTTGTGTGTATATGTGCAGCAGCACCTCTTTCAAGCAATGTATGCAATGGCCAGGGAGGCTTATTGGTGGGTCTGGTTTGTTGATGGGTTTTTGTTTGATTTATCTGAGGTTTTTGTTTGTGTATTTGGTTTTTTCTTTGTATCCCAGAGGAAACAGCTGGGGAAAAGATTTTGGAGTAGGCCTGCAGGCCTCTTATGCCAGTTTATTTGAGCTGTTTGTTATGTTTGAGTTAATTTGTCCCATGTTTAAAAAATGTGGACTCCTAAAGAATGTAGATGTGCATGAGAAACATTAAAAATAAACAAATATTCCAATAATACCACACAAATTGTCCTAATGTTGTTGGATAAAATAAATCAATGTGGGTATTTTCAGTGTGATGAACCAACACTTGGGAACATGTTCCTAAAAGGAGCTCATTCAGCATTGGCTATGATGGACTTTGTTACTTGAAGTCAATGACAATACATTTGCAAGTAAGGATTACTCATACACGAATGGTCTTCAGTGCTGGAACTTGTACCAGCAGCCCACAGAACGAGGCAAAATCTGTGCATAGTTGTGTTAAAGGTTGGTTTTGTATTTGCTAGGGGAAAGATGGAAACTTATTTATGTCTAACAACGTTAACCTAAAAGTGCAGTTTTTTAATAAGGAAAAGTTCTTTAAAGCAATTGTGTAAAATCTCCATCTTTAATATGGTTTTCATTTGTTAAAAAGCTTCTTCCCCCATTGCTTCGTTTGAGTTCAAGGCTTCAAAATTTTGCAAGAAGCACTCATTTTTCACAAGATTAACAGACAAAAGGTGCAGACAGGCAAAATGACATCCTCTGTTCCTTTAGTATTTTTAATTAGTCCATTTGATTTTAATGTAAAATAGATTTTCTCAATTTTGTTGTAAGAACATGATATATTTATGAAAAAACCCTAAGTACAGATTTTCTCAAAATCAAACCACCTATTTCTTGGTTTTTTTGCTCTTGTTTATTAGAGTATTTCTTTACCCTATACCAATGAACAAGAATTAATCACCTTTTTTATGCTGAAAGCTACATTTCACTATAGTAACCCTTTGTTTTCCATGACTTACAGGGGCAGATCCTCAGCTGGTGTAAGATGATCTCCAATGAGGTTAGTAAGCTTGTCTCTAAGTAGAGTGCTTAAGATCCAGTCCTGCTTTTTCAAGTCCATATAACTGAAGTTTTTAATGATATAAATAAAATTCACAGATTGTTTTTCAATTTGTTGATAATTCTGCCACTGTAACTGTTGCTGTCTTAGTTACTCCCTCGTATATACCCATTTTCTAAACTGCTGTTTTACCTCTCTTCTGTCTTTTTTTTTTTTTTCCCCCCCTGGGTTGATCTCACTTCTTACTATATGCCAAAGGCTGGCTTTAAATAATCATGGACACACTTTGATACTTGTTCCTCAAATAGTTCCTGTAAATCTTGTGGCCAAAAATCCATATTTCTTAGCAACAAAGGCTTTGCTTCATTTCCATATAGAGTTTTTTGCACAGAGATTGGATTGTTTACAAACATTGGTATCATCTAACTAAAGACATTCCTAAGAGACCAAAGCTGATTTTTCAGTAAGTCATTATCATCGTTTCACTTACAGGGAGGAGTAGGATTCCCTCAACCCAAATCCAGTGTCACTGTAAAATCAATGCATACAGTTTCAGTGAAGAGCCAGAAATACGCTGCATGCACTGATTCTGTTTATGTGTTTATATTAAGCATAACTGTGATTTTCCATGCTGATATGAGATACAGCATTCGGTCTGTGGAAGAGGCTGGGAGACCAAGACAGGAACCCAAAATACGAGCCAGCACATGGTGCCAAGAGAGAATGCGCTCCGAGGCTGTAGTGCAAGACATAGGTATGCAAAGAGGATGTATTTCCTTACCAAATGGGTTAGGTAAACATCTGTAGCCTTGTCAGCTGGATACAGAGGAGTAAAGAGCAATCTTTTAAATTTATCCTTAGCGCAAACAGATTAAGTGCAGCTTGCTTTTATTTCTGTCATCTACATCTATGTAATCGGTGTCTTTGCAGTTGGTTATCTTTTTTGGATTTTGTAGGTGTAAGTAATCTGCTTTTAACTTTCACCTGACTTCAGTGAAGAATTATTTCAAGGTCAATAGGTAGCACCAAAACATTCTGTGGCTGCGGCTGTCTGTACAGCCAGAGGTCTGAACCACGCCTACAAGTGCCTAGCAGTCGCCTACTTTTCTCCGTAATACTCAAAGGCAAGAGGATATATGTCCATGTAAGATGCAATAGTCTGCATTGAGAGTTAATAATGCAGTGATCTGAGGAGAAACAAAAGTCCTTCTGTGATCAGAAAACTCTGGCATGTGACAGTTAATGGACAGCATGCCAGAACCTGCAGAGTCCCAGCAGAGTTGGTAACCACCATTCCGGGCACATCAATAATACATCAATACTTAACATTGATCAGAGAGCAAATCACCAGCTGAAGAATGAAAGTCTGCATACCTGCTATTATCAGCTCAGACTGAAAATAAGTGAATGTGGAGAAACAGTAAAATTCTTTTTCCTCATGTTGGTTGCATTTTATAAATATAAGCCTTAGAAACAAAACCAGCCTGTAAAATCCTTTGTCATTATTTCCTTCCCGTTTCCCTT
Source organism: Fregata magnificens (assembly GCA_013389945.1). NCBI lineage: Eukaryota > Metazoa > Chordata > Aves > Suliformes > Fregatidae > Fregata > Fregata magnificens. The sequence continues at coordinate 54,787 of WAAD01037819.1, forward strand.
CCAGTCCAGCTAGTGCATTTGCAGGCAGGTGAGCTCTTCGAAACGATCCTCCCACGTAAGAAACTATGGGAGCTATGAAATATTACTGCAATCCAGTTATCTCTGAAATGGTGATCTGCCTGGCTAACATGGAGCCGAAATGCAGTTATTCCCTTTGACGTGAAGTCGGTTGTGAATTTACCAGATGAACTTCCTTGACAAATGGCTACCACCCACTCAATCCATCACTTCAGGGAAGCTGGGTTGCCTCATACTTTTTCTTTGCTGTGCTTTTAACTTTTTTTGTCCCTCTCAGAAAGGTCTAGGGGTAAAATCCAACCCAATATTGAAAAGTATGTGATTTAGAGCACCAAACAAGTAACAAAGAGATCTTTTACAATTGCATATTATACGGTAATAATGTACTTCAGAATTTCCTCCTTTTTAATATAGAAAAATCAGCTAGAATACTTCATTAATATTTTAATTGGCATAGTGTTGAGTTCCCAACTATCCACATGGTAATTTACACTTATACTGTAGCTGGTGGGAGTTGGCTTATTTTTCTTTGTGCTAATCCAAAGATCTCACTTCCTGCGACAGGAAAGCTGCAGACGACAGTTGCACTGCATGGGTGAAAGGCACAAAAGGAAAGGTAAAATATATATGGAATATTTTTCCTAAAATCTAGAAGAAAAATTAATCTATTATCTATCATATCAGGTAGATCAAAGTAGCTAATAAACATTTTGTGTTGATAACAACTCTCAGCCTTGTCTTATCTAAGCAACCAATGGCGGAAAGGTGCATTTCTAAAGAATTCATGTGTAAAAAGCAATTTTTCTGTTCAGAACCTAGTCTGAGAAGAGGGAGAGGATGCTCAGCAGACATGCATCATCTTGGAAAATTAGGTTGCAGAGCAACCTACAGATTTCCTAACCTATGCATGTGCTACTTTCACAGGAGCTCTGGCGATATCCATGAGAGCCGCCATCCCAGTGTCTTCTCCTGTGGGGCACTGGCACAGCACAAAGCTGTGGGCAAAGCAGGGCTGGAAAGGGGCTGCCGATGGAAAACCTGGTCTGGCAGAAGACTTCTCCCTGCTGGCCTTGGCACACTGGGAGAGTGGGGTGCCCTTGGTAAGGCTCAGCGGATGGCGCGGCCAGGGCTTGGAGACAGAGAAAGCCCAGACTTACAGCTGGTGTGAACCTGGAAAGGGGCTGCCAGAGGAGAGGGCAGGCTGCCAGAATTGCTCTCCTTGTCTGAAGCAGGGCGTTTTCCGAAGCCCAGGGCTGACAGGTCACATGGAGCTGCTCTTACACGTCCCCCGTCCCTGGACCAGGTGCCCCAGTACCCTGTGCCTGCGGTTTCAGCGCCAGCAGTCGCTGCCGACGGGACAGGGAGGAGGCACTGCCCCTCACGTGGCTTCCCCACTGTTTCCTCAATAATCATGGGGTTTGCTTTAGAAAGTGTGTGATCTTTGTCACTGCGTGGTTTTGCTGTTGTCGGTGGCATTGCTGTTGTTTTTTAATTTGTTTCTTAAAGGAATAAGGCTTATGGTAGCATGGGGTTTGCCTGGATGTCTGTCTCTTTTTTTTTTTTTTTTTTTTTTTTTTTTCAGCCCAATGGCAGATTTCAGCCAAATGTGACAGAGGGCTAAAGCTCTCCCAGATAATTTAGTAACAAATGTCATGAAAATAGACAAATGGGTAGAGGAGACAGATGCTGTAAATGCCCTTACTGTGGGAAAAGCTGCAGAATGGTATCTCACATCGTTAGGCACTAGAACAGCCACATGGGAAAAGGGCCCCTGTAAATGCCCCAAAAACACAGAGTCAGCTTCAGCTGGGTTTGTGTTTCATGCATGCCAGAGCCAACCACTTATAAGACAAAGCTCCACAGAAAGCAGGATTAATGCCTTCTGTGCCCAAATAGCTATTGGTTTGCTGATTGGAGCCCCCTCAAAATTTTCTTTGGATTCAACTATTTACATTTTTAAGAAAGATATGATCTACCTGTAAAAAGGTAGGCTGAGGCACGTATGATTTAAACAGAAAAAATGCCAGTTCCCTCATTCTCCTCACAATCACCTTACCTGCGGTAAGATCTGCATTTCAAAGACTCAGATAAATGGGCACAGCTAGGACTACATTATGTTGTACCAACAAAGCTGTACCTGTCAGGAGAATTGAATCGACAGTGTGGGTAGGGCTGCATAAGTTTGCAGTGCACAGGATTCAAGAACAGAGACTAGAGCCCAGCTGAGAAATTAGGAAAATTGGCTCATACCATGGTATAGCGATGCCCTAGCCATAATGGAGATGCAACAGTTCCCCCAGCCAAAATGGCTGAAGCTAGCAAGATCAAGAGCTCCGTACATTTCAAGTAAACCATGTTAAATGTTCAACTGACATGGCATCCTGGAATAACACTGAATGAGAGATACATGGGGACAAATAAGGCGGGCAAGTCCTACTGTGGCCAAACGTTCCAGCTGTGCGTGGCCACATCCGGGGCACAGCTGGGGACCAGTGCCAGATGGTTCTGGTCAGTTTTAGGAATAGAGTAAATTCCAGCTTTGGGCAAATTACCTGAAAATTTAGAAGATGCCAGAAAGGTCATTTGCAAACCCATTCCTGGGGTTTTGAAGCTGATCACCCTTGCTCCTAGCTTTCTGCTGTGCTGAAAACTCATGATGGGTTTTGTGGGACTTTAGCCACAGTCCAGAAGAGTGGAGGTTAGAAAATAGACACCTCTTGGCTTTGTAGCCTGTAATCTGGGGAGTGGTTTAGATCTGTGGCTCAGCCCAAAGTTCAAGGGAGGGACTAGAGCCAAACTTCCTTCTGTAGTCCAGCTCTATTTAAAGATACATTTAAAAATAAAAGCCTCTTCTGGATAGCCTGTGCAGAGTTTCTTACTAGGGAGATGCTGAGTTGTCTTTATAGTATCAACCACTTCTTTAATATTCTGTGCTCTTTCCAATATTTCTGCTACCATCAAAAGAGAAAGAAAGAGAATAGTCTTCTCCTTTAAGTCTCTATTCTAACTCAGCGCTGGTTGTGCACTCCTCTGGGTGATTTCAGGTTACCTGCCATCTGTGGCATGACATGCAGACTGACTATGGGTAAAGCACCATAGTATTTTAGCACATGTTCAGTACCAGCAAGCCAGCATAAGCAAGTGAAGAAAACAGAAGCCTAATCATTACTCCTTGTTCTTGGTGCATAAAGAGAGATACTGTCCGCCCACACAGTCTGTGATCGATGCCAAGTCTTTTGCAAACTTAGGGCTTTAGTTCAGTTTCTCTGGTTTACACTTGTGCGTTCTTCCTGGCTCTCACCTTTGTAGGGATATAATGAACTGACTGACCAGAAGCTATTCTGCCACAATGCACAAAAAAGGGATGCTGGGGATGTAAAGCTGAGTTATAACTGCTGAGGAAGGTCCTCTCATTTGGTGAGGCTAAGAAGTAAGCCTCTTTGTACCTTTGCAGGCTTCATGAGATAACACGGTAGCTTAGGCTTGATAGGATTTCACCAGACTGTACACAGTCACACAGAACTGCCCACCTAGGACCTCTTTACACCTGTTCACCTGAATTGCCTGCTATTGCCAATGTTTTAAGAGCTGCTGCATCTCTTTCCTCTCTATGTGGGTGCTCCGTAATCTGAGCAGGGAATGGGTCTCTTTTGAATGAGCTCTGAAATAAGGCTATGGTGACATCATTTCATTAAAAAGGTGCCAATATGAGATGCTCAGGAAATTCAAGAACATTTATCGACTGTCCTTGTTAAAAATAGATCACTTAAAATATTGTGTTGGGTTGTAATCAAGAGTAGACACATCTCAGCCATGGGCAGATAGTGGAGAAGTTTCTGAGGAAGATAATTCACCCACTGCAGACACATCGATTAAGAAAATGCAAAAAAAAAAAAAAGAAACACAAAACATCTGGACATCTTAACATGAAAATCATGAGTCTTACATCCAAGTTACCTAATGGCATACAGCATGGGTAGGAACTATTCATTTCAAGGGTCAAATCACCTAGTAATATGAATAAAGGAATATTGTAGGAGAAATCTGTGTAAAACAGTGGGTATGGGCTAATGCATCTAACATTGTCAGAATGCAATGCTTGCCCTCCTCTTTGGCAACTCTTATAGTTCTGGTTACATTATAAATTAGAGCATCACCAGTTCCTCCAAAAGCTCAAAATGAGTTGAGATCTTGTGTTTCAATGAGAGCTTGCTATAGGAGACATAGACTCTAATTCAGACTCATCTTTTGGTGCAATAACCATAGAATCTGTACTGTTTAAACAAATGCAGATAGTCTTCAAAAGAACCATGTTATTAGTAAGACTTTGCCTGTTTATCCCTTTTGGTCTATGGGTGAAAAGTGAAGATAGGCTTTTTACACTGGAAGTTATAATCAGGAAAGAAAATGATGAATTAAAACAGCCTTACCGAAGGTTAATGTCTGGTGTGTTAGAGGACTAAAGAACCTAATCTACTTGCTTATGAATATACAACGGCAATAAAGATTATCAGCAAGGGCAAAAGGGAAGGATTCTTAACCTGAAATAGCTATTACTCACACCTCCTCTGCCTTCTGTAGGGTTGTGTGTGCGTGCAGACCTGTATGTGTTTGCGTAAACTTAGAAATCTCACTGAGGTTTTATATGTGAGTATAACATAGTTTCCTAGTAAGTAAATGGGGTCAGCCATGCAGATTTTTATTTCACTTTTTTTCTACTTTCTCCCTCCCTAGTTTCCTATAGGGGAGAATATTTTTGTTCCTCTGTGGCTCCTACTAATCAGGGTCATATTTCTCCCTACACATTACGGGCCCTTATCAATACCAGGGTAAATTTTGCCACTAATGTCACTGAAGATGGGATTAGGCCTTTATATATAAGTATATTAGTGATCTAGAAAGATAAAACAAGGAAAATAACATAAAATCTCTCAATACACATATTCTTTTATATATAATTATAATAATAAATATAGTTATTTAAAAAAAAATCCTGAATTGAGAAAAAAAGCCTGCTAAAACACTGGTTAAGCAACATGCATCATTAATTCATACATGCTAACAGAGAGATTATGAGGTCACATACAAATTAGGAGGCTTTGAGGTTACAAGGTTGGGCTGATGATAAAGCAACAATCCATTCTACTATTAATTGGGTTTAATGAGTACTTGGAGAGTCTGCTCTACTGCAGGGCCTGATCCTTCTATGCACTGCAACATATGGAGTCTTTTGTATGCAAACTAAGTAGGTGTACATTGCGACAGAAGCAGGAAAATTATAACTCTACTTATTGCTTAGCATCTTAGCAAAGAAGACACTAATGACTGTACATTGCACAAGATTGTAAAGAATTGTTTTGATGAAATAAGTATTGAAATTTAAATTTCTTGTAAATATTGTCGAAAGCATCCTTTTAAAATCCTTTAAAACTGTCTACATTGTTATATTCAATTAAGTCCAGTTTATAAGATTCTTGACACAGATTTTCTTTAAAATATATTAATATTATGTATTTTGCTTTTTCAGATCTATTATGAATAGAGTACTTTTGACTATTGTGAATTCATTAGCATGATGCAATTTGTATTTAGAGTGTACAAATTACCTCTGGCCTCAGCAGAGCTGAATGAAAGCGGCACCATGTAGCTCTCAGGGCTATGCCAGAGAGCAATATTTTTCTGTAACTAAGATTCACAATCAAGTAGCAGACAGGGCTCCTCTCCACAAGGAGCTATATATGAACAAGAGTAATTGTCAAGTCATATTTCCTTTCTCAGGATGTTGTATTTCTTGCCATTAAAGGTTAAACCCAAACCTAACATGGGGTCCGATCTGTGGACAGTCATTGCAGCAAGGCTGTCTCCAGGTGTGGAGAAAATGTGCTGGAGAAAGTGGTGTGTGTGGAGAGAGATGCTGAATTTGAAATGCGTAGTGAATATAAAGGTGCAAATTTACAAATCATTGCTTTCTGTAATTAATACTATCCGGAGACTCATTGTACTCCGTGCCAAAGGAGTGTTACCCCGAAAATCCTAAAGACACCCAGGTGCCCTGTGCTTTACTTTGGGACCTCTCCGTGCTGCTGGGACAGTGCGAGGATGAGTGGACATTGAGGGCAGTCTAGAGTCTCAGCCTGAGGAAATGCTACCAGAGCATGAAGAGTGTGAAAGCCAGGCTAGCTCACCCTGCACGCCCTGTCCTTGCCCCTGCCCTGAGGGGTACCTGGAGGGACCCCAAGTGCCCTGAGGCTGGTGCTTGGGGGGGCAGGAGGCCAGCAGTGCTGAGCAGGGCCCTCGCAGCCCCTGGGCTCCCCCACCAGCTAGCTACACAAGTCACATCCTCGAGTATTTTAAGACAACCCTAAACTATGCCAGAGACTGTTCTGGCCTGTGGCCAGACAAGAGCTGGAGTAATCAGAGTAGGAAAATGCCTCACAGTGACATTTCCCTCAGCTGCCCTCAGCTGCACCAGGCAAGACCGTGGCGCAGATGGAGAGAGAGGGCTGGGAAGGTGGTGGCCACTGCAAAAAAGGTTTTGGGCTGCTCTGGGACTGCGGCTTCAGGATAAGAAAACAGGATTAGCACCTATTTCATTCAGGGCTGTTCATCTGGGATTTATCATGAAGGTTTAGTTGTCTGTCTCACCCACTGGTTTACTTCTGTGAGTGGAAAATTGTTTTTAACCTTGTGTGGTTGTTTTTGCACTGATGATTGGGTGTGAAACATGAGCACTTCTGTAAGCCTGATCCGAGAGGGCTTTGTGCCAGCTGTCCTCAGGGTGGGTGGCCCCACAGGGGGCAAGAAAGAAGCAATTAAAGCCCCTGATGGCTCCCTTTTTTTAAAATATAAACTCAACAGACTCTATAAATTGAACAGTCCCCCAATCAGGGGAAGTACTCTTTCCTGACAGCAGAAGTCAACAGGGCAATCAAAAGGCTATTTAAATCCTGCCCTCTGGAGCCTGAGATGCAATTGCCTTGTGTTAGCATTCATAACTAGAAAAACTGTTCGTTTTCATAATGATAATGAACTGGTGGGATTGGTTCTTTTTTTTTGTTGGTTTTTTTTTCTTAAAGGAAAGATCGATAATGTTGGGGCAGGACAATTTGGATGGTGGGTACCTCACACAGAGTGTATAGCGTCAGTGGTCATGCTCGTTAGGATAGACTTTGAGGTCAGAAATGTGCCGTGTTTGGCCCCATTATGTAATATAAATAGAGGAGCTTCTGGGGGAAGTTTAGCTTGCACTGCCCAGGCTAGTAGACCTCATTTTTTAAAAGGCAAGTGATCTGCAGGAATGACTTAGAAGCACTAGAGAAAACAGTATCCTTCAGCATTGCTAACTCCTTCACTTTTCACTGCCCGTGAAGACGCCCATCAATGCTCAGTAAGACATACGATAAATAGGGGGAGGGAAGACAGGGAAATACTCAAAACAGACGAGGAGCTGAAAGAGGAAGAAAGTATTGTTAAGACAACATTTACTCTGGCTTTCCTGCATCAAGGAAGGGGATCTAACAGAGAGTGCAAATGTGTGCTGCAGTCTGAACCCAAGCGGTCATTATGGTCTGATACATGAAATGGCTGCTCACAGAAGATGAACTTGTTAAGTATCCAACACGCTCCCAGAAATAGACTCTGTAAAATATATCTTTCGCTGATTTTTTTTTTCCCCAGCTTGAAAGGACAGAGCAGACTTAAACGTAAAAGACTAGTTAATAAAATATACTTTTTACCAGAGGAGTGAAATGAAACAGGAGGATCTTGGGCTGAGTTCTTTATCTTCTGGAATATAAGAAATAAGTGTCTTCATTATGATGATTGAATTCCCTTCCTCCTCCAAGGAGCGTGAGTCCAGACTGTTGTCTCTTGTTCTTGGTCTTGTCCTTTGACCTGCATGAAGCTGATGGTGAATCTATGCCAATCTTTAAGTACCATTAAGGTGAAGGTTTCAAGATCACAGAGTAGGTCTAAGCCATATTTAAGAGCAGAGAGGTCACTTCAGAGCCTACTTAAACATCCAAGTTGTGCGACCAAGGAACCAATGAAACACCTGTGGGCGACAGGCCTGCCAAGTGAGACTTCTGGAAAGGAAGGCAGGCAAAGAGGACACTGATCTTCTTACCCAAAGAGTTGCTGCAAAAACTGTTGAGTGGATATGAAAGATGAAAGCCCTAGCAGGAGACATGCCTTTTCTGCTTTTTTGGCTAAGCTTCTAACAGTGAGCCATGAAGTTGTCATTCCGCCCTTGTCAGCTGTAATATGTAAGCCGCATGCAAGGCAGCTCCATACAGCTGAAAGGAGTGCTGCTAGATAGCGGAGCTGGATTTGTAGCCTGCCATCAGGGCAGCCAACATGCATTGCTGAGATGTGAATTATGAAAGTTAGTTTCCAAATGGCCAAGGGGCAATAAACATTAATATAAACTAGACATGGGCCCATGCCAAATAACCCCAACTCTCAGGGTGTTTGGATTGCAAACATTTGATCGGGATCCAAGCTTTGCAGCTGGCCTTATCTCTGCGGTGGCCAAGCCAAAACCCCAGGGTTTGTGGCCACCTGGCACATTCTGCGATCCAAGGATGCAGTGGCTGATTACCTGCTCCTTTGCCACCTCCAGCTAACAGTCCTTTTTATCAACCACCCCTTGTGCTTCCTGTCTTGCTCTGGTATTCTTTTACCAGCGTCATGTTTTTTCTCTCTCTTATTCATACTGGAAGCTCTCTGAATAAGGGATACGCTTTAAATCTGTTGTGAGCAACTCTGGGTAGAATCATGCAATATTGTGGAAAATCACCAACGGAAAGCACGGAGTCTGAGCGTGAACTACGTGCCTTCCATGCAAGGCTGACAAAGGGCACCAGGCTGCTGTGCTTGTGAAAGAGAGGTGGGCAAGAAGTACATTTAATAAACATGCCCAATTCAACTCAGAAGACCTTCTGATGTTTTAAAAGACGTAGTAGGGCTGGTTAGCAGTAGGTGCCTGTGCAATCTGAGCCAGAAATCTCCAACCTTTCCTGGGGCCAAAGACTGGATGCTGTAACCGTCTGTGTTTATTCTTCCCACCTCAAATCCCACTGACTAAGTTTCAGATGGAGATTGGCAGTCTTATTGCGTGTGGTTTTATTCGCCAGGATGTAATGCACAGAGAATCACTTGGACTTGCCAAAATACACACTTGATCCCCTTGTTTCACCTCCAGCAGGAATAGCCATGAAAGGAGTTGTGTGATCACCCTGCTGTCAGTGGACTCTCCTTTTCTCCCTGGACCTTGGTAAGGGGCAGAAAGAAAACACCGTGCCTTGCCTTAAACTTTAAAGCCAGACCAGCATGGTGATACTACAATTTCTGGGTTTTTTCCTGTCTTCTGTAAAAGAAATAGTCAGACATAATGTAAATATCAAAGAATGCTGACTTTCGCTGAATTCTAAGAGGTTAATTGGCATATTAATTATCAGTAATTAATATATGCATATACAGACAGAAGAAGCGGAGATTTTATTGGTATGAAATTTGTCCATTAGCTACACTTCACACTCATCAAATCCAATGTTTCTGAAGTGGTAAGACTATTGATCTACATTATGGATTCTGCTTGGGTAATTGTGATGTGTATTTAATACCCTCATCTTAAAACAGAACAAGGGAATGCTGAGCTTGCATCTGGAGTTGTCTAGATTTCCTCTTCTCACTTAGTGGCTGAAAAACACGTGAAACTTTATGATCATTTCATCTCTTGTTAAAACTGTCTCTGTTTTTAGCTGAACAGGTTTTCTGAGTCTACATTTCTGGCTATAGTAATTATATTGTTGACTCACGGTTGTGCGAGGAAAAGCTTTGTAGATTCCACACTGACAAAATATCTCCAGGGATCTTATCTGAACTTCTAGAAAATCAAAGGTTATTAGTACCGTCTGAGGCAGTCAAGTGAAATCTTCAGTTTCCAGCTTTTTGAGAAACAGCTCTGTTCACTGATATTTAAACCTAGTGCTGTGGCAAGTCTTCATGGACTTATATCTGATCAATGTATATATTTTCCCTCTGTTTTTCACTGTTCCCATCAATATGGGAACATGTTAGACCAAGTTTTCTATACAGACCTTTCTATACAGACCTCCTGGATCAGAAGTATGCCTTTCTTTAGAATTTAAAACTTTTTTGAAACAGTCTGGATCCAGGACATACCTGGGTGTCTAGAGTCCCAGGGATAGTCTTGAAAGTAGACCCAGCTCTGCTCTATCCAAGCCCTACAAGCACCAAGGGCCTGCCAACATCATCAAAACACAGTTCCTTAAAGTGTGGGTGTAGGTATGAAAATTACTCCATTAATACCACCCAGCTTTATGTCTCCACTCACGTGGGAGCGCAGAATATGTCTGACAATGTCTTCAGCTCTTCAGGGATGAGCACTAACATGCTTGTGTTTTCTGCTTGGTTATGGAGTTGGAGTGGGTGGGAAGGGTTCTGTTTCTTTTTCAGCTCACATCTAACAAATTTGCCAATATGTTGTCACCATCTTCTCCACACAGACTACTGCAGGAACCCCAGTTTCATTGCCTGTTCTCGTTGCTGACTTTTTCTTTTATATTAATTAATTTTTGCTGGAGCAAGATTCAGAGGTAATGGGTTTCACAAGGGCTGTCCTGGCACACATGATCCTTGACAGTCTTACTGAGACTATGGGGCAACCCGCTATTTGTATGGGGGATAGCAAGTAGGCAAATTACAGTGCAAATCTACTGTAATGTAGCTTCAGCCAGAAGCAGACAGCTCCAGGTTTTGCAGTATCACCTACTGAGACGCCAGGAAAGGTTGGAAGGTCAAACTGTGAGCTGTTTCCCTTTCATCTATTTGTGAAGGCTGTGAAATTCTTTGTAGACATTTTAACAAATAACCCTTCAGAAATATATTTTCCCCTAACATCCTGCTCCTTTTTACTTCCCAAGTATAAAAGCCAACAACAACTCAGCACGCATGTTTTAAGTTGAATAAAAGGAGCTGGTAAGAATGCATGTTTCACCCTTCCAGAGGGGTCATTATAAAAGAAGTGAGGTTAAAAATAATATTAACGTGATCTGCAAAAAAAATGAACTCTTCATTTTTCTGCGTCTTTTAAGACATTCTGAAATGTCTCTGTGTGAGCCCTTGTCTCATCCTCCTTCCTTTCCCTTTTGCCCCACACCCAGCCTCTCCGTCTCAGAAAAAGAAAGTTTTTGGTAACTCTGGCTATAACTGAATGAGGGGACCCTCAATGCTCTACCAGCTCCATTTTAGGATGAAGTAAAGATGCATATTTTCCCTCCTCACTTTTCCCCTTTGCCTCTGGCACTATGTCACCATGGGAAGAAAATCAGTTGCCCAACTGTAATGGTTGCAGGGATGTTGCAGGATGCACCTCTCTGCTGCTCTAGTCTCTGTTAACCTATATTAATGCAGATCTTCAGTGAATCCCAGAGAATTTGCAGGAAATGTGAAATTACATTGCTGCTGCTCTATCCTTAAAAACCGAATGTTATTGAGTATTTAAGGACAATTTTTTTTTTTTACCAAACTGTTAACAGATTCAAGACTACGTTTGTCAAAAATGCAGGAGAACACATCCTGAAATACTTGTAAATGTATCCAACTTGACCTGCTACTCTTGGTGTCCTCCATGGACTGTGGAGTTCCTGATATGCTGCTGCCACAGCGAGCTGCCTGCTAAACAGCCTTCTTTCAGGAGGATGCTCAGCATCATCTTAGAAATAAGTTCTCTTCAGGTATCTCAGATAGACAGCAAGAACTACAGTTCTGCCCATTTTGGCACTTCTATAAGCATTTTGCAAGCCTAAAGGTCTTTCATCATCTTATTTTTAAATGCTGGATCCTAAATACCTGGAGAACTTAAAATGAAGAATTCCCCACCTGAAATTTCAATGTGTGGTACAAATCAGTTTAGCAGCAGAGTTGTGTTTTCTGGATTCACCACACAGGCTTATTCTCAGTGATGAACTGGTACTTGCTGGCCCTGAAGGCAAGCAGAGACACACCAGTGGTTTAATTGTGATCTCCTGGACAGTACAGCAACGTCAGAGCTCAGGACGCTAGAGCATCTGTATTATTAATGGACTTATTAGCATAGTTATTAGCACTATGTCAATAATAATCTTATCATCAAAACGATTATGATAATTATTACTAATATAGTAATGAACATAATTAACAATGATAATTCTTAACATTAACACAGTTATGAGCTCTTTGTATATTCTGTGAGGAGGTGTGCTCTGGTATACGTAGTGTCTTCTTATTTTGTCCTCCCAGATTTTCTCAGTCCTCTTCTGCTTTTTCCTCCCCTTGTAGCTACTGTCTTTCCCTCCTCATGTTTAATCCTTCTTCTCTGTTGTCCCAAACATCACTTTTGTCCCTGACTCTTCTCCTACTCAAGGGAATCGTCAGTCTCCAGTTCCACAGGATTTGTTCCCAGCATGTCACGAATGTTGGAGTTGTGTAACCAGGGCTGAATTCACAGCACACATGGGACACTCACCTTCACCCCCGGAACCAGGGTAGGAAGCCCTAGTTTGTGGTGACATAGATTCCTGTTCACTCTCGATCTCTTTCTCTCGAAGTCTCGTGTGCAGAATAAGATAAAATAGAACAGAATAAAGCAGAATAGTACTATTGAACATAATTAAAAGACAAAGATAAGAAACATCACCTTATAACAATTAATATTAAGAAAATAATTCTTCTTATGAAATCTAGGCATCTTCCTGAAGTGAAAAGTCAAGTTCAATGTGGTTACTGCCTTGGCTACTTAAAATTCTTGGCTATGCTGGACCGTGTGCTAGCTGGACTTTGAAACTACTTACTAATGGGATTTGCATTGGCTTCGAAGTATATTGCAGCAACTCATAAAGCTCCATGTGAGAGGGACAAGGTTCCTGCTGTTTTAGTGTTTACTGTTTCTGTTCTGGGATGGGCTGCATATAAAATGTGGGAGTGGGGTATGGCATCTTCAGACTGAGGCACATCCCTTCTTTTTTAACCCCCAGACTCAATAGTAAAAAGCCTGTACCTGCAGAAGGACCAGCTATTGAGCCTGGAGCTTCTGAGACGGAGGCAGGGGAAAATTTACCCCTTTTCCCATTTGTTCAAATGCAGCTCACAAATTACAAGCACAAATTGTATTTGCAAAACAAAAGAAAGTATTCCTTGAAAATTTGACCCCATGCTTTCCAAGGGTCACACTACTACCTGTGGCTGTTTCAGTTTATGACCACTTCCCCATCACCTTCAGGCCCAGATCTAACAGAGAAGCAAAGGCGGGCATGGGCTTCTCTATCACCGTTAGCGCCACATGGTGTCACACGTGCAGTCTCAAGAACACAATTGCAGATGGAAGCTGGTGGTCCACATGCATGCACGCATAGATGCACATCCAAATAACAGCTGCAACTGGTCCCAAAGTTATCCAAGTGCCATCTCACCAATAGATATTCCAACAGACCACAAGGTGTATGAGGCAAGGACTGCTTTTTTAAAGTGCATGTACTTTTATAAATATACATATGCACACACACATACTTATATTTATGTATGGAGAGAGTGGGAGAGAGACGCCATGATATATATGTAAGTACACAAACATCGCCTAATAAATTATGACCTGATGGTGCCACTAGGTGTTGGCAATTCTGAAACTAGCTAAAGACAATATTAATAATGTATAAACATTCTTTTTTTTCCATGTGTGGTTGTTTGTTCTTATGCATGGTCAGAAGAAAAAAAGAATAATGAACTCTAAAACTGATTTATAACAGTGCCATCAGCAACATCTTTGCATTTCCCAGGTGTGTAGAGATCAGGGACCCTGTCAAACCTGGCTGTTGTGTGGATAATCCCAAAAGGGGAAGGCACAAAACTCCGCCTTTCCTAGTGGAAATTTTGCAGAGGATGCTGCTGCAACCGTGGCTGAGTCCTACCATCGTTGAAAAGGACAAGAAGGAAACAAGACGTGTAACAGCAGTGCCTGGCTTCAACAACTCTGGAAACTTGCCATGTATTCTGTGCATCTTTTTTATAGCCCTGATCATGACATATGATAGACGCCAGAAAATAGTCTTTTATCTTCATTTTGCAGACAGTCTCTCTTTTAGTATGTGCCCTGGGCATGATCCTGCCGGTTTCACTGGCACAGATATGGAAGAAAGTATTTGCTCTTCTCTGTAACCTATTTACAGGGATTTCTTCTGAACTCCCAGAATTTCCCCTGGAGTAGGACAACCCCATGCTGTTCTTAGTTAGTGTTATGAATAACATTTTCCAACCAAAAACACTGCTGTGTTCAGCCTGAAAGATTTCTGTCACAAAATATTTGCCAAATTCATCCCAGGATTTAATTTGGAATTTTGACTTTTGGGGCAGCCTGCTCCTAAGCTGGGGACCTTGGGTGTCCAAGGTCATCGGCTTAGCATGAGCTAGCTCTTCCCTGCTTGGCACAGGGAGCAGAAAATCCCAGGAAGCCTTGGCTCTAAAGTAGGCCACAAACCTTGGAGTTTCAGGCAGCAGTTCAGCAGAACTGACTTTCCTTGCATCAACGAAAATAAGGAAGATGGCAATTTTATTGAGCAGGTGTAGGTTCTGGGGAAAATGTTTAATCTGGGAAGTATCATATGTCTTAGGTTTGGAAAAAAAGTTCTCAGAATTTCTGGTTTATAGGAAATGGTGAAACCCTTTATGTTTTGGTTCAATTTTAATTAAAATGAAATTTGGAAAAGATTCTTTTTCACATACCAAAAAAGCTACTTTACCACCAGTTCTCCTTCTGCTGCAAGCTAGGGCTAATTAAGCAAAGAGGTGGCCAAATAAAACGAATAGCTGTGCTACTAATCTCTCTCACATCAGTGAAACTTGAGGGAAGTTCACAGCATCATTGATGTTATTGTAACTAGGATTTGAAAGCAGGATAGGAAATAAATGTCATTGCCTTGTCAAAGAGATGTAAGACACATACTAGCTGTATATTTGCCCTCTGGACAGTAGGAAAGCAGTGGAAAGAAGGGTGGAAAAAATAGAAGCACTTGAAAAATGTATTGGAAAAGTAAGGCAAAAAACCAAAACTGTTTTGTAGTTATACCTAAGAATTTAAATTTCAATTTACCCTTCCCAGTCTTGAAATACCAGGGAAAACTTTACAGGGGTGATAGGTTTATAAGGGTGAGGTTCACAGGAACCTCACTATCTCTCATCTTCATAGTTCTCAGAGAAAGGGAATAATGCAGTGTCATGTAATGTCCTCTTTATGCTGCAAATACACTTCAGGATCGCGAGTGGGCAGAAGACACCGGCAGGCTGACCCTAATGTGGGAGGTACAGAATACAATGCTGCTGCCTGAGGCACTCAGATTTTGCCACTGAAGAGCAGGAGCTGAAGGGTTTCTGAGCATTAGAAAGCTGTAGCACCTGGTCCAGGGCTTCCTCTCTGTGCAGTTTCAGATAACCAGAATCTCTGTCTTCTTCCTGTACAAGGAAAACAGGCTTACTTAGCCATGAAAAAGCAAACAAGTTACCCACCTGCAGACTGGCAGACTCTAACTACACATACCCTTGTGCGCTCACACACAACTGTTAGGTGCAATCCATTTGGCTGCACGGTGGTCAATAATGCCATTGCAAGCCAAATGAAAACAAAGAGTTTGTCTTGAGTGAAGTTTTTTTGTTCTAAATAAAACGAACCTGATCAGCAGGTGTTTTTAAAGAAGTTCCTTTTATATGGAAATGGAGCTGAAGGGGGGGACGGAGACACAATACTTTATGCAAAGGTAATTAAAAAAGAGATGAGAATATGGGACCTCGTGTCTTTCTTTGTGTACTGTATTTTAATGGCGGCTTTCATTTTTTACTTTGTGGAATGTGGGCCAGCAGGTCAGTTGCACAAGATGTTTGCTGCTCCCATTTTTCCATTGCTCATACCTTTGACTTGGATAAATTCATCTGAAAACCAGCTTTAGAGAGGACCGAGTCAGGCGAGCTTGCCAGAGACCCTGTGTAGCCTGGCTAGTCAACGGGCTGCAGTAGTTGGCCCATAGTGGTAAACCGCCTCCCCTTAAAACTAGTGTCCTGAATTACTAAGTAAATTAATCAGTTTCTAAAGATAGATGTGACAGAGCGACAGCTCTCAGACTGGGCAGGCCAATTACTCCGTTATATAAGAAACTCGGCCTTCTGGGCGATGTCAAAATTTGCCTGCAAAATGTTTGGCCAAAGATCAACAGTAAACTGGAACTCTGATCACTTCACTTTGTCTGACCTCCCCACGGTTTTCTCTAGTATGTGTCAGTCTAATCTGGTCGAGAGCTACGTTTCACTTGCATTTTAGATTTTATCATCATTTTACATTTTGGTTTAGTGGCCCTGTGAGAAGAAGGCTGAGATAGTTCTAAAAAGAGGGCTGAGTGAAGAGGAAGTAGAAAGGTACCAAAACCTGTAGCCTGAAATGACTGTTTTACATCAGACTCCTTGTGTGGATATTGATCTTTCCTGGTAAAGAAGACAGAAGGCAGCTCTGAAAACACATCCCGCCTGCCTTGCTCAGACCTGCAACTGGTGGGATGAGCATTAGCTGTGGTTGCACACATGTCATGGGGGAGCGATCAGGCCCACCAGGCTTTCGAGTTGCAAGTACAAAGATCTGAACTCCAGCCAAGGGGGGAGATCTTTATAAAGAGATCAACATGAACCATGCTACTGAGAGCTCTCCACTGCTTCACACTCGCAATCTGGCACATGGGTTCCTCAGAACAATAACCAATTTAGCACTTAGCTCAAAGAGTTCATCAGTTTAAAAAATCATGGTTTTCTCTGAACACTTTGTTCATTACATTATTATGGAAGTCAAAATCCAGTGGAAAAAAAAGAAAAGAGGTATTAGTGAAATCATTAAAGAAATTATTCTATTTTTTCCTCTGTAAACCTGATGGCATTTTGCAAATAGTCAGTTCCATGTTTTGCTTGTAGATTTTGTAGTTCTGGTGTCTGATTTACATGTTTTTGATATACGACCAACGAAAAACATTTTTTAAACCAAACAAAAAATTTGTCTTTTTTGTCCCCCAAAATGGCCTGGGGGACTTATGACATAATCTACTGCTATTTAAAGCTCACTTTTTTGAAGTAGGTTAGAGAAGTGATCCTATATCTTTAAAAAATAGAAAAGCAAAATATTTGTTAACAGCAATCCTTTCACACTTCTTCCCAGGATCATTAAAATCATCTTCTTTCATTATGCTCTTAATAATGAACAAATCAACACATTTATGTTCAAACTGCGACATGTAACTACAGAGAAATCCAATGGCCTCAAGTGTAGAAGGCACAAAGCTCTTCAAAGTCATAAGGTAAAATCCATCTTCAAACAAAACCACAGCGCAATGACCTTGGTCTGACTCCAGCTTCTGTTCTGTATATATTGGGAACCCAGTCCCGGGCTAACAAAGAAAGAACTTTTGTTACCTTGCAAATGGTCAGCAGAACGCCTTTTCCTCATTTCTGTCTTACTGAAACCTTCTGGCGTGTAAGCAGGACAGCCTTTGTGAATCAGCCCTATGCCTGACATGCACAGAGGTGAATGCTGTCCTGACAGAGGGGAGAAAAAAAAGAGGTGATTCAGGCTGAGCCTTGCTAGGCTTAAATAGCGGTTTTAAATTTTCAGAAGTCAGAGTGCAACTGATTAAATCTGCAGCTGTCTAGGTGAAAGCAAGTGATTGGTGGATCTCAGAAGATTTGGGACCAGATTCACCCATATGGTTTGAGTCATTCTGCCAACAGAAAACAGCTGTAAAACTGTTTCCCTGGCCAGAAAAAGTTGGGTTTATGGTTGCTTTGCGTCTCCAAGCATCTGATGAATACAGTCCTTTGTCTCAAGAAGCATCTGAAGACCCAGATGCTTATCTGCATTTCTCAGCTAAATAAATTGCGATAGTAATTTTGCAGTGATAGCCCTTCGTGAGCTTTTTCAGTCATTTTTGGTGTTGAGTAATTGGTAAGAGAATATTTGAATACAAATTCTCTCTGTGCCAAGAGGAGGTTATACCTTTTATGAACTCCGTTTATTAAAAGGAAGACCCTGCTCTGGGAAACTCAGAGTCTAGGTGTAAAACTCCAGAAGGGCAATTAACGATCAGTCTAGATACACAGAACAAGACAAACAGTGTGGGAAGAAAGTTTAAAAAGGAAGAGTGACTGAGCACTTGCACTCGGCTCATTTTCATGTCTAAGTAGGTCTGCAGGGGGTTGTTTGTTTTTTATCTCTGTTTCTTTGATGGACTCAATGGGAGGACTGGGGCCTAGAGGTTTTATGAGATGAGTATTTTGAGACGAGACTTTAAAGAACAAGGGGTGGAGGCATAGTGGATTTGGTCAGGAAGGAAATTTCAGGCAGGGGGGCTCCATTGAAGAAGGCACCAGAGAAAGAGCTGGCAAAGCAGATGTGTGCAACTGGAGCCAAGTAAATGAGGCAAGGGTGAAAGGATGAGAGCAGAGCTCTTCCAGCAGACTTTCCATACTTCTATTCCCACTCCCACTTCAAGCCTGAAATGCATGGAAATAGAGAGTGGGGACGTGCTGATGGAGAGAGGATTGCAGTGGCAAAAACTAACTCAACATCCTCAACTTTCAAAAAAGACGTATTTACTGTTCTGAATTGAGGGTTTAGATTAGAAATTTTGTCTGTTTCCAATTCCTTGCACTGGCAGGTAACAGCATTTTCTAATTCTTTTTATAGATTCATTTGCAAGAAGTCTGCTGTGTTTTCATGTTTGCTTGAGACCACTTGCACGCTTGTATTCTCCGAATGCAGAGACTCTGGAGACTGAGACTGAAAGAGGTGCTTTATTGTTTGCTCTCTTGCTCAGCCTCTCTCTTTCTGCCCCCACACACATATTCTTTCTCTTTTTCCTCTCTCCCCTATCTCTGAAGGAAATATTTCCAAATGTGCACTTTCTCAGTCTTGTCTGAATGCTCTTCAGATTAAAGGTCAAAAATACAATTCTTGTCATTGCATAGATACCAAAGAGAATGGTAAAAATGGAACAGTATCAGTTCTGTGGACTACATTAAAAATAACCAAAAGCAACAGCTTTAGGACTGATTTAAAAAGTCATGCAAATGTGTAAAATCTAGCAGCCTTAGGACACAGTTTAACACTTTGAGACATATTGCATACTTTTACAAAAATCCTTTAAAAGTTGGCAGGAGATAAATCACCTTTTCCAATTATTTTGAGATTATGCAAGCTAGGCATACTACAACTTTTGATCACAAGTACTTACTGAATTGCATATTCTCCAAGTACCCCCTTTCAAGGTCACACTCAGATCTAGACCATAATGGCTTTCAGTCCGCTGATGGTCTGAGGGCTCTCTGCCCTTCCACTGGCAGCAGTGGGAGTTAGACAAGTACAATGAGATAAGAAACTCTGATTGCTTTGGGGCTAGTAAGACTTTGCACCCATTTAAAATGACTTTGCATCAGTGAAATGGCAATGCAATGACAAAAGAAGCAAGATCAGTGTTTGAAGGGGTTTGAATTCAGGTATGCTTATTTCTCTATTCCTTATCACAATAGGATCCTTATAAAATTTCATCAAGTTAACTAAAGCACTAGCTATTAAATTAAATGCAGAAGGTAAGAAAAAACCCAAACAAACCGCTATCACAAGAAAAGCCCATGTGATAAATATCAATTGCAGGATATTCTTCAGATGTTCCTATGGACACTATAAGCAGTGTTATGCTCTTTGCAAGTATGGAGTACATATCTATTGGCCATGGGGAGCAAACAAATATCAGTCATTTAGTTTAAGCAATTCAATAAACAATGACATGCTAGCAGTAAAGGGAAAAACTTTTGTGTCCTTTTAGAAGTAAACACTGTATATACCTACATAGACAGTAATGTATTCTCCTGCTGCTGAGAGTTAGTGCAAAATCAACATTCTCTGACTGATAGGGATACTTCTGAGACGGTTGTTCAGTACTTAAGAGAGTACTTGTCACTTGCATAATTTTAATAGAATTAGCAGACATTTTGATGGGATTACTTCTTCTCGTGATAATCCATCTTCTCTGTAATACTGGGAATTTTTGGTGACAAATGTGGCTACTGACTGAACAGATTTTTTAAAACCTCATTTTTAAAAGTCATTGTGTTATTGAGCATTGTTATTATCAGACATGGACACTTGCCAAAACCAGAGCTATGCATTCCCAAATTGGGAGAAATTTGGGACTGCACAGCTTTCCATTTTGAAACTACCTCTCATTAATTATAATTAATGACTATTGATTCTTTTTTATCATTAAATGTGGATTCAAGCAAGAAGAAGTATAGAGAATAAAAGTGCCCTGAAATGTTTATAAAATAGAGATGGCATTGGAAGTACAGATTAAAGGATGGGCAAGGAGAAAGCAGGTTAACTTCACACTAAAGAAAAACTAGGATAATAGGGTAGAGGATATTGGGAACAACTTTTACCTGGCAGTGCAGTAAAATGTTTGACCAGGCTGAGTACCCTGGAAGACTCCTGCCTTCCCAGGAGTCTTATAAGTAAGGCCTTAAGAAGGCAGTTAATAGGGAACAGGGAGAACCAGCCTAGACAGTTTTCTAGGATCTGTCTGAGGCTTGATTTCTAAAACTCTGTACAACCAGATGGTGGGGAAATGCCTTCTTTGCTAACCATGGAAAAAGACCACCATGGTACAAAATTAGAACCAGTGCAACTTCTCCTACAATGTATCTTCTGCTACTGATTTAGAGTCTGTATCTGAAGTAGAAAGGAGAAGGCAAGGACCCGTCTCTGTCTCCCTCTTTTCCATCTGCTATTTTGGCTCATAGGAGTTTTTGTGAGAAGGAGTAGAGTAGCCTCCAATGTTACGTGACGCACAGCTGAGGCAGGACGGGGAAGGACAGAAGTGACCCTCATGCTGTGCAGTCATGACTGAGACTCTGACAAATCATTTGGAGGGATGGAGTGTAACAGTTGGTACAGAAGAAGGAGTCTTAGAGGACCATGAAGATATAAGATAAGGGATGAAATGGACCCCAGTGGTATCAATGAGGAGATAACAGAGCTTTCTGGTACCCAGAAGTAATGTCTCCATGGCTACCTCCATACCGGAATACAGTATACTCTTCTTCCAGGTCTAATACCACCGCCAAGCTGGAGGGTATAAAGTAGTAAAGTTCCTTTTGAGGACTTCCCCATTGCTAGCTTATTTGGCAGTCCTCGTCCATATGTCCTTTGAGGTTTACATACAATCTTCCCTCCCAACTCAGATCACTAAGACCTTTCAGGGACCTCATTTCATTTGGAATAAAAAATTAATATCAGCCTGGCGTCTCAGAGCTAATCTGAGGCAGAGGCAGTACCTACCACCAAAGAAAGAGATAATTTAAAACCATCTCAACATGTGAACATATGAATCTTTCTGAAGTATCTTCTCTGACTTACCAGAAATAGTTTCAATCACACATCTGAAATTTCAGATGTAAAACTCTGGCATTGGTGAAAATCATAGTTATCATGGAAAGTTATATTAATTTGTAGCTGATTCCTACATGAGCTTTTATGTGCTCACACAGAAATGAGATTGTTCCTAGACCTGGGGGTAGTATACGTAGTCTAAGAAAGGGTAAGTAAGAAAAGTGGTGTGAAAATATATAAGTACTATAGTACCCCCAGGGAGTAGAAACAATCTCAATTTTTGCAGTACTATTCTTGAAATGTGTAGCCACAAGAAAGTAGAAAAATGTCCCTCATCATAGAGACAGAATATGTCTTACACTTATTAGGTATTCCTTAGTATGATCTCCTTTTCTGTAGAGACAGTCAAAATGTGCAAAGAGAAAAAAAGTATAAATTAGATGCTGAAGACTGTGACAGGTGAGATTCTGTTGAAAGTGTAGTGAAAAATGAAGAGAGCAAGGACACTGAAGGATTCCAGTTTTTATTATCTCTCTTGGACTAATGCACATTTCAGTTGTATGTGGTGCATAGCATATAAATGAGATGTATTTGCAACACAGAGCAAAATGTAAGAAAAGCAAGAAGACTCTTCTAACAGAGGAAATGTGCGACAGGCTTATCTGTAACAGCATCCTCACTGTAATGTTTCTAAAGGAAGGAATCTGTACAGTTAGAAATCAACTTTGGTGAACAGAAACACAAATTCCTCAGGTGACCTGCTGGAAATCTGGACAGTTTTAAGGTCTATATAGCACTTGGGCATTTTTATACAGGGCTTTTCTCTGCATGCTCTGCAGTGTAACACCCTGGATCCTTAGGAGAAACTGTGCTGGCAGACCTAAGGGTCTAAAGCAGACTCAGCAGAGAGTGCATTCCTGGTGCCATCAAAATCAGAGAAAGCTCCCTTCAGTCCTTCTCTCAATGCAGCTCTACTTGCAAGCCTCTGGACAAGGTGCTGTGAGCTCTGCGCATAGCAGTAGGAAAAATTTTGAAACCAACCAAAACAGGAATGAAAAAAGAAAAAAGGAGGAATAAACTGGTGAGTGATCCCATGTAAACATAATGCAGTACAGAGTAGGAGCAAATGATTCAATGAATGGGAATGGGACACGGCTGGTTTGGTGAGTTCATGCAAATATTACAGAAAATACAAACAATGCTCATGGTTCATGTCTCTTTGTAGCTCTCATTGTTTCTGAATGTGTACGGACCTCCAGTAGGCAATTTTATGGATTGTGCATAGGGAATAGGCAGCCTGCAATGAGAGTTAAGCAGCTGCAGAAATTCACGCCAACGCTCTTCCTAAGAGCATCAGCTGTTCGGCATCATGACCCTGTAGACGGTACGAGAGCTTCTGAGTGACATATCTGCAAGATGAAGGGCACTTGTTTCTGAAAAGTTCATGTTTCAAATTGGGAAGAATTTGCATCATTTAAATGCAATAACTTTGATTTTCTGTTTGTCTGTATGTGTCTGAGTCAAAGAAGGGGCCTGTGGATGAGGGTCAGCATGTTCTCCCCTCTGCCTACCAGTTAATAGAATTTCATTTGTTTGCAACCCTGTTTTCCATTAATTTGGGAAAGAATGCCAACCGTATGGTTTTTTAGTAGGTTTGAGTTCTTGATGAGTTTGGTTCACAAAGTAGTATTTGTGTTACCTTGCTGGAGCACAACCTTCTCCAGGGCTTGACTGTTCTTTCTTTAGCCCATGGTGTGAAAGAAAGCTCTGCAAGGTTAACTCACAGATTCTAAGACATTCTATTTTTTTCCTTCAGCTACTTTTGAAACTTCATTTTACATCTGAATGGCTTGGGTTTTAAATGTATGCTCTCTCCGATAGTTGTGTGGTGTTGTTAATGTAAGAACAAACATCAAGTGAACACCATAGCTCTCCTTCAACAAGTGATTCAGTCTTTGAAGCAAACCATTGCTGTTTATCTTTGTTCCTATAACTTTTAAAATGCTATCTTATTTGAATTTGCATTCATTTGAACTTAATTGGATATTGAAAAGATCCAGATCTTTAACTATAATTAAATGTTTATTCAAGATATCTAGCTGTTGTGAATTTTACTAGCTATTAGGTTGTAGGTAACTGCAGCTGAACATTTCTTTTCTAGTTTACAATATTTAGTACATGAGTAATTATTCCAATATACATGCATAAGAGAGTAAATGAATATAGGAACAATCTTTCCTGTGGCTAAACTTTTGTGTGGTAAATATATCCTCATGTTGAAGACTTGATAGAATACATAAGGCACAGAACATGGTATGTGTTACTTGCTCTTGGGTGGTCTAGTAGATAATTTCTACAGCTCAAAGCCCCTTGCCATTTAGTGAAGATACAATATAGTATTCTTCCATGACTATTTACATTCCCTTTTTTGCAGCAACTTCAAATGCATACATTAGGCATTTCTTCCCTCTTGTCTTTTTTGATCTCCTTGAAGACAAATTTTACTATGGTGTCAAAACATAATACAGTCCGGTCATTCATTAGACACGGATCTTATTTACAGAAGTTTTATTTACTGTAGTGAGAAAGAGAACATATTCCTGAAGAATGGTCATGGAAGAAAAAGAAAAAAAACATGAATAGCAAGCTTTAAAAAAATAAATCATTGGCTCTTTTATCTCACCAACGCCTTTGTAAAGCTGGGGAAATGATTAAGAAGATACTGTAGAAGAGAAAATCTGAGAAGTCCTACAAAATGCAATGTTATTATTTTAGGGCTTTCTGAGCAGGCAAGTTCAGCAGTCCTTTTGAAGCTCAATTATAATTCAGCAGGAACAGGCAAAGGAGAAATATTTTAAATCCTCATTGGAAATGGAAGTTACAGAGGGACTGGATGTAGGGTGAAGATAATAAGACCTTTTTCTCATTGATCTAGCCAGAGAAGATGCTGCATACAATTCTTACTTAGTACTTAGTTCAACCATATTTTAGATAAAGTCCTCCCCAATTTCTCATTTGTAAAACCAGTCTGGATTTTCATGGGGGAAAAAACCCCAGTTGTTCAAAACCAAATTAAAAGAACCTAACAAACTGTAGTGCTCTTTGCAGTGGTATTTATATGCTTCCATTTATAAAGAGACTTTCCTTTGAGGGTCTCAGAGCACTGTAGCCATGAATCAACTTCACAATGACTATGCAAAATACTTTAGATTATTTCTAGAACAATCAGAATGACTTGCAGTCAGACAATGTTGATTTGTCAAAATGAGAATGGGCCTTGTAAAGATTTGTCTTGATAAGGTTGAGTGTGTTGGGTTGATAAGGTTGAAGTGCATGTTTTGACTTTTGCAGCTGTCAAATCATATTATATGCCCATATAGGAATGATGGAAGTCCAACTGAGGGTCATACAATTGTTTTGACCCTAATGAAAGCAGACACTCTATTTTTTAAAAGTTTATTTTGAGGTTTTGATAATGAAAATCCTCAGAAATTTAGTTTGCAGGAACTTAGAGCTATCAATATTTTGTTACATTTCAAGAGGAAAAGGAAGTGCAATTCTTTTTAACTTTCAGGTGCTGAAAGATTTGAGATTTTAGCAAAGGTAATTATGGTACCAGGTTTTCAGAACTTCGACCCTGGTTCTGTAAATAGTATTGCATATGTTAAAATTTAAATACATAAGTACCCAATATGCAATGGACAAACTAATTATCTTAATTATATATTTGTTTGCAGAACTGGGTTTTTACAGAAATTTAAAAACCTGTCCATCTGAAACAAAATCAGTATTTTCTGGCATGATTTTGTAATTGTATATAAACCATACCTCCACCATGTCAACCATTACCCACAAGCTTAGGCACACAGAAACCTGAACACGCAGACGCTGTGGATAAAGCAGATAAAGCAGATGTACATACACTATTCCTTATTGAAACAAGCTATTTTAGATATGTTGAACAGATTTAAAATATTCAGGGAAATATTTAATATGTAATTGCTGAAAACTGGCCAGTATGGATAATAGTGTATTTAATACCAGCCAGTGCTGAACTGTAAAATGTCATATTTAAAATTCACATTCAAAATGAAACCAAGTGAAAATATTTGTAAATAGTATATACAATTTCCAAACTATCCTGGAAATTAGCAATCCTAGCAATATACTTTTCTGTTTACATATCTAAAAGCAATAGGATATGGTCTTTGACTTCAAAGAGAGCCCCTGCATACCTAAACTTAAACAAAATTTTGTTTCGTAGCTGGGTCAAGGTTTAGGGAGAGAGTGGGCAGTAACTAAGGGGCACTTATAATAGTGAAGGTGGTTCCATATAAAGCAGGAAACAACTCTGATCAGACATTTGAGAATGTACTAAAAATGGATGTTAGTGGAGCAGGTAAGGATAAGAGGGGAGGAAAAGGCAGGTAAGGTCAAAAAGAGAGAGGAAGCCATCATCACAATTTACATGGACTTTAAGGCAGCTTGATAGACAATACAAAGTGGAAAAAATGCTAATCTACAAGTTCAGCAATTATCGGGAAAAGGATAAGGTATTTGCACAGATACAAAATAAGTTTAAATATTGAAGACAGAGGGTAATTTTGAACTTCAGAAAGAGGAATGCAACTAATGGACCTCTACAAGGTTAATCATTAAGGATGAGTCTGTTCAGTTTTTGTATCAGTGACCCAGAGGAGGTAATGCAACTCACTGACAGAGTAGGAGCTAGGGTGAAAGACCAGTTATCAAGTGAAAATTGACTAGAGACTATGTAGTTTAGAATAGAGCTGAGACTGTTAGTGACAGAGATGAAATACACGCATCAAGCAGATGTGCAATAGAAAACACTAATAAAGAGAAGGATCTCAATGAAGTAATCTAGAATAGAAATTTTGTTTATTAGATTCTCAAGTTAAATAACTGAGAAAATTACTGTAAATATAAGTTAGAATAATATTTGCCAGAAGACAAATATTACTGAATATTCAAGCAAATCTTTGAATGCGTGTTACAAATATCTTTATGTAAATATATCCACACTAGAAAAACACTCCAGCTGTAAAGGTAACTATCAGCCAGTCCAAAACTTAAAGGAGAGTTAAGCTGCTTTCATTTCCTTGTTAATAAGATAGAGATTGGATGTGGTACTGTGTACATTCAAGGCAGATGTAAAGACCCCAAAAAAGGAAATGTCAGAATTTTTACTTGTACAAATGCATTGGGTTATCATCATAATACATGAACTAATCAACTAGATGACCCCATAGTTGTTGGGGATTTTTTGCTATTCCTCATCAACATTTTATTTTTCTACATTTTGTGAAACAATTATAAATGCAAATTTTTTTACAAATTTTCAAAAATTGAAGGTGAAATTATACTATATATGCTTTTACCTTTTAGATAATTTGTGAAAACAGCATATTTTGATACTGATAATAAAACATCTTAATTAATAGTGTCTCTTATTAATCTGAATTTATATACACAAATGTAGCATATAAAATTCACATTATATAATTACGGCATAAGATAAGATAAATTTTCTTATCCTGGAAGCTTCTGAATCACGATAAAATTTTCTATACTGCAAACTGCTCTTGGCTAAAATCTCTTCTTTTCAAATACATAAGCTGAAAATTGTTTCAGTCTTTGACCTGTGAGAAAAGTTCCCCAAAGCCTGATGCAAATTAAAATGGCTGAGTTATAAATATCTCTGAAACTAGGTTTATAATGGAAACACAACCAGATCCTTCACTACAGCAGTACTCATGGGGGCTGTTAGGGCAGTTTATAGAGCTATCAGCGCCAAACTATAAGTTAATAAGGAGGAGCAACTGAAGGTAATAAAGCACCCCTAAACAAGAAGAGAGCATTAAAAAATGCAGGAGCTGAAAATTCCTATTGGGCTTTCCATTAGCTATGTCCCTGTATACAGCTTCTTTGTTCCTCATTCTGCTTCAGGAAAACATTGCCTTAGCTTCTTACATTTTCATGTGCTGAATTCAGTAAGTACGCTTTAGTAGGGCTGAGGAAGAGATGTGTGTGAAACCTAAAGTTAGAAGCCAGTTGTCAAAAAACAATTTACTATTCTCATCTAATCTCAGCGTTCCCTCTGTTCTCCTTATTATTACACAACTGGGAATGCCCCATAGGATGACAGCAAGATAAAATTAGAAATGGCACCATCAATCTACTCCTGTATGTATTATTGTTAACATTTGAACATGGCACAGGGTACAGGTGTCTGTGGCAGACAATCAGTGCTTGAGAAAAGAATGCATAAAGACATGGCTTAGTTAACGTTAGGGTACAGGGGCAATGTGTACAAGGGAGACAATTACCATTATTCTAGTCATCTGGAATTACTAAATAAATTTAATGCATGCTACGACTGTTCTTATAAAGCCAGCATTCACTGTAGAAGAGATAACAAAAATGCTCTTTTCAGTTGAGAGGCATTTGGTGACAGCTCAGAGTGATCAGGTTTTTCTTTTCCAACCAGAAGTCATTGCACTCTGGTTTGGAAAAGATGTTGAAAAGATTGAGATTGAGTGAAACTTATTGGTAAATAATGGTGCTGAAGGTAGATGTGTGCACCTTTGAACTCACCTTGATTATTTTGCACTGGGACATATGTGCTGCAGGAAATGTTAAATACATCTTATGTTTTAGCTTGAGACAGATGCATCAAGAACAAAGCAAATGACGAAGTAGCGCCCCCAAAAATTTTTTTTCCCTTCTTGTTGGCTATGTGCATTCTCTTTTCTGAACTGCATACATATACTTAGCGAGAGTAATAAAGAGATAATTTGGACAAGATGCATGCTTCATAAAAAGATGCATATAGTTTTCATGTGTCTGGCTTAAATTAGTGAGTGGTTTAAGAATGTGAAATAATTCATTGTGCATAACTTCAACCCCTCCCAAATACTATTATTTGAAATGTAGTAGCATAATGAACCCTTTTAAAATTAGACCTCCGTTTGGGATCCCCTAAGCCTGTGCTTTCTACCTGTCACCTTTGTTTGCAGGATTGCTGCCACCTTGGTTTTCTATCTCTGCTTAGCCTTCTGTGACAGTGAACTGTGATAGGCGATGGGTAAAGCTAATATGAAGACGGCTGTGCTGTTTCACAGTTTTGCTTTAGACTGCAACAAAACCACAAGCCTTCAGAGTGCGGGAACTGAAATCCCCTTTGACAAAATGGGGTTGTGTTGAAATCCGTTTTCTCCAGTCTAGGCCAAGAGATGGGTTGTTACGGCCTCCTTTCCTGTGCACAGGGAATGAAAAGTGAAAATACAGAAATTAAGCATCTACATTTCTCAGTTTTGTTTAGTCAGATCCCACTCTGATCCTCAGCTAAGAATGTGACGACAGTTTTTAGCCATAAATATATGGTCAACAGGTTAGCACCAGTGGTGCTGCCGAGTTAGGTACCTGCTATACGCCTGCACGGGCCAGCGTGTATGGGAAATCCACTAAATTGGTCTTTCATAAGTGTGCCTTCTCCCATTATATGTTATGCTGGAGGACTTGGTGATGCAGACGGAGATTGCTCTGCACCCATCGTTGCAAACATGGACCTTTGCCTTCTCCAGGAATAGGCATCTCCCACTGACATTGCCTGCCAGGGGATATGCCCAAGGTCCACGTTCTTCAGCTTCTTACGTCCCTTTGAGGTGAGCAGTCACAATCTCCTGAGGGATTAAAGCGCCAGTCTGGAGGTGCGCGAAGGGCTGGAGGGAGGGGACAGGACATGCCTGCCACCCTCAGAAGAAGGGAGACTCTCCCAGTGTGCCTCCTGTCTCACCACTGCAGTTAACAAGGATGCTCATACAGCAAGAGACAGGATACCTTACACTCCTGCTGTGAGCTTGGAGCTGTGCATGTTATGGCTCCAGCAAAAAAGGTTATATGCTACTGATAGGTAAAATGCTGTTTTGAATACAGCATGCAGAACTCCTTAAGATAAGGAATCTGACTTAACTGAAGCATCATTTTTCTACTGTTGTGTCTATAGGCAGTGTAAGAGACCAAGACGCAAGACCCTTAAATGTTATTAGAGATTCTTTTGATTTTTAATCCTACAATTACTTGTATAATGGTGAGGAGAGAGAAAAATAATCCTTCAGCATGTCTGCTGGGCTCTTCAGACACAGCGTGTTCATAGACTTACTATATATACTTCATACGCTGCATAATTGCAGTGGAGGAAAAAAAGGAGAAAATTGCACATTTAAACTAAATTAAATTCAGAACCTCTAATAGGTTAGGTCACAGAAGGCACGTACACATTTAAATAGGACTGCTGCTTTGGAAACCAAGTAGCTCTGAAGTACATCTACATGTTGGCTCTCAACTCCATGCAGCTCTATTAGGTAATATGTTAAATATAAAACCACTTAATGATGAATGTTCATAAAGAAAAAATGCACATTCCCATAAAACACTTGTCAAACAGCGGTGCCCACCTATTTTTAGCACACCAAAAAAAAATTCACATTAATCCATATTGTTGTGAAACTCCTGATCTGCCCTTGAGAGCCCTTTCTAGGATTTTAAATAATTGGTCTTATAAGGCACCCTTCTTATTTTATAAGTAAGTTCCTAATTTTTAATAGATAGCTAACAAAGTGGAGGAGCAACAAATACAGAATGGCTTAGGTTTGTGGTGCTTTAATGCCAGCATAAAATTTCTTCACCTGGAGCTGTATGACTAACTGTTAAGAGTTCTTAATTCCCGTAAGGAAGTTTAAGTGTTGAATTGACAAAGATATGCCGATTACAGAGCCAAAATTTCTACAGTGACAGACCAGGCAGAAGGTATTCTCAGTAAGGGACCACTGTTATTAAATACACTGTCACAGAAAATTAGGCCAAAAGTGGATCACACTTGAAGAGGCTGCACAGCAAGACACACCCTTTTAAATTAGACTGTCCTCCTGCACTCCACAGAGTTTGTTCTGTGCTGGAGTTTATTTTAATTCAATGCAACTCTTGCTGTAGTCAACCTTTTGGCTTCCACCATCTTTTCTCCCATGTTTTGCATCTTATGGAGACTATTTTTAAAGTTAATTAGCTTATCCAAAATAAAGCAGAGAAAGATAAAACTAACATTTAGAAGCACTATCATATGAAATAAACTATACAGTGGTAGCTGTTAATTTTCTTCTACAGTAACTTCTTTTCTAAGAAAAAGAAAGGGATTCACAAGGAAATTATTTTGAAGTCTTTATTTACATAAGTGCCTTAAAATGATTTTTTTTCCCTCTTAAAATCAAGTAGTAAATATGGAAAAGAAACATTAGATAACGGGAAAGGAGGCAGCTAGAGGGTAGTGGAAACCGTAGTGCTAAGCAAAATGATTTTACAAAGACCAAATTTTGACCAACAAACGAGTATCTGCTGTCAGGAATTCACTTGGCCCCAATCCTGTAAGCTGCCTGCTCCAGAGGAGCAACCTTTGTGCTCATTAAATATAACAGAAATCTTCTGGGCAGGAAGATCTGATTACTTAAGAAATATCTTAAGAAAAGCTATGGATACCGTACTACACGATCCGCTTAATAGGACCTGGCAAAACATTAGGAAATGTACAGTATGGTTGATTATTATCAATTTGTCATTTGAATAGTACTTACACACCTTAGCCAGCGCTGGTGACCTCTGTGCTAGGCGCTGCACAATCACCCTGAAACAGATGGCTCTTGTCCCCAGAGATTTACAATCCCAACTAACAAAATAGGGCTAGACCAGGAGGAAAAAATGTAGATGAAGACTTAACTAACTGCAGCTCAAAAGGAAAATGACGCATCCCAAACCTCAGCAAAGGGCCAATTTGTTGGCTACGCCCTCTTGAGAATTCTGGTTTTTTGTATCTACCTTTCCTATGGGTATAATGCAAACAAACTCTTGCCAAAATGCAGACTTCCTGCCATTTACATGCCAAACGTGAAAGCAGCAGAGTTAGGCCAGGCATCCTGTATGTAAGCAGAAGAGAAACCTGGTAGCAGAATCTGCAGGGTCAAGAGGAACCACACAGCAAATGGTTCCAGAATACCATAACGAACGTTTATTTTCACTTTCAGAATCTCTGCCCCATCAAGTTGCCTCCTATAGCCAATGTAACTTGCCTGTCAATAGGGGAAACATCTGACAACATTCTTCTTAAGAAAACTGGAAATGAATGGTCTAGTTGAAACTGCTGTGAAATAAAGGCAACTTGAAAATTGTAGTCAATAACAAGTTGTCCATGGTTTGTCATGAAACACGTATCAAGTCAGGTTCTATGCAGACCTGTCCTGCATCTGATACTGCTTGTATAACAAAACACATTATTAAACTTTCAGACAATCAAAAGGGAGTAAAAACTTCAGACTATAGGATTAGGAATCAAAGAGTTCTTGTCAAATTATATAAATGGTCTGAAATACAATAAGAAGCTTTTCAATAGAGATGAATGATAAGTATTCCACTTAAATAGGCATAATCAACTGCACACAGTTACAGGAGGAGAAGTGATGTGGTAGGCAGTAACTCTGCAAAAAAGAACGTGATGGATTGCAAACTCAGCATGAGTAAAATAACCAATAGTTGCAGTTGGAATAAAACAAGTTTCATGCTGAAGCACATGAATAGGAGTGCCATATATACAAAAAATATGAAGTAATCCTTCCACTTTACTCCTCACCGATGAAATCCATGCCCAGTTTGAGACATCACTTCCTAGGGAAAATATGAAACCAACACAGAGAGCAAGGAAGAAATCATCAGGGATCTAGAAACATGGTCTATATGAAAATATGGACTTGGCTTTTCTCGGAGAGGACTGAGAGACACCCGATGGCTACCTTCAAGTATACATAAGGCATGTAGAAAATAACCTGTTTTTCACATCCTCGGTCATCAGAACAAAAAATAGCAAACTTAAACTGGGTAATGGAACATATGGTTAGACATCAGGAAAAAGCTTCTTACTCTAGGGAGTGCACCATTTATTTTACAATCAAGTAGATGTTACAGGCCTGAATCTAGGGCTCACTCTAGGCTGTCTGGGCGCAAGGAAGATGCTGATCCTTTGCAGTACAGCTTGCTTCTGCTGCCAAAGGATGTGTCCCTGGGGCCAGCCTCGCACCCACCCCCTGCCTGTCGGCGGAAGAGGCAAAGCAAAAAATGATGCTGCACGTAGGAAGACAAGTGCCTTGAAAGCCTCCATCTCCTGCAGGGTTGGGTAAAATTATCCTCCATTTCATCTGTGACCTTGGTAACTGTAGATGATGTTCTTTATTGCTCCTTAATGTGTAGCATTTTTTTCTTTCATGTCACCGAACAGGCTTTGTACTGGCTTTTGCGAGTCAGACTGGGCAAAATCTCTATCAGTTGCGTTGCTCCACTCTGTGCAACTTCTGTGCCCGAGACTTGCCGTACTGCAATTTTTCTGCACGTTTGAATATGCCAGATACTGCTGGGCTGCTTTAGATCAACATTTTTTTAACTTGAGACTATTCTTGGAAGGCTGAAAAATGTCCGGGGAATACAGTTCACTTGCATTCACAGGCAGGCTGTTTGTGTATGTTTATTAATCAGTTTAAAAAACACAAAAACAACAACAAAACACTTCTGTATCTTGTTGACTTCACCTGGCATTTACAGCAAAAAGCCCAGATGTGCTAAGAAATATCTGGCCAAGTGGCATGCTTGTGTGTCTTATTAAGCAGCAAATACACAAGTTTCTTCAAATGCTTAAGATTTTCCATCGATTTTCTGGCAAATATCTGTCCTATTCTCATTTAAAAACACCAAATGGTCTACACCGGGAAGAGTATAGATTAGCTAAAAATGTTTTCAATTTTTGGAAAATATACTCTTTTAGATCAACAATTTGATTAGAAAAACAACAAAATATGAAGATATGACCTCTTTTTGTGCTTTCTGTAAATCAAAACCAAGGAAAATAATTTAAATTTTCTTGGTTTTTTTTAAACAGAAAATGAAGAACACTTTCGCAGTCAGCAATTGACCTTTGGACACTGAGGACCTGACTTCTAAAAAGATTTTTTATATAGTTTTTCATATTCATGTAATCTAGAAGAGTAATTAACATCTGGCCTATGTTTGGAAAAAAGAAACGGGCAGTCCAAAAAAAGAAACTGGAGGTGCGATCTTAAGTACACACAAATCCAAATGCAGCATAGCACACCTGGAATAATTGCTCTGTATACAATAAAGGTATGGTTCAGCTTCCTTAAATTTATACATTTGCAAGCTTGATGTCTGCATCTAAGGTGCGCTCTTTCTAGACTCTTTCTGATCAGTGGAAGGAATAGACACATCTGTAGAGTAATTAATCTGTCCTATGTTAGTCACCTACCTTCAAAATGAATACTTTTTTTTTCGTCTTGTTTGCTAGCTGCGGAAATGAATATTGCCTGTTTCTTCCATTGGGTATAAAAGGAGTCTAGACAACTACATGGATCTTGATGTCTACACTGCAGAAATCTGATATGTTGAAGATGAAACCCAGCCAGGACAATACAAGTGGTCAAACCCATAGGAGTGCCGAAGTGCACTAGATCAGGGCCTTATTATTCTGCAGGTAGATGACCTGACAAATTATACATTCCTCCCCACCAGCTTAGTTAGTTACACAATAAAATGATGGTGACTGCATCCGAATGATGTGACCTGAATTTTATTTACACCCACAGTTGCAAAGTTAAAACAGCCCACTGGAAAAGAAACTGGGCACTGGACTCACTCTGAGCTGCAAGCTGTAAAATGAACACTTAGCATTAGGTAGCACTCGATAAGCCCCCTATGCAGGGCAAAGCAACAGAGATCACTCAGGACAAGCGGTTTCAGAACTTTAAAGCCCACCTGGTAAATATTCCGCTTATTCAGTGTCTGCTAACACAGAGATAATTGCCAGTAGCTGCAACGAGTTGAGGAGTTACAGTAGATAATTCAATGTGCTATACAAATATACGTGTTCTTCTATTATTCATATCACGACATTTGTTGGTTGTCTCAGGAGTAACAAGTGAGGGTCCTATGGTTCATGAATTACTTGAATTATGCATGGTTATGGGTAGGCATTCACCATGTACAAACTGGTTTTGAATCATGTATTTCCTGGGGGCAATATTTCTCATGATAACTAGCAAACTTTTTAGGTCTTTCAAAGCCTGCTGTGTATTAGTAATTACTCCTGTGGCAGTGATCCTAGTCTGCGTGCTTTCTGGTAAACGTGGGAGATAATGAATGTATACATGTTGATAGATGGGAATCAGCATTTGTATTTATTCACATTCAAAAAGCTATCTACCTCACTTGGAATATAAATTATGACATCAAACTGCTAAACAGCTATCTGCCATCCAATTGTCACTATAAATAGCAGTCCACAAGAGGGACGTGGCAGTAGATCATATTTTTTACGTTTGGAACTGTACAATTGTTTCCTAGCTAACAATCCTGCTTTGGGAAGATAACCTATATTCTCAGCTTTAGGCTTTTGTTTCTAGGTACCTCTTTAGTATGTTTTTAGTTGTTAATTTTTATGAACAATACTGCCCATTTATCAGGGAAGTGTATATGAAAACCCATTAATACACCATTTGCTACATAAATACAGCACAATGGCTTTACCAAAGGACAAGCCTTTCCTAAAACTGCTAATAGAGCCTTTTTTTTCCCCTATTAAAAAACCCATTCTTTTCCCAGAATCCATTTTTACAAAAGTAAAAACTGAAAGGAAACACAAATGTTGCACAGTCTGTTGCGCATGGAACATTTCACATCACTTAGCTGTCTAATTTCAAGTTTTCTTTAATATTTTTAATAAAAGCGTTTGTAAAATCCTGACACAGACAGACTGTTCAAGCCTGGGTGCAGTAAATGGAGATCCTGCTTCTCTCTGGCTTAGGCAGAGGAGTAGCCACACCAGGAGCCTGTGGAATGATTGCTGGAGGTGACCTAGAAATTAAACTTATATTCACATTTCAAAGAAAGGTACAGCATTGAAGAAGCTTCCAGGGTGGAGTGCGGCTGACCTGCAAGGAATCTGTTCCATGGAAGTCCCCTAGGCCTGCAACCTTAGACGTTAGCTACACCAGGGGAACTTGGTGTGCCGACTCTAAGAGCAGCTACACGGAGGGTGGAGCGGAGTGCAGACGCCGCGGCCAGGCTCTGTGACACTAGAGG
Organism: Fregata magnificens; assembly: GCA_013389945.1. NCBI lineage: Eukaryota > Metazoa > Chordata > Aves > Suliformes > Fregatidae > Fregata > Fregata magnificens. Next base: position 90,479 of record WAAD01037819.1, read on the forward strand.
AACTTGAAAGTACCATGGAACAATGATAAGCTGCATAGTTACTACCTTGGGCCAACGGCCTGTCATGCTTTTGACAAAATGCTGTCCTTTTGGTGAACTTTGTTCATTATAATATCATTATAATACCGAAACACACCTCCATCCCAAAAGCTACCCGCCTCTCATTTAGGCGGTAGCTGGGCAACAAGATTCAAGCTATTCAGTTACTAGTAGTAGATGCATTTTGAAACTCGTAACTATAGAACCCTCACCAGGTAATTATTGTTTTGTATTAGGAAACTAATAGAAACCGGATGAAACAATGAAGAATCGAATAGAGAAGTTTTGTTTGAGTCTTGTAACTATAGAAATGTTGCTTGGATATCTCCTTACCATCTTGATTTGAATAATCAATAGATATCAGTAGAAGTGACCAATGATTATTTTGGGACATGAAGATTGAATCAAAGAAACCAATCATAACAAAGATATGTATGACTAGAGTCACTCAAGCTCCACCTGAAAGGTAAAAATAGTATAAATATAGCTTAAGAGAGAGAGGATGTTAGGGAAGATACCATCGTCGTGTACCACTCTGACTTCTGGGATCAGTCGACGGGCTGAGCCTCTCTTCCCCCCCATCGGGACGCCTTTGGGTAAGATTCGAACACTTGGTCATACCAAGTGTCTCCCCGGGAAACTTAGAAATCTCTAGAGTTGCTTTACATCTTCTTAACGCGTTTGTTGCCAAGTAGTATCACTCATAGTCTTGGTATTTGCACGTGCTCTGCAGTGATTTTATCCCCGGCAATCCAAAGAACCTGTGTATCTGTTGCTTTAATAAACTGCACTATTCATTAATCTAGTCGTGAGAGTTCTCATTGAACGTGACCCAACTCTTTAAGGGTGGCTGTGGTAGTTCACAGAACGCGACTGGATTGAAGGTGTAGTACGTTATAAGTGCATCCGTAATCGTGATAGTTCAGTGCACCGAATGACGCATATATAATCCTTTAGACATAAACCGTCGACCAAGTCTGGGACTAGGATTGGATCTAGCCGCCCCTAGACTCCTCTCTGAGAAGGAGTTTGGAAAGCAAGGGGATCCTTTCTGAACCTCATGACTCGATGGGAGGGTCTCCCTGACAGTTTTGTATAGTTCCGTGCACTGGGCGCGACCGGACTTATAACGACAACTTGGGCTACTTTAGCCTTTAATGCAACAGAGCCTCAACAAGTCTGAGCATGGAGCAGGCTGGTCCTGGGGCTGCCAGGCTGCCACCAGGCGCTGCCCAAGAGAGCCAGCCCATTGGCAGGGATCACCCATGGTCTCTCTATCAAGGCTTCGTAACCCCTATGTTAAGACTAAATATTCATGTTTGGTAGCAAAGAACAGGGCCAGCAAACTTCATTGCCCTGGAGAAGCGTAGGTCTGTATAAAATGTTTGCTCTGCTGGACAGGAAAAATCCTTTTTTTTCTGTACTGGATAATACAAGTACCTTAACACGGTGAACTAACTAAGCATGTCTGCAATGTCCAGAAGCTTCATCTAAAGCTTGCTGAGTTGAAGTCTTTCTGTGAACTAAGTAAATGGCATTCTCTGCCCCCCACCAAAAACTTACTGCAAGTAAACATGCTATCAGAGAAGCTGGGGATCAGTAAAATGCATTAGATCTGTCTCCTTTTCTCCCTGCAAAGACAGAGTTGCTTAATACATCATATTTTCTAGTGTTTTGCCCAAGTGCAGCCCAAAATTTTGAAAGACTTCGGCCTTCTGCTTTGGAAAATGAACTGAATAAACCTTGTAGTCAGGGTATGTTTCCTGAAGTTCAGATTTAATTTATCCTGTTTTCAGTTTCACTTTTTATTACCACACAAAATAATATCTAGTGCATTAATGCTCTAATTTAGCCTTTGCTTACCCAACTTACAATGGATGCAGTGAGAGGATAAGAATCCTGTTAGGAAGAAGGCACTGTTAGGATTTTTTATCATGTTGGTTCTTAAGACACAGAACTGCTTTAAAAATACATTGTTAATTCTTTTCTGGGAAGATATTTAAAGCATAGAGTGACAAAGGAACATACCACTACTTGTCGGCAATAGGTACAGAAATTTGTTTTATTTGATAGTCATTGTGACAGGAGGAAAATTAATATTTGTTGTAAGACATTTCTCTAATCTGTGTAAAAGCAAGTAACTATTGCGGCCACTTCAGAAAAAAAACAAAGTCACAGAAGGTCAGCTTGTAGACTTTGCATGTTTCCCTTGCAGGCTCTGAATTTTATGACCATGAACTTCGAAAGCATTTTGAACACTCTGCATTTGTATTTCCTGTTCCTAGTCTCAACCATCACACTCTGCAAGTCTTTCCTTACTCCTGCTCTGCCAACACACCAACAAAAAAAGATTCATAATGCCCAATGGGCCAAACAAATCTCTAGAGTGGTGGTCTCCAGCGATTTCAGTGCTCCACTGTCCTTTATCTTAGTGACTACCTGTTTTTCTCATTTTGTTTGTGGACTCTACATGTCTGTTTTACCTTGCAGACCACTAAATCACAGAATCACAGAATCGCAGAATGGTTGAAGTTGGAAGGGACCTCTGGAGGTCGTCTGGTCCAAGCCCCTGATCAAGCAGGACCACCTAGAGCAGCCCAGGACCATGTCCAGATGGCTTTTGAATATCTCCAAGGATGGAGATTTCACAACCTCTCTTGGCAACCTGTGCCAGTGCTCGGTCACCCTCACAGTAAAAAAATGTTTCCTGATGTTCAGACAGCAGTGTGTGCCCACTGTCTCTTGTTCTGGCACTGGGCACCACTGAAAAGAGCCTGGCTCTTCCTACTTTATACCCTCCCTTTAGGTATTTGTACACATTGATAAGAACACCCCTGAGCCCTGCCTTCTCTTCTCTTCTCTTCTCTTCTCTTCTCTTCTCTTCTCTTCTCTTCTCTTCTCTTCTCTTCTCTTCTCTTCGCTTCGCTTCGCTTCGCTTCGCTTCGCTTCGCTGAACAGTCGCATCTCTCTCAGCCTTTCCTCATAGAAGAGATGCTCCAGTGCGTTACTCATCTTCGTGGCCCTTCACTCCACAGATCCCCAGAGTTGGGAAGGGAAACCAGTAACTGAGAAATTGCAGTTCAGGGCAGCAAAGCTTCACCCCAAGCACATGGCTTGCAAAGGGAAGGGGAACCAGGCCAACTGGGCACTTCTGCAGGAGGTGAACCCACATGTCCATCCTTCCTTCTACATGCAGCAGGACGCTGCTCCAGTACCACCACCCCTTGCAGTAGCTCCCTTTAAATCTATGCAAAGATCTTTTAATTAGATACAAAACTAGGTACTAGGTGAACTAAGTAAGCCCGGAAGTGGTAAGTAGAAGGCTGATTGTCATCATGTTACACTTCTAAGACGTGTGAAAAATTCCAACTTATTTTTATAGCTTAATTTATGGCTCTGTGTTACAGCGGGAAACTGTGAGGGCTCCTGTTTGGATGCTGTTTTGAAAGTATGGGCATACATGACTGAAACATGCCTAGCTAGTCAACGTGGTCTTTGTCAGTAGTGAATATGTTTGTAGTGAGCACACTTATAAACCCTGTAGTTAGCGGTATTCCTATTGAATTCACCAATGAATGGCAGTTATCCCTGAAGAAAGTCAGCAGCCACTAATTGTAAGTAGGTGGGGGTTAGTGAGATTAAGTACAGTCAAAAATGCCCCCAAGATCACCGTTTCAGGATATTTAAGTCTGTGTTTATCTCATTCATAAAAGATAGGAGTAGCTACTCCCTCTGCTGTGGTTGTAACGGGCGTTACCAAAGCTTCAGACTGCACAAACGCCATCTCTCTCACCTTTCAAAAGCAAAATGCCCTGGAGAAATGAGCTAGTAGTATTCTGCAAAATTTTAATGTAGTAAAATAAAAAAAGGAGAAAACAGGAACTTGTAACATCTTCTACAATCTTCACTCCACCCCTTGCACTTTTTTCATTGTTTATGTGTATCTGGAAGGAAGACCAAGTATCTCAGAGCCAATACCTTTGTACACTCAAGCAGTGTATCCTTATTTTCTTCAAATTCTTAAAATTTTGTTAGTTTGGTGACATTAAGAGAAGCTGTTTGTCCATTAAAAGGGATTTTAAGCAGCAAATTTATTTGAAATCTCTTTTCATTTCTGTTCCTTTCTCCTAAATTGTTATGGGGCTCATCTACTTAGTTTGCAAAGGTATCTCTGGAAGTGTATGTTACCCAGTCGAACCGAGCTCTGTGGATAGCACCAGAACAGAAATGTTCAGCAATAAATAATACAAGTAATTGTGTGTTTTACTGGGATGTGCTTCTGCTGGTTGGTTACTAGGAATTTTTTGTAATGGTTATTTGTTATTCATGACTTCAGGATTGTATCTCATTTTAATTTTTTTTAGTTTTTATAACCGTTTAATAACAGGGAAAGAATCATAGAATCATAGAATCATAGAATCATTAAGGTTGGAAAAGACCTCTAAGATCATCAAGTCCAACCATCAACTAACACCACCATGACTCCTAAACTAGGCCCTGGAGTGCCACGTCTACAACTTTTTTGAACGCCTCCAGGGTAGACGACGCCACCACCTCTCTGGGCAGCCTGTTCCAATGCCTAACCACTCTTTCAGTAAAGAAATTCTTCCTAATGTCCAATCTAAACCTCCCCTGACGCAACTTGAAGCCATTTCCTCTCGTCCTATCGCTAGTTTCTTGGGAGAAGAGTCCAGCACCCGCTTCCCTACAACCTCCCTTCAGGTAGTTGTAGAGAGTGATAAGGTCTCCCCTCAGCCTCCTCTTCTCCAGACTAAACAACCCCAGTTCTCTCAGCCGCTCCTCATAAGACTTGTTTTCTAGTCCCTTCACCAGCCTCGTTGCCCTTCTCTGGACACGCTCCAGCACCTCAGTGTCCTTCTTGTACTGAGGGGCCCAAAACTGAACACAGTACTCGAGGTGCGGCCTCACCAGTGCCGAGTACAGGGGCACGATCACTTCCTTACTCCTGCTGGTCACACTATTCCTGATACAACCCAGGATGCCGTTGGCCTTCTTGGCCACCTGGGCACACTGCCGGCTCATGTTCAGCCGGCTGTCGACCAGCACCCCCAGGTCCTTTTCTGCCGGGCAGCTCTCCAGCCACTCTTCCCCAAGCCTGTAGCGTTGCATGGGGTTGTTGTGACCAAAGTGCAGGACCCGGCACTTGGCCTTGTTGAACCTCATACAGTTGGCCTCGGCCCATCGATCCAGCCTATCCAGATCCCTCTGCAGGGCCTTCCTTCCCTCGAGCAGATCGACACTCCCACCCAGCTTGGTGTCATCTGCAAACTTGCTGAGGGTGCACTCAATCCCCTCATCCAGATCATTGATGAAAACATTGAACAAAACTGGCCCCAGAACCGAGCCCTGGGGAACACCGCTCGTGACCGGCCGCCAACTGGATTTCACTCCATTCACCACCACTCTCTGGGCTCGGCCATCCAGCCAGTTTCTTACCCAGCAAAGTGTACGCCCATCCAAGCCGTGAGCTGCCAACTTCTCCAGGAGAATGCCGTGGGAGACCGTGTCAAAGGCCTTACTAAAGTCCAGGTAGACAACATCCACAGCCTTGCCCTCATCTACTAGAAAGAAGTTATTATCACTACTTGCAAGTGTATTGGAGAAGCTTTTTTCAAATTCACTATAAGCAAATGCAAACTTAATTGTAAAATGTATTTCACATTACAGAAAAAAAAAAAGTAAGACATGTATGTATTCACAGCAGGGCTTTAAAAAAAGCAAGGCCTAATAACAAGGGAAAATCCAACAGCTCTACTCGTGAAAGGCCTTACTCAGCTGACTATCACTTCCACACTTTCTACCCGCAAGTTGGAAAGACTTTGTATGGGACAATAAGGAAGATGTCTTCCAAAAGTAAAATTTAAATGCTTCTCTGTTATAGTTAGCAGCAAATCACATTAATTCCTCTACTATTCATTGTGATAATGATATTAATCAAGCTGCTCCCTGGATAGTCATGTAGATGTAATATGTAATTCTATGGAAGCTCCATTGTAATTTAGCATGAATTAATGTTCACTTATTGCAAAGTGTTACGGGAAAAATATATTTGTGGATTTTACGTAGGATCATATTCTTCTACTGTGAAAGAGGCCAAGCAGATAGAGCACGTGCCAGAATAGAATTCAGGTGTAATGAGTAAATGCCGTTGTATGTAGAATGCACTTAACAATCTCACAGTGTAAAAATGCAGGGCACTCAGAGCTGTTATATTTTCAATGGCTTAATCAAGAAAATGTTGAGAGACACTGGTATTGCGGTTAGGATTAATGGAATCCCTCAATGTCCTCATTAAATTTAATAAACCTGTGTAACAGAAATAATAATAACACTTCACATGTATATTGCATTGCACCTTTTATCAAGGATCTCCAAGCCCATTGTGAGCATTCATGAATGGAGCATCACTGTTCATCTTTGTGAGTCACTCTCCTCTTCCTACTGCAGATGATACCTTCTCCTGGGAGACCCTTGGGATAGGATCCTGCAGGAGCACATCTGGCTCCAGGCAGATGTGTGTGTGTCCCTGCTGACTGCAGCTCCGCTGGCAGCATGGTGGGCTTTACTCTTTTGTTCTGATTCCTTGAGATACTTTATTCAGTAATTTCCTGAGGTCCTAGTGCTATGGATTAGGCCTCTTTTCTACTATTCCATTTTTATTTTTAAAAATAAATGACATAGTATTTGTCTACAGCTTGTAAGTTTGCACTCCTCTAGATTTTCAGCAGTACCTTTATCCTGATATTTATTCCATATTTTTAACTTTATTAGAGACAGATTTATGCTGCTCAAGCTCTGCTTTGCTTCACTGGGACAGTTTGCTGAAGAAGCCATGCAGCCTACAGTCCTGGAATGCTCGTTTTAGAAAAAAGCTATCGTCCTTATTTTTGCTGGGTTTTCAGTGACACAGAGACCTCACTGACCTGTGGCCTGTCTCATCAGATCAGCCAATTAGCAACTGCTCAGAGTTTTTGACAGTTTCTTCAGCTGTTCTGCAGCAATAGCAATTGCTACTTCTGCAAAAAACCTAAATCGTCCACAGCTCTAGGATTTTACTTTATCTGGTGAAAACTGACCACTTATTTTTCAAATGTACTTCAGTTTCTTAACTACTATCATGCTACTTTTAAATTCCCTCCTTCTTTATTAAGAGTCCAGCTTGCTTCTGCTTTATTCATTTTTGCCTAAAATGTGGAAGTTGTTAAGTTGTTCCCTTTTCCGCTCGCTTGGGCTAGGAGAATGACTGGGCACTTCTTTTCAATTTTGGCTTTGCATGACCAGGGAACTGCAGATCTGCTGGGAACTAATTAATCCATCATTTTCTCTCTGCACACTGTGTATGGTCCTTTGCTTGTTGCTGAAAAAGTTATAGAAAATGAACAGTAGGGAGAGGACATAAGGATTTTCCTTTTTCTGCCTGAAGCTGTAGGTTTTTGCTTTGCATTGGCTGGTGAGGACTAGTTAGAGTTATGTCTAAACCCTTATTTAGAAGGAAGAAAGACCAACCATGTTTACTACTAAAGCTGAGCTGCTGTGGACAAAGAATATCACAATACCCACCTTGACGTGCAACACTTCCCAGCATCCTTTCAAGGTTGCCTCATTTCCCCTTCGTTCCTTTACCAATATGAACTGGTTCTGCTCCTTTTCTGCCTCTATCTTTCCTTTGTTGCTTACCTGATGCTTTATTCTTGCTTGACACCTTCTGTCTTTCAGGCTACCACTCAAATGCACATACTCCTGCCCTTTTTACCTCACACAAGCAAGGCCAAGTGCCGGGTCCTGCACTTCAGTCACAACAACCCCATGCAATGCTACAGGCTTGGGGAAGAGTGGCTGGAAAGTTGCCTGGCTGAACAGGACCTGGGGGTGCTGGTCGACAGCCGGCTGAACATGAGCCGGCAGTGTGCCCAGGTGGCCAAGAAGGCCAACAGCATCCTGGCTTGTATCAGGAATAGGGTGGCCAGCAGGAGTAGGGAAGTGATCGTGCCCCTGTACTCGACACTGGTGAGGTCGCACCTCGAATACTGTGTTCAGTTTTGGGCCCCTCAGTACAAGAAGGACACTGAGGTGCTGGAGCGTGTCCAGAGAAGGGCAACGAAGGTGGTGAAGGGTCTGGAGAACAAGTCTTATGAGGAGCAGCTGAGGGAACTGGGGTTGTTTAGTCTGGAGAAGAGGAGGCTGAGGGGAGACCTTATTGCTCTGTACAACTACCTGAAAGGAGGTTGTAGTGAGGTGGGTGTCAGTCTCTTTTTCCCAAGTAATAAGTGATAGGACAAGAGGAAATGACCTCAAGTTGCGTCAGGGGAGGTTTAGATTGGACATCAGGAAAAATTTCTTTACCGAAAGAGAGGTCAAGCATTGGAACAGGCTGCCCAGAGAGGTGGTGGAGTCACCATCCCTGGAGGTGTTCAAAAAATGTGTAGACGTGGCACTTTGGGACCTGGTTTAGGAGGCATGGTGGTGTTGGGTTGACGATTGGACTTGATGATCTTAGAGGTCTTTTCCAACCTTAATGATTTTATGATTCTGTGAGTCTAAGTTTTTACTATTAATTAGCTTTGCCTCCAAGCTCTATTATTCACAATCCAGTAAACAGAGATGCATCTAACAAAGGAGACAGGAAAGGGTGCGAAGCTGGAAGGTCCATCTCCAAGTTTTGCTTCCAGGTCAAATATCTTTCCTCAGTTATGCTCTGTAAAGTTCTTTGAAATCATTGGATTAAAGGAACTGTGCAAGTATATGGTGCATTTGATTATATTGCATTTGTAATCAGGCCATAAAAAAGAAACCCTTGAACCACAGCTATATTGTTCCAGGCACCATAGTCTGTGGATGTCTTCCTTTGAATTTTTTTCCATGCCAACCAGCGGTAATAGGTTCTCACTGTATCCAAAACTCCTGCAGTCTTTTTCAGCCTGCCCTGGCCAGCAGCCCATCAACCGTTCCACAAACAAACATATATTTCTCTCTGTACTTATTTCTTCCTTCTTTTTCATCCCACTGTGCAAGCAATTAGCTATTGAATCCTTAATAAGCCAATCTAGTCCAGCCCACATGACTATTTTGCTCCTAATCAATTTATTCAGCTCACATAGAGGGATTTATCATATTTACAATATCACAGCTATTTGTGTAGGAGTTATAAAAGGTAAGGAGTGTTTTTAGGGAAAGAAAATCCAGTTGTAGGTTTTTGCTGGTTTTGTTGAGCTTCAGTATGTGGGGGTTCATTTCACCATTTGGGAGGGGAAATTTTGGATTTCAGTCCACAGAGTTCAGTTCCACCAAGGGAGGAACAGAAATGCGTAATTAAACAAGCAGCAAATAATTTGGAAAAATTTGTTCAGACTTTTGCAAACTGTCTTTTTCCAGAAATATTTTCTTCTCTTTTACCATTCTTTACTAAGCCTTGGAGATGGACTTCACCCTGTAGTGTTATCACTTTAAAGTTAATTTATTATCACAAGGGAAAAAACCAGAAAAGACTCAGTGACTCAGGTCAGAGAGGTGCCTGTGCAGCCTGGATATTTGTGCAAGGTGACTCTTAAACATCTCTGCTGCTGTAGCCTGAAGTCCCCACAGGGAGTGCACACAGTTGAATCTCCACATTTCCTGGGCCGAATGTCCCTCGCTGTATGTACTTGGCGAATACTTTTGGATCCAGGCAACCATCCAGCTCTACTCGAGATTTGACTGCAAATCAAATAGCTTCCTTGGCCTGCAGTGAAAAAGAATAACGCTTTCCCAACCAGTTCATTTCTGCTATTATTAGGATTTATTGACATTACAGTAGTATTAAGAGGCCCAGCTAAGGCTCCTGGATTGCACCTCTCCCCCAATTCCCCCAAACCCCCACCCTTGTCCCTGATATATCTGCTTCATAAATTATATGACTCAGAGTTGAGCACATTGTACATGGTATTATCCCAATACATGACTGTCATCCTGCCATAAAAGTAAGGTCTGTGCACAGGCTGTGCGGAAACAGCACAGGGGTCCTGGAAGCAAATAACGCACGTAAGACATTTTAAACTATCTTTTGTGTATGAATTGCAGGGTTAATTTGAGATTGGCTCATGAGAAAGGTATGAGCTCCTGAGACTTGCACATTAAGAAGCTTGATTTCTGCCATAGGTGCCACATGTGACCTGCAGCACATGCTTTGTTCCATTTCCGAGGGAAAAATTCTCCTTTAGAGAATCAAGAGTAAAATGCTTTCCTCACAGGCACTTTCCGTCTAATTCAAGACTTCTTTCTCCAGAGCTACACATATATTTCAAGTTTCTAGAAAGACTGTCTGCATTAATACCAGTGTTAATGCACACACACCTGGAAGTTTTTAGTTCTTTTACCAGTTTCAGTATTTTTTATTCTTCATCTAAATATTGGGTTCTCCAGAAGGGTAGATTGGGTCAGTTCCGGTAAACAGCACAGATGAAAGCAGTTATCCAGTATTTGCAAGGGTTGAAATCAAATACAAATACAGTCATTATAGATGAAATCCAATCTTGCAAATACAAAAACCACTGAATTTGCATCTTTCAGGGTGAACACTGTAAAACTGCATGCCCTGTCATTACAAAGTTCTTCATTGTAACATTATGTATTTATCCCACGGTCGATGCATCAGACAATGCTTATTGTTTGTTCCCCTTTTAGGAATAAAGTTCATTCAATCCAGTTTAGTGCCTTTCTTCTGGTACTGAGAATGAAATCCTATTGGTGTAGCCATACCTCATCATGCCTTTTCATATGGGGGTGCCAACCAATGCTGCGGTGCCCAGACTGAGCTTCTGAGTAGTGGACAGACTCCTCCCGGGGCGGACATTGCTCTTGCTCTTTTGCTGGGGGACATGGGCAGAAGTTCCAGAAGAGTCGCATCCATCTCCTTTTGCATTTTACCAACTATTTGAGTTTGCAATAGCACAGCTTGTCAACACTGTCACTCATAAGACACCTTCCTCTGTAATTCAGTACTGTACCATCTCAGCAGGTTTCTGAGCTCTATTTTTGATGAAGTCAGGTTCAAAGGGAGATCTAAGCTGTGTGAAGAGAGAGCTGCCCATAAATGGCATCTATTTCTCTGTGACTGTAGATACCTTCCCATAACAATTTAGAAAAAATCTTCTGTAAGATAAAGTTTTCTTCCAACTTTTTTCCATAGTCTTCCTCATACAGCTTGAGGCCACACCTTTATTTAATACAGAGAGCTTTGGAAAGATAGAAAAAATCCAAGTATAAGAGGGGAGCATGAAACTAAGGAAGAGAGGCTTGCGAACCACTGGAAACAAAGAAAACAGTCAGAAGAGAGAGAGAAGCAAGTTCTCAGTAGTGTTAAAGTGAGGGAGAAAGAAAGGTGGGTTGAGGAGGACACCAACTCTGATAAGCCAAGTTTTCTTAACTAAGCCCAGCTTGTATTTGATGACATAATTATTCTTGCTTAACAGTTACAGTACTCTAGCCCAGCCCTGAGCCTTGTGTTGACTGCAGTTTGCTGCTCACTCTCCAGGCCTGTTTGCTGCAGCCCCAGGCTTTACATTTTGTTGATATGCCAATGAGCCCTTTGACCTTCCTGGCCTCATCACAGATGCTCAGACAACAGCCGTTCTGTGCAAAAGAGAGCTGAGAGATGTAGGGAGCTGAGAGGTGTATGGGCTGGGGACTCTCCATAAAGCTCTCCGTAAATTGAGCCCTGCAGGGTGCAGGTACTTTCCACAGTGAGGCTGAGTCACCAATAGAGGCTTCTGAAATCCATAGTTTTAACCTGAAGAGCAGAGTATATAGAAAAGAAATTATAAGTCTTAATGAATGGCTGCTTTGAGTATGGATTATACATTGCTAGCAATATGGCACTGTTTATAGCACATCATTAGCCTGTAAGAGCTGTAGCGATTGAACTTTTGTGTTTGTTTCAGAAGCGCCACAGTACAACATTTTAGTCTTTCTGCTGCAGTAACCACTGGTTGTTACAAATCCCTTCATGAATGCATTATGGAAAACTGGGGCAGAGTTCTTCACTAGCTAGCCAAGTGCATGCCTGCTGGGGCTTTGTACTAGGAAACAGTGAATAATGTTTTTAAAGCCAAAGTACAGTAGAAACCCATTTTACACACATAAGCATGTTGCACAAGACTAATATTCATTGACGTTCCCTGCTGGTATGTGAAATTTATATCAGTTTGCAACGCAGAATTTATTTTTCAGGTGTTTCTTTAAGTGGGTTCATTCTTGTATCATTTCACCTCTTAGTGTCCTCAAAATAACTTACCTCAGTAAGTCTATTATTTTATTGAGTATTCATGTAAAAAGGTCTCATTGTGTTCTCCGCTATGGTCTGGTGCACAGAAAATGTATTCTCTAAGGAGAGGCAGCACACATTTAATTTTACTCTGCTTTACTCAATGGTATTATGGCAGGCAGAAAATCATCCTATTGGACACCCTATGACACCCTACTTGGCTGTTAGACGCACCATCTTTTGCAACACACCCCCGACATTGTGACCTCTCTAAAGGGAATAGGATCTATGCATTTTTAGCAAAGCAAATATAGTGAGACCTGAAGGGTTTGAGGGGACATTCCTGGAGCTGGGACCCAATCCATCTGCCAAGTCCAGACACTTCTACGGAGACACAATGGATAAGCTTGTGCCTCTACCTTTTGCTTCATTAAGGAGACAGGAGGTATTAATGACAGCAATTACATATTCTCAGTTAATTTAATGTATGACAAAATAAGAGACCATAAGTAATTATATTATCAGAGAATTTTCTTAATTTTATTTGGTCCTTATGAATGTAGGATACAGTTTAGGAAACTGATTATACAATAAGCAGTGAAACGTATTGTTAAATAGTAGCTCAGTGAAAACCCTTGGCAAAATTAGTTGACAGAGTTATTTGTTTGGGTCTTTAAGAACAAGGTGAAAACAGCAATATTTTAACACTATGCCTATAAAACACATAGGTAGCTGAATGATAGAAAAAGCAAAGAATTTGGTGCTTTGTGGTTCCTTTACATTCTTGGGGCGGTCTAAAATTAAGCTGAGTGAGGATTCCTCGCTAGCAACTTTCACAGGGGTTGTTGTTCTTCCTTTTCGTCATTCCATGTGCTTTTTCTCCTGCTGTCCAGCTAAAAAGAGAAAGAAAATGGCAAAATATTCTTTTAAAGAAAGAGAAAGGAACAAATAAACAGAAGCTAAGGCATTGTCTTGCAGAAAAGTAAAGGCAGCAAAGCAAAGGGAATGGAAAAGTAGGAACAAGAAAGAAGAGTAAGGAAAAAGGATTCATATTTAACAAAGAAAGGTGGAGCAAAACCAAGAAGTCTGAAGACAAGTAACCCCATAACAGCCTAGCTATTAATATTTAAATAACTAACCTAATTCTTTTATCATCTTGGTCTGCAAATCTTACAAATAGTTACCCATTTACCTTACGCATACCCGTCCTCTTCCTTTTATAGAAAACAACAAATGAAAACCCTGGTGACTGATGCAGGTTTCATATTTTAAGCCTATGTTCTTGGCCACTAAATAAACAAATTAAATTATTAAGAGGATGAGTATAGAATAACAACTACAGCTGGGGCTACAGGCAAGGGAGGAGCTAAGCATCGCTTCAATATTTCTTAAATCATAACACAGAATTTAGCTCTTCCCTCTTTTTTTTATAAACCACCCCTCCATACCCACAGCGATAAGCAAAATGGATAACAAGAAACTTAAAAAGAAAACTGTGCTCCCCACCTAGGACGGACAGTTAGGATCAGTAATGTATAGTAGAAATTATTTTCTGGGTAAATCTGTGAGTTGGAGAAACACTACTTAAGGCAAAGGACCCCAAAAGAAATATAGTCTAAAAAACAGCCTAAGTTTTCCAATCACTGGAGCAGCATTCCTGTGTCAGGTTCTAGACCATCACTCTGTTAGCTGCAGATAGGGCAAGAAGCCGTTCCAGCTTTGAGATGGAGCTGGTATTTTAGAGACCATGGTTGCCCAAGACAGTAGGCTGGACCTGCTGATCCAGGAGATCCCTCTGAGCCCTAATCCATTTGGGTATCTTAAACTGTGTTTTGAATCAAGCTGAAACCATCTCACTGTGCACCTAGCTGAGGGCGCCATGATATTAATTACAGTACAGAAAAAACTCTATGCTTTATTTATTTAGAGAAAAGCAACTGGTTATAAAAAGTTGTATTGCCATCAGTAATTAGATCTGGAGCTGCAAACTGCATTCCAACAACAACAACAAAAATATATACCAAGTCAGTGAATAATAGCCAGTAAGCAACTTAGCATAATCAAACAAACTTGCTGACATACCACCACCACATCCTCCCAAGAATCATGTGGAAAATTGTCATCTACCATCTAGACAACACCTTGCTTACTTCAAATTTTGTGTTTCAGCTGCTGACACTGAGGTTGCTCCTGGGGTCCATATCAAGTAGATCCCCTATAGGTGCCTGAGTCTTCTCTCTTTATCTTGACTCTGCGGAGGAGAGAGGGAGGACAGGGGAGTACACTGGGCTCAAAATCAAGAGTAGCACATTGTAAGGCCCTCAGCAAGGGGTTTCCTGTACTGTGCCCCGATATATTGCAAACACATAACAGAAACGGACCATCTTGGAAGTGCAAGTTTGGCAGTACTTTCACTGGAAGGCTTGATGGCAGCTGAGGGTGAAGCACAGAGGATTAACATGTAAGTTTCCAGCATGAGTGGATTTGAGGGTATTTTTAAGATTCATCGTTGCCATCAGTGGAGGCAAAATGTTGGTCAAGACAAAGACATAGGGCTACATGATATCACCAGATTGGAAAGATGCTGTTTATGACCCTAAGCCCCTGTGCACATGCAGTGTGGGTGGTGTCTTTCTCCTGCTATCTGGTGCTATTCCTTGCAGTCCTCCTGCCATGCAAACATGGGAAGCATCAGAGTCGAACTGGAAGGCAGCCTCCAAGGACCTGCCTCCCAGGACGTTATGGCATCAAACAGCACTACACCTGAGGCCTTTTTGGTGGACATTGTATCATTCGAAAGGCAGGGCCATGTTCTCCTCTACTTTTGAACTTTACAGGTACAGTGATAAGGGCAAGAAGAAATGATGTGGAAGAACTTAAATTCAAAATGCTTCATAGCATTCAAATTACTAGTCAAAGCCTTCTTTTTGTAATACCTGTCACCAGAATCAGTATTGTTTAAACTCCTTGTGCTGCTATTATGCAGCATCTAACAGACTGTCACCACTACCACAAAGGCAGCTGCAGAAATGTTCTGCTTCTGCCCCAGAGGCTGCACAGGAAGCTTTCACCCCCTTTTAGCCCATCAGAAACTAGTGTGGAAATAACGAAGCTGGCTGTTGCCAGACCGCTTGGGCCTAGAAAACCCTCCAGCCATGGCGCCATGGAGCTTAGCCCTGGTTAACTTGCCCCATTGAACGGCGTCCTGCTGTGGCTCCTTTCCTAATAGTACCCCAAAATTCATTACAGCTGGCTTGGCTACACCTTCATGACACTGCAACCTGCAGCACAGGCACACTCGTCATCCTTGGCATCAAAACCAAATGCTGGGTGGTTTACTACCTTTAAGCTGATGTCTTACATGGTGATGAAACTATGGCCTACATTTGGGGATGAACAGTATATGTGTGTTGGCCGGTCTACTGGGGATTTTTTTTTTTTTTTAAAGAGAGCAGTTATAAATGAGAAGATGAAATACATGTACACTATTCTGTAGTAATCCTTAAATTTTCTGTGAACAGTTTGTAAGCCAGGTTTAGTTGTGCTTGTTTGTTTTGTTTTGTTTTTTATAAAAAGATATTTTGTTTTAAATTAGTTGTTTGTGGAACGTGCC
This sequence comes from Fregata magnificens, assembly GCA_013389945.1. Classification (NCBI taxonomy): domain Eukaryota; kingdom Metazoa; phylum Chordata; class Aves; order Suliformes; family Fregatidae; genus Fregata; species Fregata magnificens. Next base: position 106,390 of record WAAD01037819.1, read on the forward strand.
AGTTTTTACACTTTCTTACCCAGCTCTGGATTAGCTAAAATCACTTTTTAAGCCAAACAACTGAGTTAGCAAAATTCTCATTACTTTTTCGATACAGGCATTATGGATATATCGATATCATATTTTACAATTAGAGATGTGGATCTTCACTTCTGGCATTACAATAATTGCTTTACAATTTTGATGATTGCAGGAAATGAGGAGGTATTGGAAAAAACACAATTTTTGTTGGGAAAGAGGGGAGAGAGAAATTGAGACATTGCCTTGTTGACAGGCAAGGACTACTTGGAAAACCTAGGGTTTAGCTGAAAAATCTGGATCCCAAAAGATGGTGTAACACAGTATTTGGCCTGAGACATTTCAAACTTCTGAATGAGCCAGAAAGCTAGATGTGTTCATTCAGGGGCACACGATGTAGTTCTCCACTGTTTAAAATCCATGCTATCCAGGTGCAGTAAGACACATTAGTAGCAAAGCAGTGGTAGATGCCAATAACTTTAGCAATTTCGCAAAAACCCCCACATCTTTGCCACTGACCATAAGTAGGCATTCGGGACTCTTCTATCACTCCTGATAAAGGCAAATTTGAGTCAGAATTGCAGAGAAAGCTGGTTGCTGATTAACCCGTTTGACCTGTCACCTAAGAGACTTGTGATATAAAATATTACTGGAGCTTTTTAAAAAAAACAACTGTAATTTCCATCTAATTGATTTTTGACCTCACACTGCAATTATTCAACATTAATTTATCTCAGGATAGAAGAACAGCAACTGCATATGAACCATTAAGAAAGATGCTGTAAAAAGATATCTGCACAGGAGAAAGAGTGCATTTATTATGTTAGCTTACGTTTGCACAGTAGCCAGATGAATACTGTTTCCTTTTCCTGCAATGTAATTATCAAAAGCAACTAAATTCACAGGGAATACTTTGAGAAACACATGGAAGTCGGTGCTATGCAAAGCATAAAAATCCTTGTTTGAAAGCAGTTCTATTGCTATTGTTTTAGGACTGTTTTTTATCATTTATTACAAGACCCAGGAGCATGCTTGGGATTTTACAGAGCAAAGAGAAATAGCAGGTCCCTGCCCTGAGCAGCATACAACTCAGGAGAATGAAGAAAACAATAATGCACAGGAAGCCAAACTTTGTTCTTTACCCAAAACAATAACAGTGTAAGAACGAGGTAGTTCAAATTCTGTCCTGAATATTCAATCCATGATTCTGGAGTTGCGAAAAACTTCCTGTTAATCATTCATCATCATCAAGGTTGTCTTACTGATCTGAATATGTCTCTATTATGTTGATTATGGGGTATATTAAATCACAACTACTATCACTGTTATTGCTATCCAGAGTATAACAATCTATATTGCAGTGTTGCATAGGGGCTCGCATAGGAGAGATTTTTTTACCATTGAACCTGAACTATTGTAAAATGTTCTTAATTAGGGTATAGAGGGGGTTTGGCTTCTGCAGAATAAACAGGAGAAGAAAGAGGAGAAGCTGGGCAGTGACAGTCCTGAGTTTCTGCTCCTCCAAGTGCAGAAAAGCAGTCAGTGCTACTTAAGAAAAATCTTATTTACCTATTGGATAAATTGTAAATCACTCCTCCAGAGTTTGAGCCATCTTGACTTTATTCTTACATGTTAGGTCACACTTCAGGAATATCCTTCTTTTGAACATTTTGTCAATGGAAGAACTTGAAAAACAAATAGGAAGCTTCATTGCAAAAGGGTGAAAACCCCCTAAATTCAACTACATAAATCATGGCCCTGACTTGAATGAAACCTTTTAAATTAACTGATAAAGGATTCAGTGATACCCTTGAAATCAGCTGTCTGTCACAAGCCCATAATCTCTTTGCAGTGGGATAGAATTTGGAGAATGGAAATTACAGGAGTAGTTGTGAATTGAACTTGATGCTCAGGCATTGCCAATATCCCATTTTTAGATTTACTGCCATGATGACAGCTATCATAGTGTGTGTACTAGCGAGGAGAAGGGCTGTATGCAAGGTCCTTCATTCCGCCTTCCCCCTCCAGCTCTTCTCAGGAGACTAGCTGCACAAAAGGTGCCCACTGCAAGCGGTGGCAGAATATAGCAAGAGTCCTTGCAATTTCCCACCTATATTTAATGAAGAGGCCAGTGTCAGTTTTACCCACACTGGCCAATAATATACTGTTTAATTGCAGCTTCTCTGCCTGTATACTGGAGGCAGTTCCCTGACTTTGTGTTCATAACATTCATATTTGAAGTTTGGTTTGGGGTTAGAAAGTTCCTGGCACCATATCAAGCATGAATTGTCCCAGTAATGACAGCAAAGGAAGCCAGGAACATTCAAGCTAGTGTAAGTAGAAACATGAGTTTGTGAGAAATATTAATGCCACCCATTGGCTAAAGCCTGCATGAAAGAAGATTTCCATGAGTGGTCCATAAACATGACAGTGGTCAAGCACTTGACATTTACAGCTCCCACTATGTTTATATCCAAGGAGATAAGGATTGGAAGTTTGTGTTTGTAGTAAGGGAACTGCTGCAAGGAAATTAAAGTCCGAGCATGAAGCAAATGCAGAGAACATAGATACATCTCATCAGAAGTGCTGATTTCTGTAGAATGAGAAACTCCAGCAAAACCAGGGATAAATATAATACACGTGTTCAGAGCACAGGTCCTTAGAGAAGGGGGATCAGAGAACAAAGCTGGGTTGTAGTGTCTCACAAATTTTGTAACTTTCTGAAGAATCAGTTCACCTCTCTCTTCAAGTATTTAAAAAATGCATCCTGCTAACAATGATGTATAGAGCAGAAATAAAAGGTCTCTACAGAATGTTTTTTTTTAGCACAGAGAAATATATAAGGTGTTAAATATTTCAGGGCAAGTCAGGAAGATCAATGAATGGGTTTATAACAAACATCCATCTAGGAAATTATTCATCAGTGATACAAGGAGATGTAATTGCAACTAAGTAAGACAGCTAGCTCAAAAACAGGACATGCAGTGGACAAAATTAAGTCACACAATACCAGTCGTGGATGTAGAAGAGAAATGAAGGTTGCCAAGAGATGGCAAATGGATGTGATCACAGCATTCACCTGGACAAGATAGATGAGCAAAATACAAGGCAGAGAAAAATGGCAGTAGCTCTCTTACTCCATCAGTCGCCTTGTACCAGCAGCTGCTACTGCTAATATGATGCCATCTATGTGATCCATAATCAAAGGTTTATATTTTCAGTTGATTTGCGGTATCAGATAGAGCTCCTGCGTAAAAGAGAAATGTGCACTCATTAGCACTGCTGAGAATACGTCGTGGCAGAGCTTTGCAAAGAGACTCGCTGTTGGGCTTCTGGTGTAGCTGCTACTGCTGGAGCAGAGCAGTGAACTAATGAATTAATTCCTGTTTTGAAATATTCTCCATGGGATCACTCATAAAACACAGACCTTGTTTGCACAAGGAACAGAAATAGGTAACAGTTGTCTGCCCTGAATCTCTACATACTTCACAAAACTACACGTACATTGTTCTCTCTGTGCTATTGTTCACTAGATGAATAATCATATTTTGCCTGTATAAGGCCACGTATGATTACTGAGAACTTTACGGAGAAAAACACAGGAAGAAGTGGCAACTTGAGGGAATGTCAAATGGGCTTCAGTGGCTCAGAAAGTGTCGGGTTTTTTCCAACTATATCAGCTGATCAAATCAGGTGTATTATCTCCCTGGGCAAAGCTTGGCTGTCTTGTCTATCTATGAGGAATAAAGGAAAAGAACATTATTTGGACACTATTAATTAAGTACATGCACATATGCATGTGTATATGCATATATAATCATATTATATCCCATCCTCAGAGTTGCAATCGGTCTGGTCCCAGTTGTGCTGGCTAGAAAGCTAATGCAGATCTAGATATAGTCACTAAAAGACAAAGCCTGTGGTCTCATTAACATGCTCAAGCTACAAGCACAGGAGGCTTCCACAAAACACGATCCCTTTGTTTCGTTCAAAGACAGAAAAATAAAGCAACCTGTAGTTAATGAATGCCTGAGAAATATAACTGCAAAAGAGAGTTTGGTGAAGCAGTTCTATGAATCAAAGTTCTCTTGAGCTAATGCTGCTGCTTAGGGGTTAGCGGTAATGAATGAGTGCAAGTGAACAGGTCAGGAAGTATGACTGGGAGTAAGTCTGGAAGTAAATATGCCTGGCTGCCCGCCTGAACATGATGTGAGATGACTGACTGACTGATTCAATACGGCTGAGCATGAGTAAAAGAGCATACTGATTCAATATGACTGCAACGATAAAAGATCATGTGTGTAAATGATTATCTCACTGGCTGTACAAGAAGATGAGGTGAGACGACAGGAGTAACTGAAGGAAAACGGGAACATCTGAAATGCAGAAAACACAGCGACAAAGAATAGTCCCAGATGGTCTGTTTCTGATAATCAATGAAAAATCCATATTAACAATTGGCTTGCAGGTAGGATGCAAGCGCACTACTGAGTGCATGAATTTACCAACCCCTGTGCCTGATTTATCCAACAAGTTAAGTTGTGACATGAAGAGTAATTGCAAAGAGTTCTTACTATTAACTTATTTTTGAGAGGACTTTCTTAAATGGAGACTCTCCTGACTTCTCTAAAGTGACTTTATAAAGAGGCATGCAGGACATATGCAAAGGGCCAGCTCTTCCAGGCATCTCTACAATATGTCTTGTTAGTATAACAAGAACATTTTTTGAGGGGGAGTGGGGATAGGACACCATTTCTGCTAGGGAATTACTAGATTTATGAGCTGTTGTGGCTTAACCCAGCAGGCTGCTAAACACCACACAGCCATTCGCTCACTCCCCCCCAGTGGGATGGGGGAGAGAATCAAAAAAAAAAAAAAAAAAAGAAAAACTCGTGGGTTGAGATAAAGACAATTTAATAGGACAGAAAAGGAAGGGAAAATAATAATATGATAAAAGAATGTACAAAACAAGTGAGGCACAATGCAATTGCTCACCACCCACTGACTGATGCCCAGCCAGTTCCCAAGCAGCAGACCCCCAGCCAGCTTTTCTCCTAGTTTATTTGCCGAGCATGGTGTCATACGGTTCGGAATATCCCTTTGGTCAGTTGGGATTAGCTCTCCCAGCCGTGTCCCCTCCCAACTTCTTGTGCACCCCCAGCCTACTCACTGGTGGGGCGGTGTGAGAAGCAGAAAAGGCCTTGACTCTGTGTAAGCACTGCTCAGCAGTTACTAAAACATCCCTGTGTTATCAACAACATTATTCTCATCCTAAATCCAAACCACAGAACTATACCAGCTACTAGAAAGAAAATTAACTCTATCCCAGCCAAAAGCAGGACACAAGCTCATTGATTCATTAATATATATTTAGTTTCGAATTATCTAGCTAATGTAAGTGGCCTTATTCTTTTTTGCTCTTCCTTGAACAGCTTCCTGTGCATGTGGGTGGAGGACATTCAATAAGGTTATAAAATACCACTTCATTCATTTTCGTCAACCATTTTGTGCTCTGTTGTCATGAGGAGAATTACAATACAAGGCATAGCAGTGGCAAATAAAATCCTCCAACACAGCTGTCTACCTGCGGAAAGAGCAAACTATGGTTCACAAGATGACTTGTCTACCCACCAGATTTAACAAGACCAGAATAGCTGAAGTACCTCAACTCTCAGCATGCAGTTACTCTGAATAAAAGTAGATTTGTGCTCTGTATGTGAATGTAATGGCATGATTACCTTCAGACTATCTACCCTCCCTCCATAGGTTTTACAACACTACAACTACAATAAAATAAATGCACAAACATGTGTGTATGTGTGTGTGTCTGTCCATCTTTTCACCTCAATATAAAAACAGTTAGTAAGCAAATAACTGAGATATTCCTGCTCTGTGCATTTTGTAACACTCTTAAGAGATGTTATCCTCTGCAATTTCTTTAACGTGCAAGTTGATGGGAATTAGGTACTTTTCTTCCAAATTTAAAACCAGTTTATATTTATTTTCATCTAGTTTTGTCTAGCAGCAGCAACTTTCAATATTTTGTAAAATATTAACTGTTTTGGGGTATTAAAATATGCAATACTCCTATCTCAGGCCTGAAAGACTAAAAATAAACTTTTCTTATGTGATTGCATTCAGATGCCATTAAGGTGTTCAGAAATTACAGAAATACAGAGATTAATATGTATTTGGGAAACCATCTACTTCTCTTCCGTTGCCAACTGAAAGGGTGGATGGAATAGGCCACATACATAATTTGCTTGGTGTTTCAGATGGTTGCTTTGCTGAGGAGCTGAACTGAAAGAAGAAAATCCTGCCTGACACACGGCAACGGCATGTTCTCAAAATGAAAAATAGCAAGAGCAGTGGAAGTTACATACAAGAAACCTTCTGTTACTGTCATAAATTGACAGTCATGTCATTTGGGGTGGGAACATTATCCTTATCTCTGGGGTATGAACAGTGTGTTTATACTGATGATGTGATTATGAAATTTGAAAAGATCAGAAATCATAAATTTAAAATTATAATACTTTTTGTGATATTAGACAAGAAGCAGCTACTCTCTGAGTAGCTTTGCGGACCTGCTACAAATGTTAGAAATAGCAACAATAACAGTGACCCAGCAATAAATTTTAAAATCACTTTATATCACTTTTTTGCCTTCGACTAACTTTCACACAACACACCAGAATAAAATAATAATACAAAAAGACCTAATTCTCTCACCTTGAGACTGTAGGAAAAATTGAACTGCGTGTTTCCAGTATTTTTGCAATGTCATCAGTGTTCCTCTGGAGGAAGACATTCAGTGTGGCCCCTTCCTTCTTCTTCAGAGGAGGCATCCCATAGCAAGGGATGCCTTGCCTCCTTATCAGGGCAAGGACTGAAATCCATGTGCTTTGTTACAGGCCCATATGCGCCTGCAAACTGCAGATGGTCTTCACAAAATAGCAGTCAGGTTACACCAGAGTTTTCCTTGTATTAGGGTCTGGAAAACGGCCTAGTTTTGGTGGTCATATGACAGCATAATATGTACATGTTTCTCTGTCCTTCTTCCTTTTCAGGTCAAGAACTTTCTAGTGTATAGTAATAATTGTCCCTTTTCTCAAAGTTGCAGCACGAGAGTTTTCTCCCCTCCATGCCAGGCAGGGAAGTTTCACACCCTTCTATGGCATGTTTGTTGCTGACCAAGCCTCTGAGAAACTTTGGGCATAGTCCTGGACTGCTGCATAATTAAATCCATGAGAAGAAGCAGTTTGAAAACAGCTAGGCTGCAAGACTCCAAGTTAAACTTGCACCATTTCCATCCCGAAGGCACAGGTTCAGTAGCCAGAAGCACCAGCCTCAACTTAAGCAATGTGCACGGAGAGCCCTCCCTGGCTTCTGCAAGCAGTGTTGCCTGGTCCCAGTAAGGACTGTGAAGTTGCCATGCTTCATATTGCCTACGAGTCCAGGGGGAGCAACCATTCACCACCCCACCAGCCTCTGGAAATATTTATCTGAGTGTCCTCAGCCCGTCCTCATTTCATCCTGGGCTGTGGTTCTCACCTTTTCCTGAGCCCAGAAACTAAGGGGCAGTCTCCAAAGGTTGCTTTCTAAAGCTTTGTAAAGCTTTGTGTTTGTCCCACAGTGACTCCTCTCCCTTCTGAGAGACCTATCTCCACTCTCTTGTAACCCAAAACATGAAGTCAACAGGGCAGCTAACCATTGTCCGCTTAAAAAAGCCTGCAGATGTCGTGAAAAGCTACTCATAAAAAGAAACTAGGAAGCCATTTAGACAAAGTAAAACATATCAGTTGACTTATCTCTGTCACTAATATTAAAAGTCTCTTACTAATTTATTCTGCACTAGGGTGCAGGTGGAGGTATTCCTCCTCCTGTCTGTTACCACTTCCATCCCGTCAGTGAGCACTTTGCATTTGCGGCAACTGCAGACTAATCTTGTGCTGGGGCGGTTATACCTCTGTCAGAGAGCACAGGAATGCCACAGAGATAGATTTGGGGGTGGGGGGATGAAGAATAAAAATGCTATAATTCATAATTTTGTCATCGGGCCCAGTTTGAAAACTTACATCAACTCCATTATCAATGAGGACTGCTTTAGGAATAGAAACTATTCTGTTGTCACATTTGTGGGTCAGTGAAGGAGACAGAAATACATGAGCAATAAAATGTAAGTGGCCTTGTGATTTCATGACTACGTTTTATATTATGATTGTGGCAAGTTGCTGTTTAACGGCCAGGTTTTCCTTCCACTTAAGTCAATGGGTCTTTTCTGCTGATTTCAGTGTTATAGATTCTCAACTTGCTCTTCACTTATTTGATGATTTGAGTTTTTTTATAATGTCTGTCAATTGGTGTTTCAGCAAGTTCTTGGTGATCCATCAAAAAGGCCAATAGGCTTTTACCGTCTTCTCAGCTATTTTATTAGCTTCCTTTATTTTATAATATTGAAGTTCACAAATAATAATTTTTCCTCTCCCTTTGTTGACAGTGGGGACTCTTATAACAAATTTTAAATAATACTTGTGACTGTGGAGCTCTATTAAAGCTCAGTTTGCAGAGAAAGCAATTATGTCACCTTCTCTGGGACTTTTCCCTCTGTGTCTTGCTCTCCTTGATGATCTTACAGGGAAAATAATTTATGAGGCATTAAGAGTGAAAACAAGCCCTCAGAGATGCAAAGGAGGACTGGGACTAGCAATTAGACACTACGTTATGTGAATGTAACTAATCACAGAGGTAGCTTTCCTTCACCGGCTGCAAGACATGACCAGAATTGTTGAGATTGTGGGTCTGTCATCTTAAATCCTGACAAGATCGGTTCTGACTAACAGTACTGGCCTTATGGATAGTCAGTGCCCTGTCTGATAGTTGTTAGTTTAAGAGAAAGCAGACCTTTATCCCACCACGACAGTACATGATGTCTCTTCTTTGAATGTTAGCAACATCTGCAAAGAGGCCATGAAATGAGCTTTCGGACATCCTTGTATCTTAGGACAGCAAGATAGAATTCAGAAAGCATTCCAACATTTCAGGTTAAGTTTTGTAAAAGTAGCTCAGTGCAAATGATGTTAAAATACCATTCATTTTCCTCTCTGATGTGGCTTAACGTTGCTTTGTCAAAAATGAGACTTTTTGAAGGTTTCTTATTATTTATGAAAGTCCTGTGACAGAGATGACACTTAGTGGTGTTTTTCTGAAAAAGCATACTAAGGGCTAATGCCCCGCTTCTTTGTTTGTTAATAGCTATTTCTGGACCGTGAAGTAAGGAGACATAGAGTGAGGACCACGTCCAGGCTGAAATCTACCTAAGTTTAGTGATGAGGAGGTTTAGAAGGAGTGCAGAACTGGAGAACTCAGTCTGATGTATTTTTCCACTATTTTAATGAATGATGTCAAATAACTCACTGAAACTTTTTGTTCTTCACCATACTGGGAAAGAAGACAAGTTTTAAATTGGGCTAGTTAACGTATATGAATAATGCAGTATTAAAAAAACCCCACTTTATCTATAGCCAATGCTTAAGCAAAACATAGTAGAGGCTGCAGGATTAGTGCATATGAAATTGCACGCTAGGTAGACTAGCCTTTCAGCTGAGAGAAGCTGCAACAAAGGAATATGCTCCCCCAGTGACCGCAGACCTTCTAGGGGCTTTGCTGGAACCTGCTGTGGGACAGACCCTTCACAGACTTCCCCAGGTAAAACCAGATTTTCTCTGCTTCTTTCCACTGTTTATAGAACAGTGGGAGTCACACCTAGGAGGCCTGGTGCGTAGGTGAGTGAGGGGTTTATCAAATTCTTTGAAGCTTAAAAGCATAATTTGAGCTGAAACTTGTAATTTGAGTATTAATAAATACTTTTTAGTGCCATTTTTAAAGTAGGTTATTGAAACTTTTCTCTAAGCCTTCTGGGTCTTGTAGAGTAGTCACTTAGAAACAGAGAAGAGAGATGGAACCTGTAGCTGTACTTCACTGGGGGAATAATTAGCAACGTTCAGCTTCAAAAAAGTGAACTGGCCACTTTCACCCCTGCCAAGAGCCAGGGGCTAGACAGGGAGTCTGGAGAAATTGCCTCCCAGGGAAAATACTGCTTGTGAGCAGGAAACTTCATCAAAGGGAAAGATCTCTCTTAGGAACGACTGCGTCCTGCAGCTCTCTGGGTTTTTCAGGGTGACCTTCAAACATTTGTATGACGTGGGGAAATCCCACAGGTGATGAAAGATTTATTCAGTAATTTCTCCAGCTGCTCGAAGCGGCTTCCTCAGTGAAGAGGGAGAGCCCTACGCCTGCTTCCCTCACACTCCTGTAATAGTCATTTTCTGGTTTGAACGTACAGCCGCAGCACGACCTTCCCCAGCGTTGCTGCGGCCCGAGGGAGGTGTGGCTGCCATGCTGCCCGGCTGCAGGCAGCTGCCTGGCTGCACTGCTGCCCCCAGCATCACCTGGCCTGGGACCTGTCACTCTCCACGGTGGGAAAAATCCCAAACTGCTCGGGGTGTGTGGGGGGGGTAGGCATCGCCTTACATAACAGGCACTGCAGGGACGGGTGAGGTGACTCCCTCTGCGCCATGTTATCGCTGTGATAAAGCCTAATGCCAGCTGGCACTGTTCTGCCAAGGTTGAAGCGATTTGTGCGTCTCTGTTAGGATGCCACATTAATGTCTTTCCAATCCCCAGCTTTTAAAAAAAACAAAACAAAACCACCTAACATTTCATCTACTTCCAATGTGCAGTGTTTCATATCATCGGTACCTTACCGGCTACGTAAATGCATCCTCTATGTGCTTATCTCGACCATAATATTTTACCTTAAATAGGAGAGTCATAAAAATTATTTCTAAACATAACAATACTCTGAAATTGGGATGCATTTTGGGAAGGAGACACTCTATTTGTCTAAGATCTATGAAATGTATAGGATACTGTGTAGTCAGAGGCAGTGATGAGCCACCCCAGGATGGGGTCCTGCTCTGATGCTGCTCTGCCCTGGTCAGTAGCATTTCCCTGCTGTTCTGCAGCTCTAAGGCTGGGAAGCAGCTTCCCAATCTATGTTGAGCAAATCTAACTGTAAAACTAGAAGTAAATCATAGGTAGCATCCCTCCCTGGGGACGTGTGCTACATACACATAACAATACTTCCAGCTGAGAAAGCCATTCCCAGTGTGCCTCCTTAATGGGAGGAAACTAGCGCTTAATACAAATACTTTAGTAGCGTGCACCCCCATTCTGCTTAATCTTAGCAAAGCTTCTTTTTCCTGTTTTAAATTCAGAGCTTCAGTTCCCTTCATCCAAGAGGTTAAATACTTCAAATCACATCAACGCCCTAAGATTGTGAAGGGCCAGCTCAATGATGATGACTGCAAGTCGAAACATTAAGAATGCAAATTATCAGCCAAGTGACAACTGTTAAGTTGTATTAAAAAGTATGTTGCTTCTGCTTAGCAGACACACAGATAGAAATGATGCTACTGTGAAATTTGGGGGGGGTAACAGAGTTCAAAGTACAGGGAAAGCATTTGTTCTCTTGTCTGTTCACTTGCTGTTTTGAAAACAAGCAACAGTATCACCTCAAGAAATCTGCAGCTGAGATCTGTCACCAGGCAATGTCCTTACTAATAAATAAAGGATGTTGATGAATAAAGAAAAATATTAAAAGAACCTTTTGTATAATACCAAATTCACCTCATTAGACCAGTTTAATACTTTCTCTGAGTCATAGGTGGCATAAAACGGCATTTAAAGGCAAAAGCGTCTGGCTGCTGACTGCTAGCTAATGTCATATAAATTCCAAAAGCCGATAGAGCTTGTCCAAATAGTTCTGTATATCACATTGATTTCATCTTTTCCTTCCATCAAGATACAATCCTAAACTATATAGAAACTCGTTTGCTTTAAATGTACAAATGAGATTTCTTTACAAAGTCAACAGCCAGCATGCAAGGAACAGTACATCGCACATGTCCCTTTGCTTGTTTTTAAATGGATGCACATTCTGCTTTTAAGCCTTCTGCCACAAATATGGAAACCTGACAATGACCTCAAATTGAAACATATCAACCAAAATATGTCCACTTCCTCCTCCTGCCTCTGCAATTTATTGCTGCTGGAGGCCACAGAGTTAAATACTATCTCCAGATTTTTAAAAAAATAGCCGGATGATTTTATGACACCACTCAGATCCCACTCTGGCATCGCGCAGTTCACAGGGTGAATTATAGTTTAGCTGTCACATGGCATTTCACCTTTGACTCCAACAAAAGCAGGATCAAACCTCATCTTCTTCTAAATAACGCGGGTAGTATTGTGTCTCCACCAGAGTGTCCATCCTGCACTTGATACATCACTGAGCCAATCTGCTATGGTAATTTCCACATTCCTACTGCATCAGTATGTTTTTTGTAACAGTGCAAAGGCTGATGAAGGCATTAGTGCCAGCCAGTAAGACTGCATCGTCTTACTGAAACCAGTAATGTTACTCTCATCATACAATTTCTGACACTTTTGTGGCCTGTGAGTATCTTGTTTACTGATGGACATCGTAACTGTAGGCAGCCTGCAAACAAAAACCCAATGAAATATAAATACAGTAACAGTAACTGAGTTTATAGAAAAATTGTTTTGAAATGCGCAGATCTTGATACCCACCTTGCAGCAAGGAAATGAGACACAGCGCCATTGATCCAATCAAAAAGGTTTTATTAATGCCCAGGGCTTTTAAATGATTGTTTCTGTACATCAAGAGAGAATACTTTTCCGTTTGGTATGGAAATTAGTCACACACAACTACTGCTCATACTGCAATACTATATATGGCAACTTTCATTCATTCATTCCTGGTGTAAAATCTGCATTCCTAATAGGGTGATTCTTTGGTGAATTATTTTCTAACGCACAAACCCACTTGCGACGTTTGAACGTGTTTTCTCTGGCTATCATCACTGCTGCTTATGACTGGTCTTCCAGACTGTGGAATGATTGCTGGAGGTGACCTAGAAATTAAACTTATATTCACATTTCAAAGAAAGGTACAGCATTGAAGAAGCTTCCAGGGTGGAGTGCGGCTGACCTGCAAGGAATCTGTTCCATGGAAGTCCCCTAGGCCTGCAACCTTAGACGTTAGCTACACCAGGGGAACTTGGTGTGCCGACTCTAAGAGCAGCTACACGGAGGGTGGAGCGGAGTGCAGACGCCGCGGCCAGGCTCTGTGACACTAGAGGAACTTGAAAGTACCATGGAACAATGATAAGCTGCATAGTTACTACCTTGGGCCAACGGCCTGTCATGCTTTTGACAAAATGCTGTCCTTTTGGTGAACTTTGTTCATTATAATATCATTATAATACCGAAACACACCTCCATCCCAAAAGCTACCCGCCTCTCATTTAGGCGGTAGCTGGGCAACAAGATTCAAGCTATTCAGTTACTAGTAGTAGATGCATTTTGAAACTCGTAACTATAGAACCCTCACCAGGTAATTATTGTTTTGTATTAGGAAACTAATAGAAACCGGATGAAACAATGAAGAATCGAATAGAGAAGTTTTGTTTGAGTCTTGTAACTATAGAAATGTTGCTTGGATATCTCCTTACCATCTTGATTTGAATAATCAATAGATATCAGTAGAAGTGACCAATGATTATTTTGGGACATGAAGATTGAATCAAAGAAACCAATCATAACAAAGATATGTATGACTAGAGTCACTCAAGCTCCACCTGAAAGGTAAAAATAGTATAAATATAGCTTAAGAGAGAGAGGATGTTAGGGAAGATACCATCGTCGTGTACCACTCTGACTTCTGGGATCAGTCGACGGGCTGAGCCTCTCTTCCCCCCCATCGGGACGCCTTTGGGTAAGATTCGAACACTTGGTCATACCAAGTGTCTCCCCGGGAAACTTAGAAATCTCTAGAGTTGCTTTACATCTTCTTAACGCGTTTGTTGCCAAGTAGTATCACTCATAGTCTTGGTATTTGCACGTGCTCTGCAGTGATTTTATCCCCGGCAATCCAAAGAACCTGTGTATCTGTTGCTTTAATAAACTGCACTATTCATTAATCTAGTCGTGAGAGTTCTCATTGAACGTGACCCAACTCTTTAAGGGTGGCTGTGGTAGTTCACAGAACGCGACTGGATTGAAGGTGTAGTACGTTATAAGTGCATCCGTAATCGTGATAGTTCAGTGCACCGAATGATGCATATATAATCCTTTAGACATAAACCGTCGACCAAGTCTGGGACTAGGATTGGATCTAGCCGCCCCTAGACTCCTCTCTGAGAAGGAGTTTGGAAAGCAAGGGGATCCTTTCTGAACCTCATGACTCGATGGGAGGGTCTCCCTGACAGTTTTGTATAGTTCCGTGCACTGGGCGCGACCGGACTTATAATGACAACTTGGGCTACTTTAGCCTTTAACGCAACACAGACAAAAATGGCTCAGAGGTCTGGTGCAGTCCACTGACTTTTGAAACACTTCCTTTGGAATTGGTCCATATAGACTGCCACTATCCAACAAATATCTTTACTTGCTTGGCCCTTAGTACTTGGAAGACATTTTTTCCTTGGCATTTGGAACACCAGGTTCTGTGAGATAAAGCACAATGTAGCTCTTTTGGAGAAGCATCTGGAATTCATCTGTGTAAAGAGTGAGCATAGACTTGTAGAAGATAGTGTTTGTAAAATGATTACCTGCCTTCTTGATTTAATAAAGTTTTATAGAACTCCAGATTCAAGTTAATGCAGCTCTGAAACAACCACTTGTATTTATAGCATAAAGTAACAACTGATCACAATCTGTTTTATTTGCTGCTTTTCATTTGCTGCACCTCAAAGTACTTTACAAAGGAGGTCAATATCATTATCCCTAATTTATGAATAGCACAGCTGGCAGAGAGAGAGGTAAGACCAACCACCTTCCAAGTTCTTCATGAAGCTTTTATAGACTTCCCAAAACAGAGATCACAAATACCAGCTAAGGAACCGACATCAAATACGGCTCAATGAGAGGATGATCAATAACTATAATATGGAACCATCTCAAATTTCTGAAGTGGTTAATAAGGTACCATACGTGACATGGGTTTGCTGTACTGCATTACCCACAGGGGAAGTCACCAGAAAGAGAGAGACCTCTGCTATTGTTGAAAATATTTCCCCATTCTTGTCCAGAGCAGGACGCTGAGGAAGGCAAGCTATCCTGCCGTGAAAAATACACCTGAAGCCAACTACGCCTGCTGAATGCTGTAAGACTGCAGAAGAACAGCTCTCGCCTAAAGAGGCTGAAATGACCCTTTTGGAATTGTAAGTAGTTTGTTCAGGCAATAACCACATATAATTGGAAGTTCCTCTAAGGAGCGATCATCTTGCTTCTTTGTGAACTGAAGCTCTACCCAACAGCTCAAGTGTTTATAGGAATGCATTGTTGCACAATTCCTGATATTCAGGTAATGTGACTTTGACTGTATTGAACATAGCCATAATTTGGAGGAAGTCTGATAGGATTAAGGAAATGTCTTTGCTATCCCTAGCCCATGACTTAGCACGAAAACAATGTGATAACCACATTTCCCGAAACAAAATAATAGATATTAGAACGATATCACCACTGTTTCCTACTGCAAAAATGTTATGATGAGCTTGTCTTACATTTGTTATACAGAAATCCTAATGTTAAATATTGCTTTTAAATTTCAGTTGGTTAATACAGAAGTCTTTAATATTGCTATGCAACAATTTCAATTTATGAGCATGAACAACTATTTTTATCACATCCTCCAGGTATACAATATGAGATCAGCTGTTTAAACCGCCCAAAACAGTTTTGCCAATGCACCTTCACCCTGATTGGGAATTTCCTTATTATTCCACTCTTAGGCTTTTCTTGATGAGAAATGACAAGTTGTGCCAAATTTGCGTAGCGGTCTCTGCATCAGTAAGAACACTGTAAGAATTAAGGCTCTGTCATTTTCCAGTTGCAACAAATAATATGATTTCAAAAAAAGTCAAGGCTGGGTTTCATTCCCAGAATGGGTTTCGGCATGGTCACAGCACAGCACCACTGTCTGGTGCAAGAAAGCTGCCAGGTTGAGTCGATGTTTGAACCTAAATTCCTTCAAATGGTTATGAATAGAAGTGTAGCCCTAGACTGGAAAAGAAGGCCCTGAAAAACACACATATGAAAGAGTAATTGTTGTTTTTGCTGTGAATAACATAGACTTGGAAAAGGCATCCTGCGTCATTGTGTCCAGTCCCCTGCTGTCTTAGGCAACCACAACATATAATCCTTTTCATAAATTTATCAAGTTCCATCTTAAACCCAGTTAGGTTTCTTGCCCCCAATGGGAAGGCTGTTCCCAAGCCTCACTGTGCTGAGGGTTAGAAATATTCTTCTAATTTCCAGCTTACATTTATTCATGGCCAATTCAGACCCATTTGTTCTTGTGCCAACATTGTTCTGTAGCTTAAATAGCTTCTCTCCCTCTCTTGTGTTTACCACCCCCAATGAACTTATAGAGAGCAGGCTGTCCTTTTGGCCTCTCACTGTCGTGCCATCCTGTTCGTACACGAGCTGCAATCCCCCCAAACAATGGATGGGCTATTGTTTTAGAAAGGTTAGCTGCAAATAAAAGCAGCACTCTGCCTTGCTGTCCAGGATGGGTAAAATCCATCACTGGGTGTCAGGCGATCAGTGGAGCCCTCTGGAGCTCAAACTTGCAGCTAAGAGTGTCCCAGGGAAAACAGAAGTGTAAAGTCATAATAGACCAGTCATAATAGACTTGACATAATAGGGCCAGTTTAACACATTTCCCCAATTATCCCTTACTACTTCTGAGTCTGAAAGAGCAACAACTGTTAATTACGAAAGAGACCTACTGGTCCACAGCGGCTAGGCAGGGAAAAATTATCATCAGCAACTGGGCTAAACAAATATTTTCAGCAATGTCAGTGTGCCTGTGGGAGGAAGAAAACACATCCATGCTTTTAGGCATAATGGGAGTAACTGGCCTGAGAGCCTGTGGTGCGTCCGAGCCAAACATTTCTTATGAAGGCTCCTCTGTGCGTGCCTAACTTAGCTCGGTTGCAGCTGTTAACTTCCATGTTCTGGCAGAGGCAGGTTCTGAGATTTTTTTTGACAGCCCCAATTTCAATATTGAAAGGCTAACTGTATTCCTTAACATATGCCAGAGCAATTTGAAAAGGTTCTGGCCCCCTTGTATTTCTAGTTTGTGCGTTTTTTCCTGTGCTTCCATGATTAGGGTATGAAATCTCAGACTATCATAACGTAAATGGCATTTTCTCAATGGGAAAGATTCAAAAGGTGGTGTGCCTTATAAAGGATGCAGTTTTATACAAATTCCTCTCTGCATATGTTTTTATGAGTATATATCATATCATGTCATATCATATCGTATCATATCATATCATATCATATCTATTCTATTCTATTCTATTCTATTCTATTCTATTCTATTCTATTCTGGAGTGGTTTTGGTAAGAGAGTTAGGAATGGTAGAATCTTCTGGGAGGTCCTCATAAGCTTAAAGGGCTGATGACCTTATAATTTAATTCTTGTTAGTATGACTACGGTTGCTGTTGTAAGTGTCTAACTCTCTTTCAACTTCACTAAAATATCAGTCTTTTAGTCAAACCAAATTGTTCAGAGGACTTTCTGCTTTCCAATATACTCATAAAGGTCAGAAAATTAATCCAAATTTTATTTTCAAAATTATCCTTGAACTAGGTACAGATTCTTACATGCTGCTCAAGAAAAAAAAAAAAAAAAAAAAAAAAAAAAAAAAAAGAAAAAAGAAAAGAAAAAAGAAAAGCCTTAGACTCCCAAAATTTCTAAAGACCCAGAGCTAAAAGAAAGTGTCAAACACACTCTCACAAAAAGTAGCGTGAATTTACTAAAGTGAAGTGAGTTACAGCTACAGGACAGTTCCTGCTCTAGCACTTAAAAAAGGCATTTCGTCCTGTTACAAAAAGCCTGTTCTTGGTTTCATATGCAAAGATGAAGGGCTTCTAGCACGTCATTTCCAGGAAATCCCTACTTTGCAAATCACACATAGCAATGCTAAGGCCAACACGGAGAAGTAGACTCCTTCGGGTAACATCTATCCATAACATTGTCTTTCGGTGTGTGACACTGCCGCACACATTTGAAGAGCCAACGGGGTGCACTGTTCTGTAGCACCCGTTTCAGCAATGTCACGGAGAGCCTCCTCCCATACCAGGCACCCTCACCCACTTTCAGGGCATCCAACACTGGCCCAGTCCCTGCAGACAGAGCTGGAAGAACAGAGGTAATGTTTTCTCAAGTTGTAGCCGTCACCTGCTCATGTTTTGGAGGCAAATTGGTCTGCACGGCTCCTCTTTCCTAAGATAGCTTTTGGCATAGGCATCATGTCTGCCACAGAGGCTAATGCCAAAATGAAGGGACCTGCTCTTGGTGTGAGTGCATCGGGAGGGGGAAGATGGACCTAACTCCACTCCCAGCCAACTCCTGATATTTCACGGTTTCAGGTGAAACGGATTTGCTACTGTCCTTGACACATGATCAGACTCAACTTCAGCTCATGTATATCTCAGCAAGACAGATTTGGCAGTGGGAGCTGGTGTTGGGCTTTTCAATAAAATTAAGCAGTCTGGGTACAATGGATGAGACTATTCCCTTGAATCATCTCACTGTGATTCTGACTTCCTTTCGCAGCGGGTTGGAGGGAGGCCAGTGGTTCATCAGGGTGCCTTGGGCCAGGAAGAACATTAGGAGAGATATTGGGGATTTATCCACTCTGTTGAAAATTAGTCCCTCAGTGATCAATGCTGATTTGCTTCTTCTCTGGACAGTCTTTCCTGGCTTCATGGATTAGATGATGGTAGTGTGGGGAATAACAATAAAACCATTCGCTAGCTGCATCTGGTGCAGGGAAAGCTTTCCAGAGATTATTAGTTTAAGCATCCTAGAGAGACATAATAAAAGGGGAATCATTATTACAGTGTGTGTGTTTTAGGGGATACATTACTGCAGTGTCTTGGCATTATTACATAATTTAAAATAATAAAAACAATTATCCTTCAAGATAAAGGAGACTTTGAAGACACTGAGTTATATGTCACTGCCTATATATTTGTTAGGCCAGAAGCACCCTGGCTTGACCATTAGAAGCTGAGTAAAATGCAAGCTCCAGAGGTAAATCTTGGGCAGCAATAGGGAAGCTGCAAGAGTTGGGTTCAGCATCATCCACAGCAGATGTGACTTCCACATCTCAGACCTCGCCACCAGTGCCACCATGCTGCTACATAGCTCAGACTCAGCCTGTTCTTCCTCAGCTTTGCATTTCTCTGTAGTGCAGGGAAGTACAGAAGAGCAGGGGTGGTTTTTGTCCACAACAGATGTCATTTTCCTGCATAGCCATCCCATGCAGGCTGTATCTGCAGATGCATTGGGACACAAAGATCAAATGGAAATTCCCGAAGTTGTTACTACAACCCAAAATCTCAAGCTGGAAAAGTTCTTCCACAAACTACTTGAATGTTTTAGGACTCGATGTTTGTGACCTTTGTATCAGGTCTGAGATGGCAGCAGTGAAGTCTGAAAGGAAACCAGTGGGATCTGTGAGGTATCCTGCTCTTGAGTTATAATTACTGTAGCACATGGTAATTGCTTGATGGATATGCATGTGAGTCTGAGCATGAGAGCTTTTTCCCTCACACCTTTTCCTTCTGTATCATCAACTTGCTGTATGGCTTGCATAATACTGTAGGTATTGGAAACTGCAGGAACTCAGAATTTTTGAATACGGAAATGCTCTTTTTGAGCCTTCAGTACAGATTTAGTTGTCTAACTTCAACCCTCCAACTTTGTAAATGTCAGCTTTCACTTACTTGTCTCAAAAAAGACTTGGGAAACCCAGTCAATTCAAATCAGTAATATGCCTATCAGACACTGCATAAAATGTGCTACTTACATGCAAATTATTAGTGATTATGTATTATTTTGTCTATATTAAAATATATCAACACTGAACATATTGTCATAGCTACTGGAGGACATGAGAGGGCTACACAGGCAAGTTGTCTTTATAAAATACCATGTGTTTGGCATAAAAGTTAACTGAGGCAAATGTTCTGTTTCAGTAGATGTCATACAACCACCGGTATGTGGAGATGACCCTCTCCCACACTAACATAGCCTTGAAGGACTGGCATTATGGAAAGCGTCCCATTTTCAAAATGCTGGACCACTTTCATCTCCCTTGCACGCTGCAAACTCTTCTTGAAGTCAGTGGGTGGTTGGTCCTAAAAGCAACGCTGTGTCGCAAGCTGTGTTTTTCTTAGATAAAAGTTACATAGAGAACTTGCTCTCTCTGTCCCTTCCTCTCCTTTCCCCAAGTATCAACATCAGCAACTATTTGTATTGGCCACACCATTATTTTAAACAGAAGGGGCTGACTTGCACACAGCCCACACACAATCAAAATCACCATGTAGCATAAAGCTGATGCCACCTCTTGCTGCTACTCATAATGGATTTTGTTCTCAGTCTATGGACCAGTACAAATTTTACTAGGCAAAATTGTTCCAAAGGAAAGAAATTACTGAATCAAAACAGTCTGAAGGATTACCAAAATTCAAAATGAAATGAAAAATACAAAAATTCCACACGAATGTTCTCTAAAAATGTCTATCAACTTGCTTTTCACAATCCATTTTTCTTTTCAACCTGTGGAACATCCCCCTCCAAGTGTTAAATATGCACAAATTCCAGGCTTCTTTTCTTTTTCCCAAAAACAATCACTTTGTCACCAAAACACATATGAGAAATTTATGCCTGTCTCTCCTTGGCATCACTGCCACCTCATGGATTAATGAATTCTGTGTCCTCTAATTCCCCCACATTATGCACCTCTGTTTTGTATGAGTAGCCAAATGTATCAAGATTCATTTTAATGAATGTGAGTCATTCCCCTTATTCAGAAGGCAGGGCTGTTATGTTGTAAGTAAGCACACCATTAGCTGTGCTGAAAATAAACAGGCATTACCTGCAGGAAAACCTATTTAATAGAAGTACACACTGCTAAGTACAAAAGAAAAAAAAAGAAAAAGAAAGAAAAAAAAAGAAAAAAAAAAGAAAAAAGAGAAAAGACATGGCCTGTAATGGTGTTCATGCTGTAGGCAAAGGAAACAGGATGGATTGCACAGAGCATCTACTGTACGTTTCCTCCAATGTGTCTGAAAGCAGAGTAGAACCTGAAGATTACCATGAAATTTAAATGCAAAACATTCAATGTCAGCATACATTTTGTCAATGCTGTGCTATGTTTAAGTTAATTAAATTGTTAGTGCTGAAAGAAAAATAAATGGATGATTCTTTTTAACACCGGTTTTCTTCTATGTCTTGGTTGGTGTAGAGCAAATATTTCCTGTGTGGTTTGCTGGAGATTTCAAGGTTTGGAGATTTGAATATTTCAAGGTCAGCCTGACGTTGCTTAAACAGAAAGCATGCATGGCTTAACCATGTGGTATTTCTGTTCCATTATTTTCATGACTCTTAGTGTGGTGCAATGGGAAAGGCTCTGGTTGAGTCTCAGAAACCAAGCTCATAAATCAGGAAGTCAATCAACAAGTCTGGGGAACAATATGTTCTTCTATTTTAATTTCTTTGTGGGAAATGTGTAAATAGATACTGGCAATGAAGCTGGAATATAATGGGTACTTATAAATTAAGGCATCCAATGATTTATCTTCTCTACGTGCGATGTAAAAAGAGGTTATGCTTTCTGATCTGTTAAAAGACTATTTTTAAAATAATAAAACATCTTTAGTTTTCAAGGATGAGAATTACTGTCTTCTGAGCAGTTTCCAAAAATGTGGGAAGTTAACACACTGAGAAGAAAATTTAAAGACTCTCAACAGAACATTTCTACATGACTGTACATTGTCAGAGACCTACCGGCAGCATGTCGTGCACCACACAACAGCACGGCAGCCTGACCTGGGCAGGTATGGCACTAGTTACCACAGGCTCAACCTGTCCCTGCAGTTGCCTCAGAGTAGGACCTCTGTGTGTCTTTGTCCAGGTGTTTCCCGCTGTAAAACTGGATGACAAACACCAGGCTTACTGGTTTCTCAGCAGTCTCTGGAGACTAACTAGTTAATGTTTGTACAGAACTGATAAAGGTAGTCTTAAACCATCAAAATGTAAAACATTTAGCAAAAGAAAGGAAAAAAGGTTTAAAATCACTTTGTTCCCGTCCCCTCACTAATGAGTTTTTACTAGTATTTGAACAACTAAAGTGCTGTCTGTACAACTGCTCCCAAACAGCTAATTTAAGCCCCACTTACTGAAGTCCTTTTAAACAAAACAAACAAAATGTATTATATGTTGAAAATTCATTATGGAAAGAAACAGAAGTCATTTATAAAGTTACATCATCCATTCCAGGAAAATAATGCAGAACTTGTGATTTAGGAAGCCAAACACCAACCCTACATCAAAGAGTCAACTACATATTTACTACAAACAGCTGACAAATCGCAATTCATAACTCAAAAATGTCTACAAAACTGCTTGCCAACCTATCTTAAATAATTCTATTACTTTTTTACTGTTGTTAAAAAGAGCCATATTTCTGAATAACTTACAAATGGGAGGAAAAAATTAGCATTTGAGAAACCAATTGTTCGCAAACAGTAGTCTGTCCTGCCCTAAGGACGTGACTTTTAAGGTGTATTTGGGAAGGCAGACCATAAGTGGACTTTTCAAAAGCTTCTAAATATCTAAATGAGGTGCCTATGAATTTTTAAAATCTCATTTCTGCCTATCCAAATCTTGGCATGCTTAAACGCCTTTAAAAGCTGACCCCATGTTTTTGCAACGTGAAAGGCATTATCTGAAGGCTCATCTCCACCGCAAGAGGCAGCTACTATTACTGTACCACAGTCGTGTTCCTCAGATGAGGCCAATGAGAGTAAGCCAACACGACAAAGCAGCACAGCAACACACAGTGAGTTGCGCTATTTCAGGCTGCTCCTACCTTTATCACCAGAAGACCATTAGCTTGAGCTTTACCTCCCATCTTCAGCCTGTTCTCTCAAACTGCAAGCTAGCTTAAGCTTAAACGTGGCCTAAATTGTGCAGAAACAAGGATCTGGAGAGGAATGACAAGGTAGTATCTCAGACTGGAGTGAGGAAGCTTCAAGTGACAAGTATTAATCAGATACATCTTCAGGCATGATTTAGTACTTGGATTTCAATTCAAAACACGGAGTCCATCCTTCTACTTCCATAGAGAAATATGGTATTTCTAAAAATATAATTCCTGATGAAGCTAACTGAAGAGTATGCCCTGTGTTCAGTCACAGATGTAAAGACTTAATATTGGATTTTTGAACTGGAGAGACGTCTTTTCCTTTTCAAAAATATGGAGGCCAGATGTGTCAATGGTCGCTCGAAACCTAGTTATAGAAGTGCATAATTCAATCCTACTCTAAACTGCAGCAAGTAAATTTTTACCTGAAAACAAAGTTATAAAACAGCAAATATACCAGCAGTTTAGCAGCTGCCCACTTCTACCTGTAAAATAAACAACAGCAAAACTAATTTGGAGTGGGATCTAAGAACTGGGCTGGGACCATTGGTGAAAGAGATGTTCCCTAGAAAACAAAACAGTTCTCAGCTTCCCTTGGGAATGTAGTGATTAATTGAAACTCAAAAGGAAGGGACATGAAGAAAAAAATCTAATAAAATATAAACAACAACAACAAAAAACCATAAACAGAACATTGCAGAAAAATCTGGCTGACTCTGAACCCTGCTGATGATAATACAAAAAATGAAATCATTAATTTAAAACAAGCATCTTTCATGAGTTTCTCTATTTTTCTTAATTTGTGAGTTTTCCAGGTATTTTTCTTGAATATACGTACTATGTAAAATGCTATTAGGTTTGGAATAAACTTTATATACAAATATATGTATTTGTATATGAAGAGCTTTATATATATAAACTTTATAAAAATACACAGCACCCACCGCATTGTGGGTGTTAATATCATCTAAATAGGTGGTTTTCCTGGCCAAAATGTTCCATTCTCTGTCTTTATTGCAATAACTTAAAAACTTAGAACTAAAATCACAGCAAAAATTAGTGCACCTGAATTTAAAAATGAACTTTCCACCTCTATTTTCAGTACTCCGGCAAACACTCTTTCCACTGAATTAATTTGCTGGAATATTCCTGTGATACAAACACAGAGTCAGATGCAAAACCAGACAATGTAGATTATGTTAAAAACATAGCTGAATTATTAGCATCACAGCACTTGGTCAGCTACTCCATCATGTTTTTCAGAGCAACAAAGGCTGGCCTTAGACCTGCAAAAACAGGCAGCTCTACAAGGTGTCTCCTTGCACTGAAATTACTTTCCGGCTGCTTTGTCAACAAAGTGGCTCCCCCTAGGCAAGTCTTGCTTGCCCTTGAAAAAGTTGCAAGACTCGTTCTGCACCATAAATATGATCAACGGATAGTGGGACAGATTTACTGCTTCTCAATCCTTTTCTAATCTCTTCCTACAATATCACCAATACCCTCTGTTGCAAAAATTTCCTGGCACAACTGTGTGAGGCTTGAAATGCTTGCCTTTGCTCTCCAGCAACCGAGGGGATGGCTCCTTGGTATCCTCGAGGAGGTAAACTGGGGAATATGTACAGCGGGTGTGAATGGCACTGGGGTCTTCACACAAGCTAATCAGGAAGGATGCCCTGAGCGTCCCCAGCTGCCACCGTGACTTTGTCAGGGCCTTTGGACAACACAGCAACATTGTAGACTTCTCAGCTTTACGAGAGGGAGAACCGTGCAGCGTACAAATCAAAGCACAATCGTGGAATTATGTGCCACCGGTGGAGGACTTGGAAGGTAGAAAGAAATCACAGAATTTTGATTGCCTTTCTTTGTCCCGCACTTCCTGGATTAACATAGCTACTGTTGCTTCCTGCTCTAAAACTCCTATTTGCCAGGGGGTCCTTGCTTCTCATTCGCAGTAGGAGCTGTTGCACTGTCTTGAATCAATTAGCATAAAAGCTCTGTTTTTATTAATGTAGTTTCCTTGTTGCAGTTTTTGCTGTGATTGAAGGCTTTCAAAGGTCAACCCAAGCATATCAATGGGAGGGTGTATCAGGTGCTGTAGAAATGTACTGAGAAGCCCTTTAACAACTGTTCTTTAAGCTGGGCAGACAGTGAAAGAAATCCAGTAAGAAACAGCTTGGAACAGAATATGAGCAGGATGCTGAAGACTGAATTATCCAACAAAACTCCAGCTGCCTAAAGAGAAATCAAACCTCAAAGATTTCCACATCATGAATGACATTTGAAGCCACCGTGTTGGATTAAATTACGAACTTTTACAGATGAACTTTTTTCTACTTTTTTTTATTAATTTCTTGGACAATGCCAGAGGGTCTTTAGATTCTAAATGAAACAAATTCAACTGGATACTTACTAACAAAACCAAACAAGCTTTGGTGGCATTTTTCATAGATTTGTTTCCTCATATCCACCTACCCATCTTCCTTCTGCAGATGTTCCCTGCTGAGGGGGACAGCTGATCAGCTGGTCAGAAATCAAACTGTGACCTCTGATGCTGAAAGACATCCCTTTTGGATATCCTCTGTATGTATGCTCTAAAGCAAACTAAACAATGTCCAAAAGTTTGTGTTGAGTGCTTCTTAATATAATAAGTCCACCTATGCCTCTTATGTGTAGTACAAAAAGACCATCCTAATGTCTGTACTGAAGTCAGGCAGGAGTCCTCAAAAGAAAACAAAAAAAAAGAAAAAAGTTTGGCATCTTTTCTGAAGACAGGTCACGAAATAATTACAGACTTAAAATGAAACTATTCATCTTTCAGCAGTAAATCAAAACAGATAGGTAGATATTTTCCTAGACAAATGTACAAGAAGACTAATGAAGTCTGGCAGGATGAGTGGTAACTATAACTCTCTGTTTGGCAGCCCTGCGTTTGAGTTTACCCAGTCAGTAGCTGAGACAGGAGCAGTTCTGAAAAGGGATAGCCAGAAACACAGACATGTAAAACCTTGACAGACCTAAGCTAATAAACTAAAATGGAAGCTTAAGAAATCATATAACTTCCTTCAGCAGCCTATGTCATATCTGTCCTGAAGTAAAGTGCAATGTAAATTTGCTTCTTTCTTTATCTTCTTATGCATGTAATGCCATTTACTATATAGGTCAATTCTAATAGATTAAGAATATATAGAAAAAAGCCTTCCAGAAGAAACTTTGTGGCCAATCTTCATCTGTCAGCTGATGTGCCTATTTTTCAACGCTTAGACCTCGTTGGAAGTGAAGCCTCTCTAACCTATTTCAGACTATGTCCCCAAAACAATGATCACATCTCAGAAAGTGCCAGGCTCCTGACTGGTGACCTTATACCGTTTTCTCCCCAAGTACCAGTCTGACTTTGACTGATACACATGTAGGAAAAACAGAACAGCTGGATTTTGTTCAGTAAGGAAGCACAAGTTTTCCTATATGTTTGGGTTTATTTTATATAAAAGCGTGTGTGTATTTAACCATCACTCTAGGATGTTAGCTTTGAACTCCAGTTTTTTGGTATTATTAGCAATGAATTGACTGACCTCATGATAAAATATTTCCTCACTACATTGTAAGTCTTAGTGGCAATAATAATAATGATAACAAAAATCATAGTAACACAATTGTCAGATAAATTGTTAATTTGTAAATTAATCTCTTGGTAAACCTTGCTCTTCTGATTGTCCATTAGTTGACAACGAATGGCCTTGAAGTTGTAACTCTACACTTGTTCTTAATTGATCTCACATCTGATCTCACTAGTCATAATGGTTTTATTGACAATATCTGAATCACAGAATCACTTTGCTTCTCTTAGGTAAAGAGTTTGTTTAATTAAACTCAGCATTTAATAAGGGGGAAACATTAACACATTATGTAGCAGCTCTCTGTTTCATAATTACATTAAACAACATGCCTTCATCCGTACGCTTCTCTGTGGTTAAAAAAAAAAAAAAAATCACCAGTATTTCATTAAAAGGGATATATTTGTGATTGCTTCACTTCGTCATTTGAATAGTTGCATATATTAACAGAATATAGCATTAGCATGAAGCATAAGCATAGATATAAATCACCAGGAGAAGGCGTCTCTGAATATGAGCGACGAGGGCCCAGCAAATCATGGTTGTCTAATTGCTTCATTTACATAGACATCGATGTTCACAACAAAACATCAATTGTTGTACTGGAAATGTCTCTGTGAGTACAGTTGGAGTTAGATGAAGGTGGGCTAAAGTATATTCTGGAAGCAGTTATCAAATGAAAATGTGCCCAGAAGTTGTTTTTAAATTGACTCAAGGACCTAAAAGAAAGCATAGCCCAGACAAGCTAAGGAAAAGAGAGGACAGAGCCTGAATGAACCACACTCTGCAAGACTCTCGTTAAAAACAAAATACCATTGAAGATTATTGAAACTGGGTTCAATAAAAGAGCAGTTGCAGTTCCTCATAAAGCAGCCAGCAACGCCTGAGTCTGGGATCAGCCTCTGGTTTCCCACCGCATTACAGAAGATTTCCCCTCGTAGCGCTCCCTGGGCACGCTGTACTCCCCGCCTGCCATCTCACCAGCCTCTGACCCCAGAAGTAGCTTCATCTGAAGTCTGGCATGTCAGAAAGGTGACTACTGGAAGGAAGGAACTGATTATCTCTCTGTGGAAAACCCATATGGACAAAAGAAGATGATTTACATGCATATTTTTTGCTCTCAAAGCAAGAAGTAGAATCTGGTTAATAATAAAACTGGGCTGAGTCATATCTGGCGCTTATCTTTAAATCAATTGCAATGGCATGGCAATTCCATTAGCATCCACAAAATTTGGTAGTCACCGGAGATTTCAGTATAAGAAAGTGGTATTTGACAACATACAGTGCGTTTCCAGGTTGGGTTCTAGATACCTTGGCCAATATCCCTGATAAGTGATGAGAAATGTGACTACAGAAATGATAGACAGCCTAGAAATCTGAGCTCCCGTAATATAATTGACTAGACCATCCTGGGCTGGTCATGACCATGCGCCAGAGAGCACTGCCTAAATTTGTGCTGGGTCTGGCTGGCTTCCTATTGATCTATGCAGACAATTTGTGGACCCCTTTGTTCAGCCTCAGGTGGAAGGTACAGATGCCACCATGCCTTAAAGTCCTCAGCCTTCAAAACAGAAAGTCTGTTCCTGCCTTCAGATGTGCAAATACAGCTTCTTCATTCCTGCAAATGCAGCTCATGGGGGTTTTCAGCTGGCAGTACTCTTGCTCCCTCGTTTTTAACAAAGCTGCAAGTGTTAAATACACAATGTGCAAAAGGCTGTACCAGGTCCAACACCCATCTCCAATACTCTGCTTTATCATACCCATCTTTGCCTCCAGTTGCTGGAGCAAGCACTCTCAGCAGCAAGCTTCACAAACCTCCTTTTCAGGGCCTGCTTGTGTTTGGCTTCCAGGTTTCCAGGCCAGGGTGGTGGTCTATGTGCAAGTGCCCTCCCCAGGAGCTGCGAGTTCAGCAGCTGTAGCCTGCGGTCCACGGGCAGTGCTGCCAAGCACCCTAGGCAGTGCTGCCAAGCACCCTATGCCTGCCTTTATGAGGAAAAAGAAGTCCCAGTGGTAGTGCAGGTGAGGCATGTAGGCACTGAATAGGGCTACATTATTTTCATACCTCTTGCGATCTTGTGATCCTAAGCAAGACCCCTGGGCTTCCTTATCTGATGGTAGACCAGTCTGTAGCATGAGAGCAAAATCAAATTCTGTTAAGCATATGATGTTTTTAAATGCTGATTTTCCAGTTTTAGGAATACCCATCAGTAAAAAAACATTACTAAATAAATAAAGCAAGCATGAGGCAGAGGATTAGTATATGAATATATAAGTAATACAGAGGTAAATATTGCATAATGATAGAATAAGGTTCATAGTGGCTACCTCTGAGTAAGAACAACACAGGTGTATATAAGAAATACATTTTTCCATCAGGAATTCTGACAATATGGTTTGTTACTTGCATGTTCTGCCATGAATAGAATACACACATAATTATTTTTAGTAGCACTTGGCTTAATAATAGTGGTACACAGAGATTTGGTGCATAACATTTTACAATAAGATGACATATAATTTAAAAGTAATGTGATGCCTTCTGCTTCTTGTGCAATGAGCCTTGCTTTGACAACAGTTGGGAAAATTGTTTCAGCACACAATATTTTACTATATGTCTCCTACAGCTTATGAAGTCAACATGCCGTTTTGCATGCAACATCATCTTAGTTGCAGGACTGACCATAATAAAAGGTACTTTATTTAAGTGTTAAACTTTTAGGCATCCCGGGCCTCAGTGGACAACAACAGAGCCTTTGTAGAGAGCTTTAGACACTGGCCCCAGAAATGCAATTAACTCAGACTGCAAAGAAAGGGAGGAAGATGAAGGCCTGCCAAGGAAATAAGATATGGATTTTGAATCCTACATCTAAGTGGCAAAGCGAGTCTAGATTCCATCATGTCATGACAAGAGTCTATCTGGACCATTTTTGTTCCCCCTGAAATCTTCTGTGAGATTCCCTCCAAATATTGTATGATCCTTGCCAGCTGAGAACACTTGCACACAGTTCGCCCCAACTACAATTATCTTGCATTCAAGTTGTTAAGGGAGACATAAGGTACTTTATTTCCTCAAAGACTGGGACAGTTCCATTTAAAGTGGACAGAAAGGCTCCCCTCCCGGTGCCTTTAGTCACATCTAGTCTGATCCCAGGGCAACTCCCTCTCCTGCTGCTGCTGCTTCTAGTGACTCTTGCTTGTTACTGCTATTATGCCTCGAATAGAGGAGAATAAGTGAGCATTTCCCACCCCTTTGTCAGTCACAATGGAATGCAACAGCAGAACCTGTGAAATACACTCTCAGGAGAACATAGGGAAAATGTGACCACTTAAATTGTATTTATTGTCCTATGTGACGTAACGTCACATGTGTGCACTGCAAGCAGCAAAGGAAGGGATGCCTAAATGGTTTAGTGAAGAAATCTCCCCACAACTCATTGTCAGCAAAACAGGAGGCAGTTTGAATTCCATCCCTTTTATTTGAACTTAACACTGTAAGATCGGTAAGTAAAAAGGAAAAGTTGACCTGCTGTGCTGAGATGTGCTACACTCCTTAAATACCATTTGCCACGTAGCATATGTCTAAACTGTTTGCTACGTGCACCAGCCCAAATTGCCTAGATCCCAGTCCTTCCCTAGCCAAAGTGTCATGACTTCTCCCAGCTTCACATGGCTGGTTTTTCTCCCCCAATAAACAAGGAACTGAGGAATGGAGAAGTGTTTATATCCAAACCTGACCCCCCAAAACAAGGGTGGCATTGAGATACACAACTTGATCTGTGATCTCGGAAGTACTTCCAGGTGCTGCATACTAAACATACCCAAAGAGTGCTCTGGCAGAAAGCCTAGATCTTGTGGTATGGAAAAACTGTAATAAGCTGTTGACGATGCATATATGGAGATTGCATATACAAAATTTTCTAAAACTTCTTTAACTCAGCTTCTTCCAGAGCATTGGACACCCCATATGTTTTTTCTTAATTGTTCCCTCAAAACAAATCATTGTTAAATCCATACATATTTTGCATTAATCCTCATAGGGGAGGAGTAGAACAAGCCCATACACAGCATTTTCAGGTTGAAAGCATCTAACAAGCTTCAACTAATTATGCTATTTAAAATAAAAAGAAGAGGGACTCATCTGCATAGCTATAGACAAGCTAGTTACCCTTGTCTCCCTTTCAGTCAAATGGCAACTAGGCAGTATAGACAAGAGAGTCTAGGGGACTATTCATCTCATCCTAAAGCAGCCACCTAAAGTAGATCAGATGTGTGTAACCTAAAAACACCTTTTTCTCGCTAATGACTGTAACATGAGTCTACTCTGGCTGCCTTAACCATAGGGCAATTTAGATATCCAAACCTGACTGGGAATAACTTCGTGTCCTGTATCAATTATATTCAGCTCAATTATATGCAGCTGAGAAAGCAATAGTTTCAAGAATTTAAATTGCCTGAAGAAGGAATAAGAAATTTCAGATGTACAATAGAATATAGCCCAATAAGTATTCGTGAGCAATATGCTTCTCCTGTTAAATTCAGCAAATGAATTGAATATTTATTGTTCTTACTGTGATTATTAGTTTCTAAAAGACCTGTTATGCTCAACTCTGCAGGGATTTTGTTTCATGTGACAAATGATAACCCTAGTCTCTTCAGACTGATATACTGATAACATTAGCTATTTTAACTGTCCATGAAAGGAGATCTGTTTGACAGCAATCTGGTGGTCAAAACTGATTATCTCCATATACTTTCAAATTATATCATCATCATTATTGTATTTCATGCCATTCAAATATCCTGCATATCTGCTGCTTCTACAAGAAATGTGTTCGTTAGGGAAAAAAAATGCCTACTTACAAAGAGGAGTCATGAAGAAGCAGCTGACATGTAAGTTAGTCATACTTCCTTGTGGCTTGTCTCCTAAAGACATACATGGCCAATCTGCACATAAAATCCACAGGTGCACTGTTACTAGTGAGAGACACAAAGCCTACAGTTGTAAACTTTTGGCCAATCTTCTCAAAGTTTCCAGGTAACAAATACAATAGGCTGAATATTAATTGTTCAGCAATAAAGAAGAAGAAACAACCAAGAAGAGAAAGCCAGTGTCACATAACAATTTGGTAGCAGATGAGTCAATGAAGCCCGTTTGAGCTAAGGCTGTAGCCAATGCTGCAACAAGCAGCAATATTAGCCATATGGGAGTCTGAGATTTGGAAGGATGGTTGCAAGTACAAACCCACCCCCTCATCTCCTGGATCCTGAGGGAAAAGGGCAGCAAAGCTTCTCAATTTCAAATCTCACCCAGTTTTAAAGAATATATAATTTTTTTCAGTCTTTGTGTATGAGAGTACAGCATTCACACAGTGAGCCCTCTACTCCCCAGGAGCATGGAAGAAAGAATGACACAGGATGATGATGCTGCCTTGGCAATGGTAGAGGCTCCTACAGCAAAGCTCAGAGTTGTTCCATGGTCCTTTAATATAATTTAGGGCAACCACCAGGTGTCTTAAATTACACAAAGAAGGAGGCATAAGAAGTAGCAATGAGCTACTTCATTGAGCAAGTTCCATGAACTCTCTATACTGAAAGCACACAGAGCTGTAAGCTTAGTTCTCGGCTATCACGAAATCCCCTCATGAGGAGACAATTAGTTGGGCTTAGCTCACTGTTTTGTTATTGTTTACATATAGCCATAGATAGACAGATAGATAAACAGCGTAGCAAACATTTTCTATCACACAATATATTTGTCCTTACATGGCAGTTTACTTCTATGACTTTTTCTAATAGGGTTACCAATGAGAAAAAAAGTGTGATCTTGAAGGAGAAAAAAGTTTGGCAGCAAGGAAAAAAGGAGATGAGTAATACCTCTGTTTCTGCTTTTCAGAAGGTTTTATTTGAAAGCTCTGTTGTGCCCAAAGTGTTGACTCACCCACGACACTTTTCAGCATCTACATTTACCCTGAAGCACAGCAAACTTCTATTTGCGAAAGTAAAAAAGGATTGCATTGGGGGGGAGTGAGGGGTTCATATAGTTTGCATATAGGAGTACAGTTTGAGGAGCTTTATAGCGAATCTGCTCATTTTACAAGGAAAAAAAAAAAAAAGAAAAAGGAGAAGAGAGAGCAAATTTGCTTTCAATTGTCAGCCTGGCAAACTCAAGTTAAAATACGAAAGTCAAACTGGGTTTATTCCTTCCCGCACATTATTGCTGGTACCAAGGAGCCCGACAGACAGATTATTTTCTCAGTTGTCCTTGAGCAGCCCTACTGTCTTCAGAGTACACCTTCAGTGACCTCTGAGCACCCCGGTTGCCATCTGTGGGTATGCACAGGTGTGAGCAGCTATACTTTTAGAGTGACGTACTGGGAGTTACCCTACTGATAGTGAACTGGGAGGAATGGGATGTGGCTCAACCTCTTGGTCTGTATTGCTCATCAGGGTTAGTAAGTTTAAAGATCAGTAAAACTATTTTTGTCACTAAGGTCAGCAGATGTAACTCTGAATGCACACAGGCAGCAAAACTGGGGAAGAACTTGTCATTTTACATAGTCACTTTTCAAAGCAGAGCTACACCTTTTGAAGTCCCTTGTTTCTTATGCACATGAATAGGCTTCTCCCTTCTCCTGTTCTGCATAATAAATCTGGATCTTCTCTGTGGACTGTAAGTAAAATGGCAGCTTCCACCGGGACAAAGTGATTAGAACAGTTCAGAAAATGGACAGCTATTTCTAGGAACTGTTCTGAAAATTTACTTTCAATAGTTTTAGCATACTATGCATCATTTTTCTCTCACTATTATTTGTGCTTAATAGTTCTTTGTTGTTTGCTGCAATTAATCTTTTTTGCATTTAATTCACTGAAATGAGTTAAATGTTGAGATGTTTTCAAGTGTTTCAAGTAAAATCAAAACTAAACTCTGTGATTAACAGTCATTCTCAACAAGACAAATTCAGAGTCCAGTCTTGTGGCTAGAAAAGCATATAAGTAATTTGACAGAATATTTGGGAATATTTTGAAAGGTCTGAATATTTTGTAAAAAAATAAAGTTTTATTGAACATAAAATACTACATTGGAAATGTATATAAATAACGCAAAGATCAGAAATGTGATTACTTCTGTATCTATTTGACTTGTCCTATCAAGATTAAAGAACCATATAACTTCAGCGATCATTCACACCGCACAAATAACGAATAATCAGAACAACTGTATTATGACTAGCAAGTACTCATTGACTACTTAGTAAAAAAGTACCATATCTGCAGAAAACAAAAATAACTCTGATAAGAATTTGCCAACCAACAAAGGAACCGACATTGCAAACTGTGAGATGAGAAATGAGTAACTATATGAGATCAAACGTCAAGACAGCATATATGAAAAAGAAAGAATGGGAGAACAAGAGACCCAGATTCAGGCCTCCAGGATCATGTATGTAGTAGCTACGACTATATCATGTCAGCTGGATCTGACAACTGTTCAAATGATCCAGATTGAGTTAATAATCACAAACATGAAGTTGTTATCCATATCTGAAAGAGAATATCTAACCTCCTAGACAGCAACACAACCACATTTTATCATTCATTCTGACAGCAGAATTATAATTAATTCACGAAATGCAGATTTCAAGGTGGTGAAATAGATATATATAGACAGATAGATAGATCTATAGATGTATGAAAGACACTCAGAAAAGAAAATATATTCATGCAGTACAACTAACCACTAGCAATAAAAGTCCCCCAGGAGCTGTGTGTAAATCTCCTCCTTACTGGAAGTCTAAAATAAGAGGAAAGAGAGGGGGAGTGAGTTACCTCTTTTTTCACACCCTTTCCCTGAACGCCTGGCAATGCCCACAGGGACTCAGAGATGAGGAGGTATCTGGGCCAGAAGGTGAGACATCCGCACAAAGTTCAGCCTCAACTCTGAATGGCATCGCATGGCACTGTGCAAAATATCTGCTCCAAATCCCAGGATAGCAGTGCATAGGAAAGTCCTTAGCATCAAAGTTATTCAAGTTATTTCTAGGGAAGTGACCGACTGCCTGGAGGGGGTGATTCTTGGGTGTATATCTAGACTATAGATCATAATGTCTCTGAACCCACACAGTATAGCATTGCTAATCTGCATGAGATCAAGTGTGCTTTTGGGGAGTAGCTTTCATTGTACTGCAAGGTGGTTTGTATTTAGAGGTGAAACTAGTGTGAGGGAAAATGACATGTTTTCTTCCAGTTTCATTTCCCATGACTACATTGGTCCTCCAATGAAGATGTTGGTGAATGGCATGCAGGCATTGCCCCGTTCTAGTAGACTGACACCCAGGCAAGTGAGTCTAGCCAGGCAGTTGAAGAGAGACTTAATAATAAAATTATTTCTATTTATATCAGCCTCTCCCCCCAAAAATTAGATGACAAGTCTCAGTTTTGACAGGAAGAATGAATGTCACTCATGCACAAGAAATAATACTGTGTATTACAGTACCCTCTAGTGACTCCTGCCATAGCTGGATTTCAGCTGGCATTCAGCACATGCCAGGATAGATCCCACCGTGGCAAAAGCGCAACCCCCAGAGTTCCCCAGAGTCACCCTTGAAGGTAGGGAAATCAGTGTCCAGCTTGCTTTCTTAGGTAGAGTAGCACTGAGTGTTGAGCATTCATTCATTTCTTGTTTGCTCCAGGGTTTGACTTTCTTAATTCCAAATACCCAGCTTTTAAAATCTATGTGAGCCAGCAGCTAGACACTGACTATTTGATCTCATGGTATGAGCTTCCTACACAGCAGGAAGCCGATATTTTTTCATGTCAAAATCCAGTCATATCTGGGAAGGAAACAAAAATAAGCTTTTTCTTCTCTGCCCCAGTTTTCATCACAAAACCTTTGGCCCCTGTTGCTTTCATAAGATCTTTCCTTCCTGTCTGACACATGAACTGTAGGAAATCTTTCCCGAGTGCAATTAAGCCCTTCCCATCAACCCATTCCAAAAGCCGCTTTGGATTCAGTGTCCCTCAATTCAAACACTCCCTTCCCCTCCCGTGGGGTTTAACTCAGGAGCTGGCAAGAAATATTAATATCACCTGAATGGCCTGGCCTTGAAAGGTCATCTTCAAAGGTATTGTAACTCCCTTCTTGACCGATGTTCTACACAGCAGACTGGAAAGAAAAGGAAACTTCAGCTAGCTTTGTACCTGATTTCCTTACTTTTAACCACATTTCTTTGCTGTTCCAGTTTCTTGAAAATAGTCAAAGAAATTTTCTGACTTAGATCACAGGTAACACAAAGAGATCGGTATTAGCAAAGTGAAAGGGTATAATATCTGTAGGGTTCCATATGTGCTATATATTTTCAATGGTTGCGAACTCTACCTGTAACAAGATCTAACTGCTTTGCTCTTCAAAGTTACAGACCTAATGCTTTGAAACAGTTACCTTTTAGCTAATGGACCATAAAGCCAGTTACAGTTTAGGCAAGGATGTTTTGAGGGGCGAGGGTGAAGAGGAGCTTTTGGGACAGAGTTTCAGGCTTCCTTCAGAAACTTTGCAGCACATGGCTGAACAGTTGTTTGTGCAGGCATAGCTGGAAAAATGTGCCGAGCAGGCTGTAGGAGAAGCATAAATGCTTCTCAAATGGATTTATGGATGGATACCTGAGGGGTCAGCACTACATGATGTGGTATTGAGTTATTTTAATCCTTTACTCTGTCCATTTATGCCTTTGGTCCCATTCCCAGAATGGCTGAGTCACCTTTATGAACTTATGGCAGAGAAAGACAGCGACCGGGGAGGGAGCAGGATGCCGATGTTTGAACCCTGAGCTAGGTCTGCTGATGGTACATCCCCACCATTCCTGGAAGTAGTGGGGAAAACTTTGTCTGATCTGTGTTATTTAACACCGCAAGCCGCCCTGCAAACAGGTCCACACACCACCCTCCAGAGAATGAATCCAGCATCTCCAAACTCTCCAAGGCCCCAAATGTCAGCTGCAGAAGCTGTTCTGAATTTGGGCTTAGGGAAGAGCAAACAGCAGCATGACAGGCAGCTATCATGACTCAACCTTGATACTAGGCAAATTGAGTAGTCAAGTAATTCATTGTAATTCAGCCTAGCAATTCAGAATAACGCACACTCCTGATTCTCTGGCAAGCTACTTCATGTAGGGTATGATATATTTTTTCAGCAGTTTCAAACTGCCAAAAATGTGGTATTATTTCTCAAACAGGAAACAAATTAATGAAGGATATGAGAGGTAAATGAAAACATGTCACAGAACGAAAACATAGTTCAAAAGCTCTTAATAAATTAAAAGTTACAAAAAGCAATTTACAGAGTGTTTTATGTATGTCACTACGATGAGGTTTTATTGGTGTGATATCATAATTTGGCTGTCTCTGATCCCTTTCTCTTGGCAGCCCTAGCTCCAAAGACTTTATATGCTGATCATGCCAACTCAGAAAGCTGAATGCCGGAGTTCTGCTTTATTTGGGCAGTAATCAACGGGACTTGTAGGTTTACCTAAGAACTTGCACACCAATTCTCCAAGCACCAGATCTTGGGGTCTTTCTTGTTTGACTTTAGTAATTGATTTTGTGCAGAGAAACAGAGTAAAGCATCAGGATTTGCCACCCAAATTGCATGGGTTTTAGTTGTTTTCCAAATTTCCCGTGGAATTATCTGTGTTTACAAATGTATCCAAATTTTACTTTGAACATTCTCCCCTTCTCCTGCCCTTAAAGATAAATGAATTCCCAAACATGTTTGTACTTGCAAATTCATAGATTTATACACTTCATGCCACTTTAATCCCTATTGAAATAACCTGAAGTCATGTCAGGCCAACTATCCACAGTAAAATGGATTAGACAAACCAGTTGATCAGATATAGAAATGACTCTGGGTGCTTTTTCTGTCTAGCCTCCATGTATTTAGAGTACTATTTGCATACAAATAATTTTGTTCTCTTTAATTCCTTTGTGATTAAGCTAATTCACAAATAACATTGGTTCTTAGAGAATCATTAGTGTAAAGCAGAGCAGACAATGCTTTTAATTAGGGCTTTTCACACCTCCTCTATCCATTTGGTAATAAAATTACTTCTGTATTAATTGATTAGTTATTTTAATTTACACAGCAATAAGTGCTGATACACAGTGGCCGTAAAACATCATTTTTAAAGTACAACTGATATTTATTTCCTGGAGAAGTGGAAGATGTTTTGTTTAAAACCTTTGTAATGTATGTGCTGTAGCTCCTGACAATCCTTCTCACCAGAACATAATAGACCTCCAAGTGAATTTTAAGCAACCTAACATGTATTTCAACTTTATTTTTATTTCTACTACAGACTTTTGTATTGCTAAAGGAATACATAGGGTCTTTGGATGTCTGAAAATTATGTATAAGACCTTGTTGTACAAAGAGAGTCTCAGATTGCAAAAGAATGCTTACCTACTGAAAACTAAGAGAAGTTCTGTGTTCTCAATTTTATTTACACTTCTGTTAGTTTTTGACACAAATAAACAAAATAAAAGACTTCAGCTTACTAAAGTGAATAGTTATTTAAAATGGTTGTTGGGAAGCCAGTTTCTCATGCATTTTTTAAATAGAACAAATCCACATTTGGAATAAAGGATTAACATTATTAGATCATACACAAAATCTCTGTCCAGGTGGCTATGTCAACATGAATATATGATTAAAATATTTCTAAAATCTTGCTTTCCACATTTCATTTTGAGAACAATGGCCTGACTTCTCAGCTATGCTAAGTTCTTCATATTGAAGGATAGAAATGGAAAGGGGATTCAGATTGATTAATTATAAATTACCTCACTCAAATGGCCCCCTGTACTGCTTGGTGGACATAACACAGTGTTGGTGTAAATATTAATCAAGATCTGCTTCCTCTGCCTTTCCTCTGGAGAAGGAAAGCTGCTGGCCACATCGCCACATTCACGTCCCTTTGCAGCAAGGCAGCTGACTGATCCGGTGCCCTCCATGCCCATCCCCAACCACTTACCCCTGTCCCTGGGGATGCCTGCTCCCTCCAGCAGGAACGGGGCTTTCACACTCACCTCGCTCACACTGTAATGTCATGCCATGGTTGGAAAATCAGTGGACGATACTCTGTCATTCTCTTCGTCAGTTGAAAGGTTTGTCATGTGGTACTGGCATGCTACTATCTGATCCTCTGTTACGTTTGTGAGTAAGGGTGGGAAATGAAAGAATTCAGGAGTTTTATTCTCGAATTGCCAGTATACCCTTCATTGCTATACCTTCAGGCCATGCTTTGGACCAGGAAGAGAAGAGCTGAGTGAAAGTGAAAACAAAAATGAAATCTCCCAACAGAAGTTTCGAGCAAAGTGTCTGATATTCAAAAAAGACCAGTTTTGAGCTTAGACTTGCAGCCTGTGTTAAGCAAGTTTACCACACTTGATCATACCTGTTCATATTTGCAGTCTTTTCTGAATGTTTCTCCAGCAACACACAAGCACAAGTAACTAAGAAAAAGCAAGGATTAGTGAAATAATCTCCAGTGGGATCTCCCATCCCATGGTAAAGCATAGGGAAAGGGCAGCGTGGTTAACATTTGGGGTGAAGAATGACATTTACTACTGTACAATTCCATTTTCTCTTCCTTATCTATTGATGAAGTGTCAATCATTTAGAAATTTCTGGAGCCAGATATGTGTTTCCAGTTGAATTTATTTAGTTTATTTGTTTCTCAAAAAGAAGCCAGAAGACAAAAAATACAATTTTTCCCCAACTAAAAACAGCCTCACTGAGGCATTTATTTTTACAAGGTACAGCACTTTGACACAGAAAAATCATTAAGTGAATGTCACCCATTCCGCTCATTGAATGAGGCCAACATCCTCTGGGAAGAAAAGGGGAAAATAACATGCAATCATGTGGTCACAGGCTGCATATTTGGGGCATTTTGCAGCTCTGGAATATTTGATTTTTGAAGACTTACCAATGCCTTAAGATAGTTTTTGCATGCCATGTTTATAACTCTGCTTTGTCCATCTTCTTCCTTTCCTACACCTTTTGCCTCTCTTAGCTGTTGCTTTACATCTGCCACAGGATTGAAATCTTTTAGGGCAGGAAATGTATCTATCGGAAAGTCTGGATGACAACCAGCATATAAACAGTATCACAACAGGTAAAATAATGACAACCTGAGTTACCATTTTAAGCCATAAAAGGGCATTATTTTAGGAAAGAGGAGACATAGGAAGTCTTAGCATTCATGAAAAAGAAAAAATGTTTCCAAAAAAGCTGATCTTATGGCTGAGTACTTGATAGCTATTTTACAGATAAAGACAAAATTAGCAATGTAATTCCTTCCATTCCATTTGGTATTGCTGGTGTGACTTGTCCTAAAGAAGTCAGCAAGGTGATGGAAACAAATTCTCGAAAATAAGGAAGAGTCAGATTAATCTTTTCTGGAGTATATAAGCAGTAATACTACCCAGCATCTCCAATCCATTGCATTTGAGAAGACTATATTAGGCATATACCAAGGATAGAATGTGCTCCAAATATGTCTAGTTACTGTCAAGGTGAGCTTTGCACTGAGCCTTCATGAAAGTTTTAACCCAAACAATGATAATCAACAGAGATAGTGACAAATGGAAAGGAAGTGGGGAAGAATAGTGACATTTGGTGCTGAACCATATGTGCGTGGTTTGAAAGACATGACTGAATTGTTTTTGGTGCTCTATTATTCTGACATTTAGAATGAGGCAAGTTTCCATTTCCATTAATGTACTGCCAACTCAAAGGGGAACTGTCGCAAATTTGAGACTAAAGAAAGCTGTTCCTCAAACTTCTCTTGAGCATAATCAATGCCCTCGCTAAGCAACAGAGTAGTGTCACAATGTAGACTCTAAATGATTATTATGCTTTCTGCTTGTTGAATACAAGAACATGTTTTATACCTTATGATGATAAGGCATAAGCCACTTTGATAAAAGACCATGGATTTATATACCAATGGAGAGCAACCAATGCAAAGGAACTCTGTTGATCAAGATTTTCTGATCACTAACTCGGCAAATATAACCACCAAGAAAGTGACCCAGCCTTAGGTGGAGGATGTTTGGGTGAAAGAACCTGAAAGCCTGAAATCTTTTCTAATTGTAGGTAAAACCAAAAACTGTTTGGAGAAAAAGTACAATGATCATCAGTTTCCTTTATTGATTTTTTAAGTCACTGCCTATCTATACCAAAAGATTAAAAATAAAGATGGAGAGGGAGAAGAGAGAGAGGGAGGGGAGAGGCTGAAGGTAGCAGAAGATGATTCAGGATCTGGTGAGGAGGCTCCGGACTCACAGATTTGTCCCTCTTTGAAACAGCTCCTGGATGCTGAAAATTCCAGCTGGAAGCAACTGTTTAGCTGTTTTACAAACAACTTGAATTCAAAGGACTCTCTGGACCTTGCGTGATGACAGATGAGCACAATACTAGTGACATCACTCAGAGATCAAAACCGAACGGATGATTTTTCCCAAAGTCATCCATGTGAGTTTTCTTTACTGATGAACGTTTCCCCCTTG
The DNA here is from genome assembly GCA_013389945.1 of Fregata magnificens. NCBI lineage: Eukaryota > Metazoa > Chordata > Aves > Suliformes > Fregatidae > Fregata > Fregata magnificens. Next base: position 147,685 of record WAAD01037819.1, read on the forward strand.
TGACTACTTAATCTCTGAAGCTCTGGTGGTAGTGGCTCAATTTCATTCTCTCTAGGAAGCAGTGACTCTTCTTCAGTAATGGAGAAAATCAGGCTGTCTATCAGCTCATTGCTGTACTGATTGCATGTAAAGTTATTCTTATTTGTTTGGTTGCAGTTTGGGGTTTTTTCTTTAATCTGGCAGCAGTTTAAGAAGGTCTTCAGGTGTTGAACCCCAGTTTTTACGTAGCAGACATGCAACTCAGTGTTTGCTATTTCACCTAGGAATAGCAGAAGAGCAAATGCACTCAGCTCTGTACCCTGTTATCCCACTGAAGAGTGCTGAATCACAACCCCGGGCTGATCCCGCTTCCCAGCTCCTCTCGCCACTCATTCCTGGACCTCTCCCCAGGCCCCTCAGAAATTAATTTCCTCGCATGATTCACAAATTCCCTTATGACCATACAGGGCCTTGGTGCCATTATGTGCATTTTTCCTTTTTAGTTTGGATCAACTTCCTCATTTTTTATCAACTTGAATTTTGCAGCCCTTGTTATGGTATTTTTCCATTCTGCGAGCATAAAAAAGATAAGGAGATATATAACAGTGAACACATTATGTATATACCTTGACTTCATACAAACAAATTTATTGCTGGAGAAGGTACTAGGACTGGCAGTCATGGCATCTGAAGCCCTTCATTCACCCACAGAGCAAGCAATTTAAAGATTAAATTTTCTGTAACAATGACGTGCAAGCTCCCTCTAAACACCTCTCCATTTGGTCTCAGTATTGGACCTTTCATGAAGAAACAGATCATACCATGAGTAAGATCTAAGAATAGCCAGTAGTAATGCCAAGAGAGAGAGGCACAGTTTGAGTACAAATCACAGAATATACTTTACAAAGAACACAAGCACAATTCCTAAAAGTGCTGGAGATTTGTGAACTGAACATTGAATTAATCTCTCTTTAAACACTGGGTAAAATACAAATAATGACTAAAACAATCTCACGTGGGATGGGGAAATAAATGAAATCTAGAAAGCAGGAAAAAAATGAACAAAAGACAATCTACTGGTCTGTCTGCAATGATTGTTGACAAAAACAGTATCTCAGGTAATGATGCCTTCTGTGGAAATATGCTGAAACTCCCATGCCATTTGACATAAGAAGTTGAGAAACTATCCACTGGAGCAGTTTCTCACAGTTATCATTCTGCTCTGCATTTCACTTGCTGCCATTTGGTCCACAGAAACCACCCACTGAACATTTGCCTTTGAAGTGCACCACCTTCTCCTATGTAGCATGAGTGACTTCTTGGGTCTCTCTCAATTCACCACAGACAGCTTCTGAAATCTCCAAGTTGTGAGTCACTTATTTTATTTTTTTGTGGAATTGCTGCAACTTCTTATGTTCAAACCAGCAGCCTTGGAGGGAAACGACTGCTGGCTTGGGTTACCCAAACAAGACCAGACCAAGAGGGAATACAACGGTGATGGACAAATGCCCAGACTATGGCTAACCTGCATTCAATCCATTTCACACACAGATGAAATACTTTGTACACTGCAAACACTCACTACCCCAGATTTTCTTTAGGCTTTTTTTTTTTTCGTATATTTGGTTCACAATGTACAAAATATTGGAGAATTATGCAGGATTACAGTTTATTGCATCTCACCATACAATCTTTGACTCTCTGGAAAGTTTTCTCAGACTCCTAAGACCAGTCATTGCTTTGTATGAAGGTCATTGTATTTTATATTCAGAGTTTCTATTATTAGTCTCCCAGTCAAACAGTTTTCTTGCATCTGGCTGGCAGTTATCATTGTATTACTTGATAAATCACTCATAAATCCTTTGCATTATGTTTGTGGTCCCTTTCTAGCAAGAAAATATTTGTTGCTGAATTCAGAGCTATAAAGATCAGAAATTCCACAAGAAAAAAATTACATGCATGTATTACTGCCATTCTTAGGGACACAGCTGCTAAATATTTCTTTACTGGATTCTAGTGGAAGTTGGATTTTATTTTTTAAAAGAAAGTCCTTTCTGCCCATGCCTACTGTCTGGGTTATCATTTGAGATAGCTTGCAGACAACGCTAACTTCAATATAGTTTGGATAAATTCATGGCACTGAATATTCATATGGTGTATGATACAGACACTGAACCCAATTTAGTAAATGAATACTTGTAATTTCAACAAAGCCCCTCTGAGAGATTATTATGCAGATTTATGAAGGAATATTGCTGAAGCAATTCTTGGCTGTGTTTTCAGTCACTGAGGACTTAAAGTATGTAAACCTAAAATAATTTCAGACTTATTTACTGTCACTGCTTTCATCTTCTGATCTTTTCTGACATTATTTCTCTCACTGGTTTGTATCCAGCATCCCCTCCCCTGTCCTTGCCCTTGAGCAAAGAGCCAGTGTCACAACACCTACAAGTGTTGCCAAGTTACTCCCAACAATATCCTTGCTGCCATAATGCCAGCAACCTGTTCTAATCCTGCTGCTGCAAAATTGCATTACAGGCAGTGGGATGTATGGACACAGGCATGTGGGTAGTATCACTCACCTGGAAATACAGAGACCTACACACAACCAGCTTGTGAGCAGACTCTCACACCTCTTCTGTATGATGAAGATTACCTCACTATTTTGGGACCATCGACCTCATAAAAGAAGGAATAATCAGGCTGAGGAACAATGAACATACTTGACCCAATAGTATATTACAGTCCTTTAAAATTCAGCAAGTGTGCTATAAGTTGTTCTCTCTGTTACTGATTTTACAGGCAGTATCTTTTTTAAAGTGTCACAGACCCACGTATTTTTGCAGCAGCCTCCCATACCCACTGTATCACCTTCAACTTCATCCCTCTGTGTGTCAGGAAGAAAATTCATTGCTACTTGTTAAATGTCTCTTAAAATACCATTCTATTCTCTGACATTGTTGCCAAAGATAATAATTTAAAAAATAGATCAGCTTCCCTCACTCTAGTCAATGTTACCTCTCTTGCCCCACTCATTAAGGGAATTAGTCACCGCTGGACTATCTCAGTTCGCTAATGGGCATGAAGCCAGATCCTGAATCCTTATTCATACTGCATCATTTGTTCCTCAGCAATAGGAGTCCTACCTCACACGAGGTGAAGTAAAACATGGGTAAAGTCTTTGGGATGTGGCCCACAGGCTTCAGAAGGCTACAGCAATAGTTAAATTTTAGCATACTGTAAATACCACGGTTCTTCTCGGTTACATTTCTTGGTATACAATATAGTAACATATGCTACATGGAAGTGAATCGTAAAGGCCAACTTCTGCTCTTGGATTCAGATCTTCTTGACTTCAGAGAGACTGCAGAGCAAGGGAGGCTGGTGACACCTGCAAGCAGCAAGTAACCATGGTAAAGTCTCCATGGGGGAGCTGAGGGAAAGATCAGCAGACAATTCCTGAAGGTTTCTTGTGCTTCATGTAAATTGTCACACTGTGGCTTGTTTTAGCCATGTTTTGTGTGGTGAACGTGCACATCTACATCTTGAACTCCTTTTACAAATTAGTATGCATTAGAATAAGGCAAGTGAAGCCTATGGGCCAAAAAGCTAGAAAATCTGCACGTCAGAGAGACATAGCAATAAAAGAATAGAGCTGGAGATAGACGATGACGGGAAAGAGCAAGAGAGCTGGTGCAAAGCACCTATTCTTCTTTCTTTTTGGTAAACAATAGTTTATGAATTTATTTCAGGTTTTCCTGTTTCATCCTTCTTCATTTTTTCTTTGCATTTCTTATTTTTTCCTGGATTCCTTTTCTGTCTTCATTCCCTGATCCTCTGTCTTTTTCTCCTCGTTACTCTGTGCTTGATTGACTGTCAAGTTAGATATGGGAAGAGGGAACTATCTTTGAAAATGTCAAAGAGTAACTGCGAAAAGACACATATTTGCACACTTTACAGGAAACATGTTCAACTCTACACAGATAGAATCCAAGATACTGAGGTACAGAAAAATAATTAAAGAAATCCTCCTCCTTTCTACTCTGCAATTACTAAACCATCACTAGCACAAGTAAAGCACAAGATGATTGAAACTCAGGGATGGGTCCAACCACTCGGCACTGTGTGAGTGAAAATAACAAAAGCCAAGTCGCAATTTTTGAAGAGTGAGTCATGGCTATAATTGACTTGACTAGACAAGACCAATAAATTGCACATGGCTTAAGAAAGTTTTTCTCATTGTCAGGAAATTCCCCTTCACTTGTGGCACCCCTTCAATAGGACTAGTAAGCATCATAAGGCTTGGAAGGTTTGACAGGAGCTTTCCTCAGGTGCTGCTGGGCGTTTATCGTCTTTTAAACAGAATCAGTCAAAACCCCCTGAACTGCAAATAAGTGGCACTACGTTTAACATCTCAGTGCCAGGTAGTGACGATGTTGTTCCACAAAACATCATCCCAACCTTCTCTTGGGAGCCCTTTCCAACACCCATCTCAGATAAAAATACAAGGCTTGCAACATCTGAAGGTAGAACTGACTGTGCCTGACTCACATCAGCTTGGCTAGAGGATCATTATTTGTGGGTGCTAATAAGGAGTTTGAGGGGGTTCTCTCAGCTAGTCCATTGCCAGGACTCCACCTGCCACCTTCAGGGGCCAGAAACCATTTTGCAGCATTTGGAAAGCTGGGAATGGTGGGCAGAGATTGGGAAGGCAGAGGTTATTCAAAAGCACGTAAAGAATTTCTGTAGAGCTCCGATATATTTTCTCTACCTTTATAATGCAGTACTTTCATAAAGGGTGATGAAACTTTTAAAATATAATATTCCCAAGTAACAATGATGAGGTTATATGTTATCCTTTTATTTACTGTACAGCTCATGCTTTAGGGGTGCCGACACTCTAACTCCCAGTACAACCTGCTTTCCTGCTGCACTTCCAATGGACCATGGATATTTTTGTCAATTTCTTCTCCTCCTGTAGAACTGTACAGAAGAAAGTATTAAGCTTATACTCTGGCTGAAATTGTGAGGAGATGTTAATTCTTACAGGACATTATTCTTGGCTCACATCACCAAGTTACATTCGAGTTGGGACAGTCCACACAGTCATAAGCCAGTGCTCGGCTCCGTGCATCATCTTTTAGCAAGTCAAATGGCTTCACTGTATGTGGTTTCTGACCTGGGCCAGCACTGAACTAGATGAGAGGCCTAACGGCTGCTGTATATAGCCAGCCAGCTGCACCAGCCGTGCTTCCCAACTAACCTGCTAGAATACAAGGCATAGTCAAAGTTTTACTGACTCCCAGGAAGACTGATATACTCCAGCTCTGGGGCTGCTCTCTTGCTTCTTGCTTCAGCAAAGAATAAAGGAAGATTGTTGGTAATGTTCTGAGAGTGAAAGCTATATTTTTGCTTGAAGATGTACACAACAGGAGGCAGCAAAGGAGGAAATTCCAGACACGGTACATTTACAGTAAGTACAAAATACTTACCACAGAATGCCCCCAGTAATTCATCCAGCCCAATATAGTAAACCCCTTCAAGCTGTCACGCACAGGAAGCGTAGAAATTAGAGAAAAAGAAAACATGAGAGCATCCAAAGTCTACTTTCCTTCCAACATTCGTTTCTATACAGTGATCATTTTATGATCTTCTTAATTTCAGAGTTCATTTATCCACCAAAGCAGAACAAATCTCTTGCTCTTCAGTCGAGGCCATAAGCTCTACTCCATTGTCTGACATTAAGCTTTTCACTAGATAGCATATACCCACAGCATGTATTATTTCAGGTAGTTGTAGTAATGACAAACTGTAGAACATCAGCTGTACTTTTAGTTTGAAGAGGGTGCTTCTGTAATGAAGACAGGAGCTTGAATATAACAGAGCAGTTTTGTGTCTAACAAGTAACTTCTTTTAAAAAAAAAATTCTTTGAGATTTAAAAACCAGGTCTGAGGCATCATACATAAGCAAAATCTGTTACTATGGATTTCTTGGCAGTGTTTGTAATATAAATGTAGTCTTCCTTTTGTCCAAATGACCCCAAAAAATTGTATGCAAGTATACTTCTAGATACAAAAGGTGTCAGTCAGAGTCTCGTCTGGGTCATATAATACCCACTGAGATCTGCTTTAAGTTCTAGCTGAGGTTTTTAGAAACCTTTTCCTTCTGTTTGTACTAATTGTTTGTCACACAAATGGCATGCTTTCTAGTGGAAGCTTGCAAGGCTCTAGAGCATGCAAGCCTAACGCTTGCTCCTCTCCATGAAAACTTTAGAGTGTAGAAAAAAATCAGTTACTCAAGAATTTATGAAAAGTGGAAAAAGTGATGTGAGTACAGCTGCAGGAAATTCATTTTATAAACTGAATAGCTGCTCAAGACTTTTAATAATAACCACCTAGTTTTAATGAGGACATTTTCATATTGCTCATTCTATATTCCTCAATAACCACCTGATACTTTGTTTGTTAGAAGTACTTGCAATATCATATAAATGAAGCAAAAACATTCATTTTCCTTCTTTTCCACCTGAGTAAGATTTGCCTTTTTTGACTCTGAAAAGCCCATACGCTTCTGCTAGTCAATCTTCTCAAAACACCGTCTGAATCCCAAATATACCTTACTACCCCACTAACGCCATCCGTCATCGTTTGCTCTCCAATATCAATCTTCTCCTGTCTCTGTTTGCACTTGGTACCAGAAGGAGCTTCGAGAAGGTGACCCGCGTGACTCCTATCTTAAGTTATCTGCTGTGGTCCCAGAAGTGATTAATGATCATATCAAATCTATCTCCCTGGTGCTGTTTTGTCCTTAAGGCTTCGGCAATTGCAGAGACTGACTAGAGACTCCAATCAACCATCTGGTGTCTGCCAACTGTAGTGTCTAGTCAGGTTACACTGAATGCAAAGAGAAATGTGTTTTGTATTTGGATCCTTAATATGCTCATCTCTTCCCATGGGCCAAACAGAATATTAAGCGGTTGCAACTCTAAAAGGCTGGGATGGCAGCAGAAGAAAACCTTGGTTTTGAAAAGAATATTTAAAGTCAGCTTTAAAGCTTGACTGAATGGAAATGCTAGTATAATGTACGCAACAGCTCGGTACTGGCAAAGGATGGATTTAATAAGTGACAGGACTTTTTCCATCAGTTCTTTCTACAATTTTGTTTTTTAATTGTAATTTGCCTATTTATATGTGATTAGAATGTTGTTAAGGGAGTTCATTTTTTTCTTTAAACTCTGCTTGTCCTCTAAATAATAAAGAGGAAATACGAGAAGTCTGAAAAACTTGTTCTATGCCTTTTGCCACATATTTTTCAGAGCAGGCTGCATCAATCTGTGCCTTGCATAGATGGTTTTACTCCATGTATTTTGAGATGAGCCTTCCCCCCTAGGTATCTCCCTTTTCCTTTCTCCCCTCCCAAGGATACCACACAACTGGAAATACAAATGCTTTTGCCAGAGCCAGTCTTACCACATTACTGCCACATGAAAAGTCCTATTAGTTATAAGCTCTTAATAAAAAGTTTCTTACTCAGCTGGTTTCCTTCTACCATGACAAGTTTTATCACGGGCTTGCACAATCACACTAGCCAAGTGCTTGAAGTGGCCATTTGGGGAATTATTTTTCAAAGGTGGCAACACTATTTGCCTCAGTACTATGTAGTTCTAGGCAGAGGGCACTAAGGGCCTGTCCTCCATGGCATTTTGGTGCCTCAGTGCCCCATCGTTGTACACCAGAAGCAGTCATTGCATCCTTGAACTGCAATTTTCATAATACCACTTGCTCCTGAGTTATGTGCATCAGCTGTTCACAGGCTGATTTGATGGGTTATATCGCCCATGGGCTTGAAACTGGCCAGGAAAGTGCTGTGGAATTTTCATCATTTTCACCTATCATGATATGGACCGTAAACTGGCATTATATTCACTATTTTGTTTCTACAGACTAAAAGAGCAGACACAGGGCAGCTGCCCTGCAGGAGACAGCAGGTTAGCCGTGGACCCTTTTGATTTAAGCCAGAGGGAAAGCCAGGCTGGCCACAGCAGTGCTGGTCAGCCTGTGCAGGATGATGACGGTGTCTGCAGGAGTGCATCTTCACCCGTGCTCCCAGCCATCCCCTTCCCCTGGGGACAACGGAGCGGCAGGGGAGCTGCTGGCTCTGGAGGAATTTCCCTGCATGCCCACCCGCTTTCCAGCCTCGCAGGGCTGGGGCCAGGTCCTGTCCTTCAACCCAGCCTGACCTTGATGACCAGAATTTGGCCATTAAGGCGGCAGGATCTGACAAGCAACCAAGGTTTAAATACCTGCTCGAACTGTTACAGAGCAAGGCTTTGATCCTGCAGCTCCCAAGCCCCGGGGGAGCACCTCATTTACTTGCCTGCTCTCCATTCTGCCTCTCTCTCTGCCCCTGACTGAGATCTGAAATTTCATCCAACACCTGACAAGCGTCTGGCCTGAGACTTGGTCTGAAAAATGTGCTTTCCTTCAGAAGCTGGATTTTTATACAATTACCTGGCCAGTCCTACTCAGGTTTAAGACCACAATTAAAGCTCAGGTTCCTGCTTATATGTGTTCTTCAAAATTTATTAACCAGTTTTGCCTTTTACATCAGGGTAAATAAGGAATATCTCTGCCTGTCAGAGGAAATGTAGTCCAGTGGAGGCACAAATGAAACAAGAATAAACAATTTCTCATCAAAACATGGAGGGAAAACTCAGAGACGTTTGCTGTTCCATTTGATACCATATAAATTCTCCTTCAAGACATACAAATATGGACAGAGGCTGAAGTTTTGGATTGATTCTTACTTTGCTTACTCAGTTTGCCTGTCTCTTTTAAGGAAAAATGCCTGCAGCGAAGTCTAGCTAGAAAACAGAAGTAAACGATGATTTTTAACCAAGCACAGAAAATCATAAGAAATCAAGCTCTCAACTTCTGAGAGCAAGCTCCTCAACACCAGCATGTTGAGATCAGCTTATCAGACATTTTCATTTGCTAGATTTTAACCAGGGCTCTCCTTGTGCCACTCACTTCCAAAGCACAGCTTTGTCCAAAAGTAAAACCCCAAAACAACTACAACAGCAACAATAATAAATCCTAGGGAGGCACTTCAGACTATATTTACTATATACCATCTGCACCGAGCCCTGAGAGACATTATGTTCCACATTCCCTGTCTGTACTACGGAGAGCTTTTCTGATGTGTAAACCATCATTTATCTTGTCTTTGATTCCCTTCATGTGACCTTTTTCAGAGTATGGCAGTATAACATCCTCGCTATGGCAGGCTCCGAGACCATTTGAGGACAGGCCTCATAAAGCCTGCCTTTAACATTAATCGATCACTTTATTATGAAAGTAAATCAAAGCAGTTAAACTCAGGTCTTCTGGGAGTTGAAGGTCAAACAGGGAAAAACAAACTTTATTCTGGGAAGAACACAGAAAAATTCTTTCAGCCCCATCCCTTTGTTCTTTGCCTCAGAGGCATGACAAAAGCACATACTACACACACCATTTAGGGAAGTACGAAAGCAAATATAGGCTAATATACACAAAGTCTTTGTCTGCATCTCATCACCTCTTCATCTCTTTCTTCCAAGCAGTTTTGTAAAGCCCTTCTTTCATGTCCCAGAAAGCAGAGGCTGGAGAGAGGGGGCGATCAAGGAGAGAATACAGACCCACTGACCTTCCCAGCAGCTTGGCTGGAGCGGCAGAGGATAGGAGGAGCGAGTGGTGCAGAGAAAGGGTCTAGCAGATCCAGTCTTTATTCATCATTGCTCCACACTGTACCTTCACTGATATATTTTGAGAAGTGGAGAAGAACCTCCACACCTGTGTGCGCAGAGTCTGCAGGAGCACCGTTACAGCTGTAGGTGCAGGTGAACATATAAATGTTTTCAGAGAGAAAATTCAGCTTAAAGAAGTTTTACAAACAAGAAAATCTGCAACTTCAGTCTTCCCTCACTCTGCAGGGCTGGATAAACCAACAGCCAACATTGCTTCTTCCCATCTTCTACCTAGCCCGGAGAGATAGCCCTCTCTGCCACAGCTGAGATGCTCTGTGGTGCCCCAGACACGAGTGGCCTCAGTGCTTTATTACTGTAACCCTTTGTATCTTGAGCTAAAACTGTAAGGCTTGAAAAACTGCCACAAGACTGAGTGATAGGCTGTGTGAGAAGGAGAGCCCAGCACAAAGCTGCTGCTTCACTGCATGCCCAGCTCAAGGCGATGCTGATGCCCAGGACTTGCTCCTTCCCCACCAGCTGCAGTGCCTGAGGGGCTGCCCACGTCCCCCCACCCCACAGGAAACACCGCCTGCCTCTGCTTGGCAAGCACATGTGAAACTTGGAAAAGCTGTCTCTTCCCACGTTGGCAATGGGACAGGAGAGCAAGAGCGGTTGCACAGGCGAGGATGCTCCCTGAGCATGACAGCAAGCTGTCTGCCAGCCAAGGGCACACGAGCAGAGACTTTAACATCACCTTGGACCAGTCTCTAATTTCTGTGCTTCAGTTTTCCCTTGCTGAAATGAGGAATATAAAATATTATTTTTTTTCCTGTTTTTCCTGTTTCATTTGGATTGTTTGTTTTAAAGAAAAAAGTCCTCAACACTGACTTTGTTTTTAGCCTTGCGTTCTTCAAGCCCTGTGATCTATGGGTGAAGTGTTTCCTTGAACTGTCTTGCTTTTTGACTTACCTTAGATTTTTCAGAACTTTACAAACACACAGGCACACCCAAATGACACAGGAGGGTGTTGGTCAGTAATGAGCTTTCTAGTCAGGGGAACCTGCCAGTTTAATTTGTTTCTTTGTAAGACACAGCCATTTTTTAAACACAGAAATTTGCTGACATATTAAGTAACATGAGTGCAAACACCAACCAACTACTACTTATTGTATTTAGCATGCTGAAAAGTGTGCCAGTCACTTCACACATGTGAAGATGTTGTCCCTGTCCTGAAGTGTCCAAAATTTAAATGTAGACATGCGGTGACACAGGAGGGTAAAGCATTGCTAGGAGCAGGCAGGGTTAGGAGAGGTAAAGGTTACAAAATAAGATGATGCCACTGATCACTTATGGAATGTTCTTATCTTGGCATCTCCATTAGAAACACAATAAATAAGCTTATTTTAATGGGATTAGAGCAACGGTTGACTCACAGACAAGGTAACCACTCAGGAAAAATGTGCATGTGAAGGAAGTGATTCCCAGCCCCAGGAAGCAAGACACAAGTGTTTATGGGCGAAATGACAAATAGACTATTGTAAGCAAAGCTGTGAATGGAGTGGGAAACATGGGTAAATTTATGACAGATCACAGAGACAGAAAAGCAGGCAAAAAAGAGTTATATAGAATATATGTATCTATCGTATCTGTTAATGGAAGGCCAAGGAAGGAAAAAGAGCACTGTCAGCTTGAACTATAGTACATTTCATGGAGTTATGTTTTCCTATTTTTAAGTGATTTCACCGCTTTTTCTTTTATGCAGTGAATCATCTGAAAAGAACAGGGAAAGCTGACTGCACTATTAATTAGAAGAAAATTGAAATATAAAGTGCTATCAAGTGCACAGCACTAAAAACCTAGAATAAGTATACATATTTCCACGTCTCTGTCAATTACAGTAGTATTAAAAGTATTACCAGTAGATAAGAAAAATCAGAAAAAATATGTTTTCAGTATCACAGTGACCCTTTTTAGGCCTGAAGTGCTGGGAAAGGCAGTTGACTCAAAGATGGCATGATGCTGCCAGTCAGTGCGAGAAAGGTCATTTTTCTGAAGAACTCTCTGAAATTTAGCCAGGTTGATTGAACAGCACCGTGTGGGTCACCAGGTTCAAGAACAAGACTACGTGAGCCGTCACAGAGTGGTAACTATTACTCTAACCACAGACACAAAGGAAAACTGAGGCTACCTCAGAAATTGTGAGTTCTTAGTTATGGTCGTTTCTGACGGGAGGCATCCATAGCATCAGAGATGGGCTCCTATCCTAAACCGAGCATGGGAAATGCAGTGCCCATTTGAAATAAAGCAAGGGTCCAGCTCCAAACATTACAGCTGACCCCTCTTTTGAGAAAAGCGCAATAGGACGCTTTGGCTCCAAATCCCCCCTCACTTCTAGCAGGAACATCAAGCTGAATCTGATTGCTGTGGCTGGGGCCCATATCTCTTAAAAGGATTTCTGGTTTGGTTTGGACAGGCATCCAAATCCTAAATGATCTGAACCTCTGGGATACGCCCAATTAAGTTGGAAATATTTATAGCAGGACTTCCTGAAAAATCTTGGTGCTTTCTAATTCTTAGTAGGTCAAGGAAACACAGGACTGAGTATTCTGATATTCCCATCCCACTGACACCTGCAAATTCAAGGGTCCAAGTAAAAGACAAAAAATATGGAAGATTTTGTCTGAACTGTCTCAAATCTTAGCAGAAGGTTCTGCTGGGTTTTGCTTTGAGTATTTGAGTGAAAACTTGACTTATTATTTCATCCCAACAGACTCACACACTATGTTAACAGTCAGTCAGTGTTGGAGCGCTTCCCTCTGTATTCACATGTGCATATAAATAATTCCAATAATTTCCCCGGACACAAATTCCAGCTAATGGTTTGTTTCTAATGATAATGTTTGTCTCTGTGCACACTCCCTCCCCAACATGCCATTTCAGCGACATAAGATTATTTTTTTATCTTCTTGCAAACCGACAATGAAGATACATTCCCAGGTTAAAAAAGAAAACGCCCAAATTTTTCCATCAGGATTCCCATCTGAAACAGTCCTCTCTACCTGAAAGGTGTAAATATGTATCTATCTAGCTGAGCTAAAACCTACTCAGCATTCAGTGTGTGGCTTGTTCCTGATGTGGCTGTTCTACAAAGAGAGACACAGAGTTATTTTGTCTAACCACTCACAGTCCTGACTCCTCAGATTTCAGTGTCCCCCAGACCGCTAGAGGCCAAAGCCTGAACTTACTGGTAAATCTTTTAAAAGATAATTTCCCCTGTATTTGCGTTTAGGTGTTCAACTGGACTGGTGGACACTACTCCCAAGAGTATTTACAATCTTTATATAGCTGATGTGTGACAAAACATACTCTTTTTGTGCTGCTCTTTTACATTTGCCTAAACGTTTCTGATTTGCTGGATGAAGCTTAATGAGCAAAATTAATTCACTTTAGGGCATAACTTCTTACAAAAGCAGACAGATTTATTAAAATGCTAGCACTCTAGATAGGAAAACTAAGCTTAAATGTTGGCTTTGAGATTGGCAATCCGAAATGACAACACTTGCAAATAGAACCTCTTGTACACCTATGTGCTGCAGCTCCACTGGAATAAAATATGACCAGGAGGGCTATTTTCATGATATACTGCATTCATAATCAATTTTTATATAATCTGTTCCTCTACTTAAAAAATAGAACCTTTCAGAAAATGTAAAACACCATTGTTTAATGAAAAATATATAATAACTAGCTTGGCAAATGTTGTATGAGAAATTTCAACAGAAACCATAAATTATATTAAATGCCCAATAAAAATGTTCAATCAAAAGCTCATTTTAAGATACATTGTTAATGAACTGTATGAAATGATGCTTAATCAAAACCCGACACCTTGCAGGGGAGAGAGATTCCACAGGACCTCAAGAGCACTATTGTTCTGAACAAAAGATAACAATAGAACAGGGTAATTAATAGTCTGCACCTCGGTGGCATTCTCCAGGGAATTCCAATTTCTAAATGAGCTCCATTGTTTTTTGAGAAAGCAGAAATTATGCTGCATGATAGCGTTAATGCCTCGAACTTGATCAAACATTAAGACATCATTTGTCAGGCAGGTTTTGTTTGCTCTGGAGTTTTGACCATTCTCCCATTTATTGTGTGAAAAACAGAAGAAACTTTTCCTGTAAAAGCTCATTTTGCAAAAGCAGCGTAGTGTCCTTATCTTGTCTGTCTGTAATTTTGTAATTCTCATATTACATAAAACAAGTTAAAGAAAACAGCTAGGAAGAGTTCTTTACCATAGCAGTATTAGTAAGAGGTTCAGTGTGGGTATGTCGATATGCACAACAGATTTTGTTATTTGGTTCCCTTTCAATTGGCACCCTATAATGAGCATGTCATATTCATCATATATAAATTTCTAAATTTTCCTAGCCAAAGATAGAAAACATTACTCTTTCTAGCAGAGCAGAAGAGGGGGGTAAAGTACTACAAGGACAGCGTACTGAAATACTCAAGTCATCCTAATTACTGTCAGCATTTACAGTTGTAAATAGTTTCAATTTCAGTTCTGTGTATATTTTTTCCCCTCTTAAATCTTCCTTCCTTGGAGCAACTTGGAAACATTCATTTTCTAGCAATGCAATTTTTCAAAACAGTCATAAGCTGCTATTATTATTAATCACGATATTCATGTTAGTACAAAGATGGATTTACTGAAGAGCAGAGGAAGTTGTAGCCCCCTCCCCTCCTCTTCATTACTGCCTCCCACTCTGAGCCGTGTTCCTGCTCACTCAGCCTGCAATGCTTAGGACTAGAAAAAACTCAGAGATACCATCACCAACAATGCCTGAGAAGTATTAATGCCTTGAAAGTTATGTTTCCTAACAGGAAAGTCAAGTTTTTGCACTGGACTTGTTTTCCCCGAGACCACCGGCAGCTGAGCAAGTTCCATGGAGAAGCTGGGGTGTGAATTTGTAGCACGCCGGCGATGCCGTGGCTGCTCCTCACACGTGCACTCCCACGCAGCGGGGGTCTTCCCCTTTCCCTTCGTGTCGCAGCACATCCACAGTCACCGACAAGAGACTGACTGACACGTCACAAATTCAGGCTCATGCTTCTTTATCCCTGGCAACATGTCTGCATCCTGAAGCACTTTTGAGAAGTTGTCCCACTGTCATGTAAGTGGAGCAACTCCATTTGATGGGGCAGTAAGTGAGAAAGCCCCTGTGGAACATACTTTCTTCTGGGGACTTCCAGGTCTGCCAGTGTTATGAAAACGTGTGCAAAAAAATGGATTTATATTAGAGACAGTTAGATGTGAAATGTTCCTACTATGAAAAGGCCCTTTTAATGCATTTTCTGCTGGACTGGAGACAGCTGTACTGAAATGAGCAAAACAGGATGAGCAGGGAGGCTGTGAAGGGCTTATTTTTGTTGCTTCCAGTGACGAGAACAGCACTTTGGGCCCCCTTTCTGAAGAGCCCGCTGTCAGGCTGACATGGACAGAGGAGCTGCTTCTTCCATCCGCTGCAGACGCAGCCTGGGTCCGGGCCTGAAACTCAGTCCCTGCAGGGAAAGGGGCTGGCTGGCTCCTCAGCTGCTGTAATGTGCACGTCAGCAGCTCTGTGCTGCCAGAAAGGTTGTTCCTACCGGTATTCGGGGTCTTTATTCCACAGTCAAGTGCAGGCAAATGAAGTAAAACTATATGGAAATTCAGGAAATGCAGATTAAGCCAAGGAATCACTGCATTCATCAATCTTTGTGTGTTTTCTGAAAAAAATACTTTTTTTCTTTACTTTTGCTCCTTATAAATGAGTGTATGTACACAGAGAACTGTGAAGAGCTTAGATATGTGACCAACATAAGATGCAAAAAAACCGCTGAGGTGGCAAGGGAGAACATCAGATCTCTCATATCTCAAAGCCGTCCTTTAACCACAAGACCACCTTTCTGCTCTATCCAGTTATCAGTTCCAGTTCTTTCCCTCAAATTTCCACACAGTAAATGTGGTCCCATTGCTATCTTTAATTCTTAAATATCTACTATAATTGCTCTTTATATTTTCTAGGCAATGTTCTTCCCAAATAATCATTTAAATGAATTTTCAATTTTTTTTCTTTCCAATAATGAACACCGCTATATTTTTTCTTGTTTTTAATTTCAGATATGATCCACCTTCCTCTTCCATTTTTTAACCTTTACTTATGATTTCTTCTTCACACCTTGCAGCATCTTATAAAATATAAAATAAAAGAATGTAATGAAACATTCAGAGGTTTCTTCTCCTTGTGGATTTTAGGAGATGCAACATTGTGCTGAAATTCCAGCCTGCATTTTATTACTTCCAAGAAGGTGCAAAGAATAACAATAAACACCTGCCTGCACTTGTAAGCTGACAAATAGAATGTGCTCAAAGGTCCTCTCACCTCAGTTTTGAGTCACAACTGGATGCCTCCAAGGCAGGGATGTGGACATTATGATATGTTGTCATTCTTCTTTGCATATGGAAGTTCCTCAGTCGTTAATTTAGATACACAATGCTCATACAGTTTTGACTGATTATTGAAGAGGACCAAAAGCTCTTGCATTCTCACTGGAATGATTCACTGCTGCTACCACAGCCCCAACTAGCTGTGCTCACTTTTGCCTTTTTTTTTAAGGAAAAACATACTCTGTTTTAGTGTCTGTGGTTGTCTGGGCCTCTGCAGTGATTTCACAGCATACTTTCCCACCTGTCTTGTTCCACTCCCTTTTTCCTGCCCATCAAGGTCTTCATTACAACATTCTTTCTCTTAGTCATATGCATTTCTTCTAGGTTACATGAGCTACTTATGCCAACCAGGAAACTAAATGAGATACCATCAGAAAACTAGTTCTAAGCAGTTCTCTCCCTCTTCCTCGATTGCTTAGGATGGCTACTTAGGATTGGCTGCCGCATACAAGTATGTCTATGCAGACAAAGCAAAACCTGACAGTGAGCACAACTGTACATGATGCTGGAAGTACCATCAGGGCACCACTCTCCACAGAAAAGATGGGTCTGCAAATGAAGGACTCTGGGAATTAATTCTGGGAATACGGCACTTCCCTGGGAAAAGGAGAGTTCCTGGGTGTTTGAAGAGTGATGCTCTAAGAGTCTCCTGGAATCAAAATGAAAAGGAGAAATGGTACTGGCTAGTCTTTGTTGAAGTATAGGAAGATATTTAGATGTGTATATTAGCTGAAGAGAAAAAATAGCTGGTGACATACTATGAATAGGCTTTTTAGTGATGGCATGCTATGAATAGGCTTAATAAGACCATGGCAGAGGGTTGGAACGAGATGATCTTTAAGGTCCCTTCCAACTGAAACCATTCTATGAATCTATGACTGTATATTCTTGCCATCCCAAAGGTAATCCTAGTGTTCAAAAGCAAAAGGTTCTGTAAGAGTGTAACATCTGAATGCACCTACAAAATACTTTGGGAGAGAATTAATGTTCCTACGTAAGGTTTGTGTTTTTACTGATATATATGAAATGTTGGTCACAGGGGACAAGTCCCTTGAAAGTTCATGAATCAGTCATGAACTACATTCCATTTGAAAGAAATCAAGGTTCAAATGCAACGGATTAAAATATGCCACTGTTAAAACACATAGAATGGAACACAATTCCACTGAAAATCCAAGTCTAAACAGAAGACAACGCTTCACTGAGTGTTTATGCAGATTAAAAAAAAAATCTATGCCAAAAGCTAGCAGACAATGAAGCTGTAAACAAAGAGAAGAAGCAGTGGGAAGTATGTGAAACCACAAAACACAGATGAATGTCTAAAAAAAGACTGGCAAATTGGAAATGTGCAGATCTGGGAGGGTTGATGCAGTGGATTCAGGGTCACAGTACAGAAGGAATGATGCAGTGGACGCACAATGCTGCATGAATAGAAATAAGAGAAGCTTCAGCTATAATAGCACAACATATTCACAAAGGTTGCCAACACGGAGAAATGACAGCAGGATAAACATTAGTTGATATTTAGTGCGCATGTTGTTTCAATATCCATAAAGATATTTGAACAGGTAAAACTACTCAAGCTTACCACAGTCATCGTCTAAAAACTGGCCTCATTTTGCAGATTAGTCATGAATGTGCAAGATGTGTGTGTGCATTAAAGCAGATAAAATATTTACAATTCTAAATTGCAGATACAACGTCCCACTACTGCTTGCTTTCAAACCATGCCTGATCTTAAATTGATCGTGTAGATACTAAGACTGGGAACCATCTGATTTCCAGCATTAAGCCAGAAGATGTAATGGAAGGATACAGAGATTCATTTCATAAAGCCCAGCAGTTTCCTGGGGAATACAAGATTAAAGTGAATCCTCCACTATGAGCACCATGAAATATCCCTCTTGCACTAAGACAGATTGGCTAGCAAGACTCTTTGAGACTAAAAAACATACAAAAGCTCCATGCCAAAAATAGAAAAAGGCATGCATGAGAGAGCTGTAACTGCATCTAAGTCCATGATCAAGAATATGACTAAATAACTGTATCTGATTGTATATACATTTCTATATGCAGTTTAGGCTATGCTAAATATTTCAGATGAAGGATGTAAATACAGCTCTAGTTTATTGTTCTGTGTTTTACACGTTCTTAAATCTTATTGCTTGTCTGCGTTGAGTCTATAAATTTCCTTTGACTGCAGTGCGCTTTCCGTAGGACACCACATCTCAGAGCCATTCAATTGTGGCAAAACCAACCCTTTCTTTCCACTCCCACGCAATGGCTCTTGGTAGCACACCTTTCCTCATCAGATGAAAGCACCCTCGGCATCCTCATTTTTCACCAAGAGCATACATATATGCAGTCATCATTTTCCTTTATGATAATTTAACCAGGCTGAGATCTTTAAATCTCTTGGATTATTTACAAGGCCGAGCTGAGCCGTGCCATATAGCACTTGTCACCATCACTAAATGAAACTCCTGCAGCAGGATCCTACCCTTATGTAAGTGAAACCAGAAACCACAAGTACAAGCTCATTCTATGATAAAAGCATGGATAAATAGCAAACTCATTTACCTAAGGGCTTGGGACTAAAAGGGTCCAAGAGGGCAGTCAGTAATTGATACAAACCAACCTCTAATTCTCAGGAAAACATGCTGTGCAACAAAGAGGTATGCCCAGGACATTTCAGCTGTTCTTCCATCGGCAAAGTTATCCCTGAGTTTTGACTAAAACCTCATTAAATTTGGCAAGGCAATGTCCAGTCTCCAAAGAATAATATTATGCCTACGGAAATATAGCAACGGAGACACAGCAATGGAGAGAAACTCAGATTCAGAGACAGATATGCCAGCTGCTGGCACCTGAAACAGACTGTGGTCGAGCATAATAATACAGAGAAGTCACTTGAGGCAGGTGATGAATGTAATATAACTAAGGGTTTCATCTAAGCCAGATCATCAGTTATGTCTGTTTCTAGATATTTTCTCTGGGCGTTAATCAAAATAAATTCTGTGAACATTGTATTTCCAAACAGGAATGCTTCCTCAAATCTGTGCTGGTTCCAAACATAACAGTGACGGATAACAAATTGATCTATATACGTGAAAGAGTGGTTAGTCCATGATCACTGAAAGATCATGTAGTTATTTATATTGTGTGCAAAATATGAGGGTAGTCCCAAAATGTACTCTTCTTACTCGTATACAAATGCATTAATAACTTTGCCAGTCAATATATATTACCTGGAAACACCAACACTGAGAATTTGCTTTGGACTGGGAACAGAAGAATACTTTACAATCTTAAATTACAAGCTTATTTTAATCCATGTACTTCAGATTACCTTTCATGAATCTTTATCTTCAGATTAGATAAGATTTGCCTCACTCTGAATTTTTCTGCTTCAGTCCATAGAGAAACAAAAAGATACAGGAAATCTCTGTTACCATTTTGTGTTGCTCGTACTCTGAAACCACCTAAAGGCTTGAATATATGAATATTTGCTCTGAAGTTAAATTAGTTGTTTAAATAATGTCAACAACATTAAATGTTCCCGTTGAAAGGTAAAATGTAGTGCACCGAAATATTAGCAGAGCACTGTCTAAAACCCACCTTAATTGTAAATTCAGGGGGGTTTGCTCTCTGAAGCAGTCCCTGAGCTCCTGAAGCGATGATAATTTGGACCCACCATGGAAGTGGGGAGAACAGAGGTTGTGGTTAGGCAGGGGGTGCTGTATTTTGGGGAATCACTAGATGGTGTTGTGGCTGACACCAATATACCACTGTCAGTCCTGCTTAATCAAACGCAGGGTGCAAATCTTCATTCCCTGCTGTGGGACCCCTCCTTTCAGAAGCAGCGTATATTATTAGTAGAACCTTCCTCTCACAGCTTTTCTGACTAGAAATTATTTCTTAGCTATAGTTATTGCCCCAGGCTAGATCTACATTTTAAAATCTAAGTCTAGACTCACAGGCTTTTCTTCTGGAGCACCAGCAGATGGGGAGGTGTCGCCTGCTCCCCTTCCAGGCTTTGCATCCTCGGAGATCCCAAATTCCCCTGAGAATCTAATCCAGAAGGTCTCTTGATTCCCAGCCATTTGTGAGTCCAGACAGACGCAGCTCCGGAAAACAATGGTGGACGTAAACGATGTTACAACACATGGGTCCATCCTTGACTGCTCATCACCAGCCCTTGGCAAAGGAGCTGTGCGTGTGGGAGCTGCATGGTCCGCTCCAGACAAGACAACACGGGTTATCAGAGGCTGGCAGTTTAAACCTGGAGAAATGACAGAGGAGGAGTTGATAGCTTTGGTCAGGGAGGTGATGGGGAGCTGCAGCGATGCGAAACTCCAGCAGAAGCTCTGCCGTTGGCATCCGGCTGCTGCCCCAGTGGCACGGGGCCTGAGCAGCTCCTCGCTGGGGCTGCTGCAGGAGCTGCTGGTCCTGCACGGCCATGAAGCCGGGGCTACGGCATGCATCCCTTGACTTACACAAGTTTCACCTTATGCACAGTTCCTGCCACTGCAACAGCATGTTACAGATGTCTGCCCGTGCCCTGCACTTTGCTGTGGGGATTCATTCTTTTATTGTTCAACTGCACCAAAGACTTTGTTGTTCAAAGTTGGTTGTGTCTTTGTTGTTTCTACTGGTCAGGACTGTCCTTCTGGACTGGTACAGAGAATGAAAAGAGAGGAATGCATTGTCTTGATTTTTTAAAACATATTTATGATGCCTTTCAATATACTTTAGTAAAAAAAACTACATCAGAAGACCACGGTTTGCTTTTCATTCCTTTCACAAGACTGAGAACTTGCTGCACTCTTTGCAATAAAGGCAGCGATTAGTCTTCCTGCTTCTGCTGCAACAGTTCCAAAGTAATTGGTTGGTTTTATTACTCCATCAACAGGCAGGGTATGAAATATGCTATGAGGAAACAAGGTTTCTGGCAATATATTTATAAATATGCTAAATGCATCTTTAGAATGTTTTTTTTTCCAATTCTTTACCATTGTTCCAAAATGTGTCTCCTTCATTGTTACCACAGAAATGCACGTGCTTACCTTGAATATCTCATTATGATCTTTCATACAAAGACCTTCAGGAGTTTAAAAGGAAAAAAAAAAAAATCTCTTATTCAAAATAATCTCATCTCAGTAGACCATTTTCCTGTAGCCAGTCTGGGTGCAGTGAGAGTGTTTTGCAGGTGCATTCTTGCTGACCTTGGATATAGCAAATAGGTGTAAATTACATTCAGGCCCCTCTGCTGCTGTCATTATGGGTTCTTTGTTATACTGCAGGAGTCACATTAGCATTACACTGAGAGTACAGTATTGCAGGTGAAAGAGAAAACTGAGCCTCATGGATATTACAGTATAACAGCTTTGGCTCAGACTCCTGAGGCATTGAGCCAAGCGATAACAAAATGTATGTTAAATTAAATACAAAAAAACCTCCTACATTAGCATTAAGGATTTGACTTACACTCCTAAAGAAAAAATGTTCTAAGTTAAGTCTGCTTCCGTCTGACTTTGGAATTAAAGAAATACAGGCAATTTAAACTTCCAAAAAATGGACAATTGCTTTGCTTGGTTTTGTGTTGTGGGTTTTTTTTTTTTTTTAAATTCTGCTTTGGAGAGTTTGTAAGCAACATATACTAGATTTTGGGTTTAAACCTCTATTTGTTTGATCATAATAATTTTTTTTCAGACAGGAAGAATTAAGGGTCCAACCTATGATTTTTGTAATCAAATTCAGTGGACTTTGAAGCAGGCCCTGACAATCCAAGAATATAAGTGAAACAAAATTTTGCCAAATGCATGGAAAGAGGACATACTGGAAGATGGTTTCAGAAAAAACCTTTTCACAGAGTTGTTCAAGTTGCAGTAATTTCCAGCATTGCGTGCATCCTTTGTAGGTTCACATTTTTTACAGTAAGAAATACGATTTTCCAATTGATAGACTTAACGGTATAATTAACTAGTAAACTTTAAAAAATGAGCTTATGTATTAAAATCCAGAGGGTGCAAATTATTAAGCATATACAAGTTTCCCCGAAAAGAATGGAAGGACTTACGTGAGCAAACCACACTGTATCTAGGCTTGTTGCGACACTGGACTGTTTTATTTCGCCTGCCATTTCTTCTTAACCATAGTCGCATGCATATAGCACAAGTAATATAGATAGCAAGGTTTGACTTGGAATATAAAAAAGGGTCTGCTAAGAAGTCCTTCCTCTCCTTCAAAAGACAGAATGAAGAAAATACCAAAAGCTACATAGTAATCTATTTTCCTGGCGGCAGGGAAGGAAGAGGACTTTAAGTCATTCTTCATCCACAGGAATGGAAAAAAACAAAACAGGATGTGATCAAATTATAATTCTCAACCTGATTTTTTTTAAATATTCTTAGCTTCTTTTTTTATTAATTACTAGATCTTGTGAACCGTTACATATGTCACAGAAACAAGTCAGACAAGATGTTTGCTTATAATTAAATTGATAAAGAAACATTGAAATAATGTCCCAGTTCAATAAAAATTAATAAAAATGAAAATAGAATACATGAACTGACAACAAATATTGTGAACATGCTTGAAAGATAGAAGGCAGGAGTCAAAAAGGACACTGAAAAACCTGCAGCCTACTGATAGCCTGAATGGTCCTCCATGTAGTGAAATGTTTACCTATCAACCTCTCTTATGGAAATTTATGTTTCTGAAACTTATGGGAAATTATCTTAGCTTAAATTGAAATTGTTACATCCACCAGGAGACAAAAGTGCTCATGGGGCTTTCTTTGTTTATTTCTTATTAACTGAATTCTAAATAGAAATGAAAAAGGCTGGCACTTATAAAAAAATCAGATAGGAATTAACACGGAGACAGATGAGTTTCAAAACAAAATCAATTTCTTATTGATATTGATTAACATAATTTGTCACAACATTGTATACATCTTCAAATTGGTGAAATATAAAAAGGAAGACTTCTCTCTCAATATTTTTACTGTTTAATTTGCTTTTACTGACTCTCACAAACTCTCAAAGGTGACAGAAAAAAATAGTTCTTCCTTACCAACAATCTGTTTCTCCAATTGATCTTTGCTCTTTTTTTTTTTAATTGGGACAACCAGCAGACAATAAAATGAAAGTCAATAAACAGGTCAGCTTCTATCCATCCCTGTGGACATTCCTGGTTTTGTCTAAAAAACCCAAACCTCCAGTCATACGGCAAATGTTCTGTCAAAAAAATAATGATGACAAGTTATGAAAAAAGATTGAAGAAGTGGTAAGAGAATTTGAAAAACACTCCTTCTTCTTGCAATAGAAAATTTCAGATTGGTCATTGTGAAATGAAAAGGCAGCAGGTCTTTTTCATGTACTATGCACAATGAGAGTCAGAATCAAGCACCCGAGCTTGAAGCCATCCTGGTGCTACCTTGGGCTCATTGTCCATGGTCACATTCTCATGCAGGGGAGAGTCCATGGGCAATCCATGTGGTTTTGTCCACTTTTTTAAATGCCATCCTTTTAACCTCCAAGTGGATCAGAGGGTCACCCTGGTAAAAGCACCCCAGCAGCATGGGGTCCAAATACACGTTGAAGGTAAAGTTGCACTGACATTTCACAATAAGCGACAAAAGCTTCTATCTCCAGGGAGGTGATGGTGTGCTTAGGTGAGCTCATGTTCCTAGAGCAGCCTGGCTCAAGGTCCTCTGACATGTCCTAGGGCATGTTTTAGATGCTTTTCTGCATTTACTGTCCTTGTGCCACAGCGGCTGCTGTCCTTGTTCATGCTGATTAGTGTGTGGGACAAGTCCATCCGCTGTGCGCTGAGTCACCGTATTAATCAGAGGTTTTCTGCCTCTTGTCTCCTCCTGGCAAGGAGGCTGGAAACATACTTGGTATCCTTGAAACTGGGATCCAAGATGTGAACAGGATGTCATGATACTCATGCTCTTAATACCCCGATGCATGAGTCTCTTCATAGCATCTGCTGCACATGAAGATTCCTTTTCACCCACTTGCTTACAGTGAGACAGCACTGATGTCTCACTGATGTCATTTCTCTAGAACCAGATGAGATGCACTGTTTGGCTGAAGGAAGCATCTTGGTTGCCAGCTGATTGACAAAGTCCCAAATAGGCCTTTCGTGTGCTCATGTCCTCTTCTCCCCCTCTATGAGTCCAAGGAGATGAAATAGTTTAGGCAGACAGTTAAGGAAAGCTTCTGGTCTTGAGCAGACTTTTTTCTAGGTTTCCAGGCTTCTTTTATACAGTGATTGTTTAATCATTTATCCAAAATAAGGAGGGGACAGACATTTCCAAAACTGAACCAAAGGCATCATTGAATTTAGAGTACAGTATACACAGACTCCTGCTCTGAACAGGTAGAGCAGGATGGAAGCTCACTCCAAAAAGTACAGGGTTTGGGTAGCTGCAGCCTCAGGGGATATGCTGGGCAGTTGGGTTTGTGGTCTCTCTCAGCTATTGTACATGAGCTGCAGTGGGGAGTTCAGGGTAGAAATATGTGTCTTTGCACAGGCAGAGCGACATCAGTGTGAAGTCTCTCATTCCTCCTCTAGCCTGCTCAGATGCTTCTGCAACCAATACGTTGTTAATTGAAGGAGAGTCTTTCAGTAGCTTCAACTGGCCCAGGAGGCCGTTCAGCTGTGTCACGTCTCTAGGCTTTCTCACCACGCTCAGCAGTTGCTCTTGTAGGGTATAACATGCCAAGCACGATCAGTTAGACTAGCCACAAGGTCTTATGAGCGATGATCAGGCTCTTTCCACATTTTCTTTCAGCAGTAACAGCAGCGTGAACAATCCTGCCAAGAGGAGGTGGATGAGCCGCATGACTTTAAATTGCTGCTGATGAATTATTAATTCTCCAAGAGCCTTCTGGGAGTTGAAAGTTGGAGAGCAGATATAACCTCTAAACATCTAGAGAACATTGAAGAAGGACTTGTTCCTGATAGGCATGGTGGGAGAGACAAGACTAGGAGAAAAGTGCTGATCTGGGGGCAAGCTGAGCACATCTTGCTTTCCTGGAAGGTTCTGAATTTGCCAGGGTTGTACGCAACCATATAAAAAAATGGGCTTTACAGATTTTGGCCAGAAATTATGCTAAACCAATCCTAACATAATTCTCTTAAAAGACTACTGCGTAATTGCTTGTTTCCTCCTTACCTGGATATTAGGAAATATTGCTTCACTGAAAGGGTTGTCAGGGATTGGAACAGGCTGCCCGGGGAAGTGGTTGAGTCACCATCCCTGGAGGTATTTAAAAGGCGTTTGGATGTGGTGCTTAGGGACAGGGTTTAGTGGTGAACTGGCAGTGTTAGGTTTACAGTTGGACTCAATGATCTTAAAGGTCTTTTCCAACCTATACGATTCTGTGATTCTGTGATACCTTAACAGTTGCCCAGTAGTCCCCCAGGGTGAACATTTCTGTGAAAGCTGTCCGTCAAGGCAGGCTGGCCCTACTGGCTCAGATTCAACAGCCTTGAGTCCTGCCTTCATTTGCAACAGGAGAGAATAAGGTTTAGCCAAACAAGTCTGACTGCAGCAGCTCTGTAATCCTGCCCTAACCGATGTTAAAATAACAGCCTGCATGAAAATGCCAGCCCTTGCAGGCACCGACCAGAGTGTTAAGACTTAATGCTTGGTGAACACTAGGCTGAAGGAATTCAAATTAAAAAGGGCTGGAAAGTCTCCATTATCATCATAACTGAGCGAGGGTGGGTGGGGGGTCCTAGCTGATCACTTCCTACCTCAGCACGTCCAGGCTCAGCTTGTCTGAAGCCCTCATTAAGACGATGGGTCTGATGAACTGCATGATGGGTCCGATGAATTAGAGAACTAGTATCTTCCAGTGAAGATTTCAGGGCAACTAGGTACATTAGCAAATTAATTTGGTACATTTTTTGTGCCAGATCCTGTATATTTCCATCAGTGCATCAGAAATTCACTTCAAGCCCTGCTGAAGGCAGGGCTTTCTAATACATGGTAAGTTACTTTCATATGTTGATGCATCATTTAAAGTTGGTGCGGAAGAACAGAGTACAGCCTGTGTAACATGGAGAGAGACAATGGAGTTAAGGCAGAAAATCCAGATTTGCCACTAATGTAAATGATCATAACTCCACTGGAGCCCTCTAAAACAAAGACAGCTTTAAAAATCCAGATCACAAAGCCACACCCAGCATTAGCTTTCATCCTGTAAACAATGAGCCACTGTAATCCTCTCATCACACCCAAAGGAGAAGAGAGGAAAGGGGAGCTCTGGTTGCAGAGCAACACCTACTTTTGCTTAGATATCCCCAATCTGGGGAGAGATGGTAGGTTTCTATACATCAGCACATTCATTTCTTTACCTTTCAAGAGACCTTGAAAATAGAAATGTCTGCATACTGGTTTGTACGGGTGCTGTCTCCACCCCAGAATCAAGATTTCAGGGCTGGCTAAACAGTAAGTATAAGGCTTTGTGAATTTAAGCTAGAGGATATAGCTACTAAAGGAAATATTCAAAATGCATTTGAGGGGATGGTGCAAACTAGTTGTACAGGCTAAGGCTGGTAAAGCATAAATAACATTTCTCTTAGAGCATTCATGGTTAATAGCTGAATCAGTAATCCAGTCATAACAATTAATTTGACCAGGCCAAGTCAAGTGGTACATCTGACCTGTGGCTTGAGAACTGAGCAGCAATAAAGCTGAGTGGCGGCTACTGGGTGAGGGAATTCATGGTCCAGGTCTCATTGTCACTCACCCTGTGTAATAAAAATCACTCCTATGTAGAGGGTGTTTCCTGCCTCTCAGGATGATTTTAAAATCCTGCACATCTGCAGAGCAACTGAGAGCTCGTTTGCAGCAGAAGTAAGCAAAAGGCCATGGTTTTAACCCAGCTGCAGAATAACAACAGATCTTCACTGAAGCCTCAGGTAGCTATCATGGGCTGCCAGTGAGCTGCAACGCCCCAGTTCAATCTCTTCTGCCATACCTTTGCCTGGTCGTCAGCCATGTTCGATAAAGCACGCTAGAGCGCGCAGGCATATCCCTCCTTCAGTTGTGCCCTTACAGCTTGCTGTGCAGCTACATCCCGTTACATGGCCAGCAAAATGTCACAGCTTGTAAATCAGCAGCTTTTTTTATATACCTGCTGGCTGTGCACAACTACGCTGAGCCTCGTAGTCACACGTGGTGGGACCAGTCAGCTGGGGAGCTCCCCCAGCCCTACTGTGTAGTGCCCAGCAGAATTGGAGAAATGTCAGCTCTGCAGAATGACCTGATAGAACAAAACCGCTCACTTTTGGCACAGGCAGAGTTTGGATTGAAGGCCTGAGTGATTTGCTTCACACAAACCCAAGCAGAGTCTACTGTCTTTATAAGTCCCCTACATGTTTTTAGATCCAGTGAAAGTTAAACTGGCAATTCAGCAAAGGTAAAATGCATCCCTGTGCAGGGGAATTGTATGAGGCTGTGTGCCTTACGTGCCAGAATACGGCTACAGTCAGACTCAGAGGTACGCTGGCCTTTTCCAAGCACTCTGCCCAGGGAGGAATTCCTCCCTAAATGAACAACAGCTCTCCAGTAAGTAAAACCTTCCAGAAATAGCTTGCATGACTGATGTATCACACGGTACATCATGTACTATATTTCCCCCCCAGGTGACCTGCCTGAACAAAGACTCACTTTTGTCCTCCTTGTGTGACTTGTATCGCTCATTCTTCAGCAATGCCCTCCATGCTGGAGAGACGCCGTGAAGCCTTGCTAAATTGTGCAACGTTGTCAAAGAAATTTATGGTACAATATTTTGTTTTCAGAAGGCTGCTCCTCCCATTTCTGCTTTAGCAAAGAATTTACTCCGGCCAAGGTCTTGTGAATTTCAGCACTGGGGATACCTGACTGACAGTCTACCTCAGCATGCCCCAGAGACGTAGTGCCTTTCAAAATACATGACAACAATATATTAAACCCGTACTCAGCCTACAGCTTTTTAGTTCCAGGTTTAACTAGGTTTGCACACTATACAGACCAAATTTTGGTAGTCGCTCTAGAAAAAAAAAATAAATTGGTAAGCCAGAATAAAAGCACGAGTCCATATCAATCACTCACACAGGTTTATACACAGGTAGGTGTGTGAGAAAACTGGAAGAACTCAATCAAAACTGATGTGGAGAAGAAATGACTGGCTATAGTGACTATGAGGCATAATCGCTATAGAGATACACGCCAGGAAGACTTACAAAAGGGAGCCTCAGAACTAGTGACATAATTTGCATGAGAACTGCCTCAGGAAAACTTAAATGCCATTGCTGTTCAGGTTGTCAACAGTAGCTCTGTCATTTAGGTAAATGCTCCATTATTTTATTACAAGCCATTAATTACTCTTCTCGTATTCTGAATATGTTTTGCTCTTTGAAGCTCAACGATAAAGTGACCCATTATTTATTAAAGGTACAATGGCAGCATAGTAGCTTGCTAGCTCAAAAACGTCTTAATATTGAGATGCATTCATGGAGCTAATACTGGACAGCCAGGCACAGTACTTCATTAATATGGCAGGTCCATTGTTTGGTTTGTCTGTTTGTGTTTGTCACATCTTCAAACAGGTATGAAGATCAGCCTTACTCCATACATCAAGGGCATGACAGTGTATTTCTAAAGATTGTGGAAAACTGACTAAAAAACAATGAGCATTTGTTCCCATAATCTGCCAGGATGGACGCATTATAGGGCTCCTAGCCCTCCAGAAGAGAGATTTTATGGAGGGATTGCAAACAATATGCTTTTCAAAAGGAGGCTTCGTACCTTGACAAGCACACCTTAAAGAGAGATCACATCAGGTACTTTTCCAGCCCAGGCTTCCTTAAGGACATTAATTCGCGATCCCATTTTATAACTGACAGCTGCACTGTGAACTTCGGGGGTTTTTGCACAGTATGTGAGACTGTGCTCCCAAACCCCCAGACGATGCAGTGGAAAAAAACTGGAAAATGCAGTTATACCTCAGTCCCTTCACATGACTTGTCTGTTCTTGACCCCAAGTTCACATTCAACTTAACTAAGAAAATGAAACAGATATATAACAAGGGAAATGGGACTGGGGGAGGGGAGTAATAATGGCCACATGCTGCAATACAACGAAGAACTGGAGCAAAGTATTAACACATGAAAATCACAATTCAAGGCAGGAATAAATCAAATGGGCTGCAAAGGCTGCAGTGTATCCAAGGTACTTTCTGTGAGCTAGAGAAAAAGAGGCCATCCAGGGGTTTGCAGAAGGGACAGGTGTCAGCCCTTTAAAAAGTTCCTGTTGAACAAGTAGCAAATATCACCCTCTGATCTAATTTTCTTACTTTGCAGTTTTTTCTCGACCTGCTATAATTTTGCAATGTGCTCTAAAACTTTGTGGCTGGTCTGTTGCTCAAAACAAACTGACTCATCAAATGATGCACTTTTACAGCTGTTTGCACTACTGTAACAGCCTTATTTACAGTACAATAGTTCACTGCAATACCTGAATATATAAAAAAGACAGGCGAAGCTACCAAAGATAGAAGCATATTCTCATCTTAGGGGTCCGTAACAGAACTTGCATAGTGCACTAAGTCCTTAATAGACTTGGTGTGCGTTTTCCATCCAGAGTAGTAAGTATTCAATTCTTGTCGGATTTACACATATGCAAGATTGCATGCAAGACTGCTTCTGGCTTCTAGGAGCCTCAGTGTGCAACACAGCATTCAGGCTGAAAAGAGGAAGGATGTCAGGGAGAAAAGAACCTGAATTTGATCATAAAACTACATTTGCATATACCATACACAGAGGAAGTGGCAAAGCGGTAAGAGGAACTGCATAGAAAGTATAGAAAGAGTTGACACGAGCTGATTTAAAGAATGTACTTAAGCCCCTCCAAAATTTGATCCCCCCCCCTTAACTTGCCTTTTTTCTTCACCTTCAAGAAAGTTCTTGAACCATCGTAAATGCTTAAAACTTCTTTTAACTTGATGCTTTAAAAAGGAAGAGATTGACACCACCGTCAGAAGCCAAGGAGTAGTTGTGGGTAGGTCTTTGCAAGCTTTAAATACACGGCTCTCCTACAGCACCTCTGCCTTACCTGTAATACCCCTCCTGCTAAGTTTATGGGGTTGAAACTGTAAGTCAAGTAGAAGGAAGTTAAAGCACAAGATGCTTTTGTGATGCGAAGAAATCTTCCTTAGAGACTGTATTTCAGTGAAAACCCAAATGCTATAGAAGACTATTTGAGCATAATTCCTGAGTGTAGCTCTGCCCTATGTATCTGAGGCTGGTTTTGTTCAGTGCTCAGTACCAGGCAGCCATTTCAAATGTGCATGAGCAAGAATAGGAACAGAATTAAGTAGTTAACGTGAAGCATTTGTTATTGCCTAATTGCATCAAATATATCAGTATTTAAGAAATCAAATTATAAAAATAACTGACAGTCATGGAATTGTTCAAGGCTGAACACAGTCCTGGAGTCAAAGATTAAATAGCCTTTACCTGCCATGATTCATCATCATGAACCTGCAGGTATAATGGCAACCAGGGAGGTTTTTGGCCCAGGAGAGAATTCATAACATACGACAACTTAGTGGATTTCCAGTTATTTTAAATGTCTTTTTTCTTTAAATATAGACCATTTATATGAGTATCTACTCATTGTTCCATAAGGGTCAATTATTAGCCTTTTGCAATTATTCTTCCAGCCTCTGGGGCTCAACGATGCCTTTTTTCTTCCACATTTTGAGCACAGTTCTCAAGTGTTCAAGTACAGAGTACCCTCTGTAGTGAACAACTGCACGACTTAATTTTGCATCCAGAGCTGACATAGCTGCGTGAAGGAAGCAGGCTAACAAATGCAGGTTTTGCACATAATGATAATAATGGCCCACATAAATGGGACACGGTATTACTTGTAATTTGACTGGTAGGTTTTTTTACAGAAAATCAAAATCACTATTGATATAAACAATAGACTCGAATCTATTTGTTCTTGAGAGAAATAAGTGACTCCTAAGGTCACGGGCTCCTGAAAGCGACAGTACTGTTGCTTGCTTGAAAAACTGTTGCTCCCTGAAATGTAGCTAACCTCCATGTGATGAGTAGTTACGCTACTTGTTCATTTGCGTGAAGGAATTGTCTTAATATGGCAAGATACATAAAGAAGAGTACCAAAAATAACACTGGAGAGGAAAAAGAAATGAGATTTAAACTTAATCTAAAATACCTCAAAGATAAAACTCGGCGGAGGTCACACAAATTACATAATGCATTACATAGTAGTAAGTAATTTTTGTTAACACAAATGAAACCCAGCCTAGCGCTCTTGGGTTGACATCATTAAAAAACAGTAAAAAAGGGGTACACACAAGGTATACTGGACTAAGATGTATTAGGACAAGAATTAAAAGACCGAAAGAGTTCTGAATGTATGAAAGTACTACTGCAGTCTTTAGTCTAAGCTCACTACTTTGTAGTTTAACATTATTGGTTGTTAAATCATTATGTGTCACTTTCATAAAAAAAGATCATAAAATAAGACCAAACTGTCAAGCCTAAGGATTACCGCTATGGCTGCTGCAGAAGGAGTTTCTAGTAGTCCCTTAGAACTGTGATTAGAGCACCCAAATTTAACATGACCACCACAAAGAGTAGAATGCAGCCGAGGCCTGTTTCCGTCTCCTTCTACAAGATGAAGAGTTGATGAGTCATGTGTGTTTTAAATGCCACTAAGGCTCTCAGATCATACTCTTGGGAGAAAAAAAGCCAGACCAAAGATGAATCTAAGTCATTGGCAAAAAAATGATACAGGAAAGGAGGGAGGGAAATGAGCTAGTGACGTTTGCCTTGCAGTTCTCTGTGACTATCTACCACAACCTCAGCTTTTACAAACTGCACGGGCCTGAACATCTCAGATGTTCATGCTGACTTTTGGAGGGGGTGTTTCCCCCCTCCCTCTCCCATGGCAACCTGAAAATATTGGTCTATATAGGACAAATAGGCCATTATATTGTGTATTAAACAAATCCAGCACTGTTCTGGTAGGCGCGATCATTGCATACTTTTGTGTCACTTGGAGAAGTTATGCCGTAAGTTCTCATTTTCCTGGCACCCCAGGCAATGTCTCCTCCATTTATGCATTGAGTCACTTCAAAGAAAACTACTGTGTAAAAGCCTAATGAAAGCAGTAAAACTCATGTTGATGCTCTCTTGATGTGCAGTGGGCTCTGACATAAGTTCTCACAATCATTCCAGCATAAAGAAAAAAGCAGTCCCATGTCTGCTTTTTTATTACATATTAAACCTCAACAACCAAAAACGTAATCAGAAATAGAAGCAATGATCAATTCTGCTATGTGTCTCTGACACTAATGGAAAAACAGAGGGCACAGATAGATAGATTCATTTGGAAAGATGAAAAAAATACAGAAATGTTCTTCTCAGTCAGTCAGGTAAAATCACTTTCTGCAATATTCTAAAAAATTGGTATTTAGATGCCTTTGTACAGACTGGAAAAATATTCACTGGGTGCTCACAGTGAAATCCATGCTGACATCACTGTTTAATTACTTACAGTGAATTAAACAATCAAAGTCCTGAGGAAGTGAAAATAAGTTCTCTTGCACTTTAAAATTATGGATTTTACTAAACCATGCTGAAATATTCAACTTCAATCCCTTTGCAAGTCAACAAACAAGACAGGGGCAAAAGCTCCCTCTCACAGACATTTGTTCTCTAACATGAAATTAGTTTTCATTTACCTTAATTTGTTCTGTTTGCTAAGAATTACTGGAGCTATTAAAGCTCAGACTTGAATTTTAAGATCAAATGACTTTCTCATGAATTTATCAGCATATTAATCTCACACACCAGTGGTATCTTCCTTTACCAACATCTCCATATCTCCTGTTCATCTCTGGAGTGGCAAACTGCATATATTGTCTGTAAATATACACATTTCTCAGTAGTCTGGAGAGTTCATATAACATTCCTGGTGGCTGGGCCACCCCAAGCCTTAGTCTCAACTTTCAAGTTGAGAAAGTAAGTGGGGAAATAAATGATTTCTTTGTATTTTTTTTTATTCAAACACTCAAGAGGAAGTTTCTTTATATCTTTGGACTCCTTGGCAGTGACAGACCTTGGGAGAGCAGTTTTTAGTGTCCCCCATCACTATGAGGCTGATCGTTCCCAGCTCCCTCAGAAGAACTTTGCCCAGTATTTGCCTCCTCACCCTCTGATTCATTAGGACTTCTTCAGTTACGTCTGTATCAATAAACAAACGTGTGCACCACATACAGTCCTGAACTGCTGCGGAATAGCTACCAAAAATAACTGAGCAATTATAGACATGGTGCAGGTCATATTTCTTGATTCATTGATGCCCCAATGCAAAATGTAATATCTCACAAAGACCCAGAAGAGAAGAAAAGAAAAAGAAGTCCTAAGGAAACATAAAAAGTTGTAGGATTCTTTTCTTTAGGGTAATTCATTTACGTAAAATCTGCTTCCCAGATTTATTAATGATAAACAATACTAGAAACATTTTTCAAAAGCAATAGAATGCAAGTCATAGTCTTCTCCTGAAACAGAAATTTTAGACATCCTGAAATGAGGGGCATTTGAAAGTTATGTTAACAAAGAGTGGCTGCTAATGACCTTAGCTATTTTGTTTGCCCTAAATCATTTTGGCTAAACCTTTTACTGCCACAAACAAGACATTCCCTGTGCTTGCTCAAGAAGTTGACAGAGCTGGTCAAGGACTCCTTATGAATTGAGAAACTCACTTCTGACA
This sequence comes from Fregata magnificens, assembly GCA_013389945.1. Taxonomy (NCBI): domain Eukaryota; kingdom Metazoa; phylum Chordata; class Aves; order Suliformes; family Fregatidae; genus Fregata; species Fregata magnificens. Next base: position 181,695 of record WAAD01037819.1, read on the forward strand.
TCAGAGCAGGACACGGGAGCTGGTGGTGGGTTCCCACTTCAGCACAAGATGAGCAGGGAAGCCCTAGACAGGTTTTGATTGCAAGAGACAAACTATCTGATGACAACTGCAATGAAAGCCCCACAAAGACACTCAGCCAATTAATTCATAGGATCTTTAAACAGTATGATCTAAAACAAGTGCTGTTACCACATATGCATCAACATCAAACCACTCTCACACAGGGAGATGACAGAAATGTGAAGTTAAACTCCTGAATTCCCAGGAAAAAAAAGCTAGAGAGCATGATAAAAACATTACAGACAAGAAAGCACAAATCTGATGTCAAAATGAACATGAATAAAACCAGCCTCACAAACAACTAGTATGTCAAATCAAAAGATTTTATTATTGTACTATGCCACTGGAGAAAACAGATGACTTTGCAATACCTATGGGAACAGATAAGCATTAATGACAGCATGGGAAAGATGAAAGAGATTAACTAGCAATTCTGGCAATGTGTCCTTCCTGCCTTGACCTACAGTGCAATGCAATACAACTTATTTTTTACATAAAATACTTAACATGTCTCATAAAATGCTTTATAGGGAGAGTCAGCCAAGGTAGAGGAAGGCTACAGAGAAATGCAATCCCAAGAGAAAGTCATAAGTAATTGCGATAAAAGTCCACACAATTTCCTTGTTCCCCCTTCTCTATCCACACCTCTTGTAAAATCTGCAGATTTTACTTCATGTTTTCTACCCTTCTGTGCCTGTTTTCATACTTGAATGCCACAAGCCAATGTGAGATGCTATGTATTTATTAGCAAAATTTACTTATTCCACAGAACTTATTCCTCTGGTTGCTGCTTAGCTGAGTTTACAGAAGAAAGAAAATCATAGCCCCTGCACCTGGCGGCCTCCCAGTTTTTGTGTGATGACCCTGATAAATTTGATGTTTAAAGATTCTTAAAATAAAGGGAGATTTATCCACTATTCTGCAAGCAGAAGGTTTACAACCAATATTCCTTGGTATCTCTTCTCAAATCAAGACACAGCAAATAGACTTACCTGGTTACTCCTGAGAAGTGTTACCTAGACGTTTCCTGTAAGCCATCCAGCACTGAAAGACTTGAATAAGTCTACATTACAAATGCATAAATTTGCACCCAGAGTCTGAAAAGCTTATTCCTTCTAGGTGACGGCAGCAACTTCTTGTAGTATTTTGTTTCATTTTTCTTGTGAATTCAAAATGAATAGAAAATCATACTGGGCATCTTTTCAGTTAGAAGAACAGTTTACTTTTAGCAGAGACTGTAATATGTTATGTAAAAAACCAAACCAAAACAATACCCCAAAAAATGAACACCACAAGTCCCAGGAATACCTAGGATTTCTACTTCTGCTGATTCCTAAGACTGGGGGGAGATGGGGAGAAATTGGGAAGAGTGGGAGGTAGAAGAGTTCAGAGTCCTTTTTTGCTGAGGGGGTGCAGATAAATAACACAGCATAGGCCAAACTGCCTCACCTTCCCAAGTCTCTGTAGCGAGACTGTGGAGGATGGGACCCAAGGGAGGCAGACACCACCAGGAGGAGTAGAGATCTGTAGCTAGGCTGGCAGTGGAGTCATGTGGAAGGAACTACAGGAAGTTTTCACTTTTATAAGAACTAAACACAATTTTACGTTTGGGCTTAGAGGCAGCGGTTGTGTGTGAAACTAATAAAGGAGATAACAATGTCATTGGTTTGTGTTGAGATGTGCAGTGCATCCATAATGCCAGGTCCGTCCTGTTATTAGTGGCCCTGACTCCGATGTCAGTCGAGCTGTGCTTGTAGACGCCAAGACTGAGTTGGGCCCACTTATGCTTATCGAACATGCCAAGCTATGTCAGGTAAAATGGAAAAATAAGGAGGAAGCAATGTCAGGAATTGCAATGAGCTACCATAAAATAAATAGCTGAGCAAGGAGCAAAAGCCACAAATCAAGCAGTGTGTTGAAATGAATAAGAAGGTAACGGGCCAGGGCAGGGTATGCATCTATTCTTTTCTCATGGCTGCTGGACCAGTTCATTGACCACACATATATTTTTAAAGAACAAAGTATTGGGATGCCTAAGATAGAACTCCTGGCTTTTTTTTTTAACAAAAGAGATTTAGATACTTTATGACTACAGGTAATGGAAGCAATGATATCTCAAAACATAGCATAAAAATTGGTGATAGTTATTGGCAATTGCTTTGTGTGGATGGTTGATGGAAGCAGGAACTATGGAAATTCTGTGCCGTGGCACACATACTTTCTATGGACCATGTCTGGCAGCATCTGAAAAATCAAACATGGAGACCAGAAGGTGCCACAATTTGAAGTTTCTGTTCATATAGTAACACATAGAGTCCCTTGGTTTGTCACAGAAGAAACTCGTACTGCTTGACTTATGGAGGAGTTGGAAGTGTTGTTCATGCCGACCTCAGAAGTTAGGACATACTGGCACTGCGGAATGTTTTGTCTCTTGGTACAGATTAGATCACTGATAATGAAGAGTAGCTCATCCCTAGCACTGTTCCCAAGAACTCTGGAATTAAAAAGCGGGATTTTCAACTACCCCAACTGAATGCTTGAACTAAACCTCTAAATTTCTGCCCATGAGATCCCAAAGAAGGTCAGGCTCGTTGTTATTCAACACTAACAATTTTTTGCTTGTACAGTGAGTCTTGCCTACGGTGGCTGTCGGCAGGCAGCCTAGTCCTGGCTTTCCCTATCTATAAGCTTTCACGAGTTCACTGCCCCATAAACCCTCAGCTGGGCAGCTTTTCCCCCCACTGACTGCTTCCTTCAGCAGATAGGCAATCTTCAAGCAGATGGTGGGATGTGTCGTCAGTCCACAGAAACGGCGCTGGAAGGCACTCCTGTGATATGTTTATGACCATGTCAATTAGGACTTAAACAAGTCTTGATACTGTGTTAAACCACAGAACTGTGCCATACCAAGCACACCAAAATAAGACGAACTCTCATTCTGTATTTAGTTCTACATTATTCTCAGATAGTTCATGAACTTATTTTTGTGATTCTACCATCTTGTCAAGCATTTTTTTGAAGCAAACTTGCCTATTGCTAAGCAAAGTTTTTGATTCATGGTAACAAGGAATTTGATTCCGCTTACAATTGAAGGGAGATCCATTTATTTTGGCACAAATTCTGCTTGTGTATGATTAAGTCCTTATTTTTCATTTAAAGCTCAGCATATCATCTAAGACAAGTAGAAGTAACCTTTAATATCTACCCTTTCAAAGCTGTCACCATAGTTCTAGACTAAGTGAATTTCATGCATTGCAAAATTACAGTGGAATTCTTATGAAAAATACTTATTACATTCACATGAATGCCAGTGTGGTTAATAATGATTAAATTTTTGCAGTGAAGAATAAAGAGCTATTTATGATTTACCATTAAGGATGGAATGCTGTCATCTGGAGCTGACACAAATATGACTAAAAGAGAGAAAGAGAAGAATCGTCATGTGTAGGTGACATTAGGAGCTGTGATAAGCACATGAGGAAGTTGTTACATCATTAGAAATCAAATCATTGCCCTTTTCTCAAATTTCTTGTATTATGTCTTACACACTTTGTCACATTATTTCAACAAGAAAATTTTAAAAAAAAATTAAAATACAGTAAAATGCTCATATCTGCTTGTCCATAATTTACTTCTATGCTAGTCCTGATTTTTTTTGCCAGGGGAGCATTGTTCAGTTGTTTGTGATGATAGCAAAGAAACTCAGAACAGAGTATGAGCAGAAAATCATTTCCCTATTCTGTATTAGGCATATCAGATGGATTCCTAGCTCATACATGTTGAACCTGAATGCAGCTAGGAGCTTGTTTCCCATGATTTGAAAAGATTTCCTCTTCCACTTCAAGATGATGGGAAGTCCATTTCATAAAGTGTTCCCACCACTTCGCCAGTCAGCTGTAGGGCTCGGCTCCATGCCTTATTTCACAGAATAGACATGCCTTAAGAAGTCCTATCTATACTTTCGAATCCAGCTAATAATCTTTTGTGACCATTTTTTTAAACAAAAATATCATCAGTATTTCTAATAGAATGTCCTCTGAAAACTGGGCTCTTACATGATGTGCCTAAGTGTGGACACAAAAGCCGAGATACCTAAAATAAAAAATTAGGCTTAAAAGTATTCATCACAGTATTTTAAGGTTTTAAACATTCGTGTCTCAGAGTTATGGCAGCACTTCCGACAGATTTATGCTTCATCGTGTTTGTGTAAATTGCAAATATAAATACTTACAGAAGGACATAGCATTCTGAATAGCTTGGGTATGTAACTAACTCATTACCCTGCAAGGGGGAACTTTGCAGTAGCTATGGAAGAAAAAGGCAGAAACTTTATAAATTTAGTGAGGAGAGGTCCAAATAAATCCCTAAAGAATCTAAATAGGTTTAATTTCAGCTTTCTTCTTCCTCTCAGGATGTAAGTTATACTTTCTCGCCATTCTTCTCTAAGTAGGCCCATCATATCTGTTTGAAGGAGAGGAAGAACAAACCTTCAATAAAAAATCATTTACTTTTTTGAGCCGTACTGGCAAGAAGGGAAGTGTTAATTCTGATAGCCCCTCCTGGTCCATCTCCTAGGAGAGAAGCTGTGCAGAAGAGCACAGAGAAAGAGAACTGCTTGTGGCACACTGCCCCTCTGACAGCTCTTATGAGGTGCCTGGCATGGGTCAGGGAGAAGTGGATGGGATGCCAGAGAAACGCTTTACACATTTGCAATGTGCTTGATCACAGTAACATGCTTCAGGGTTAGGAAGTCTCCCCCTGCAAAGAGAAGGGCTTTCTGCACCTGAAGTAGTTTAGCCTGGATGCAGCATCCCTGGGACCAGATCACTCTCCAAGCAGCTGCTGATGCCAGGCTTTGCAAAAACAGGGATGCTCAGCCCCCAGGTGGTTTTCCAGCTCCCTCCCTCCATGTGTCACAGCCCTGCCCAGCTCTGGTGTGGTTGTCCAGCCCTGACATACTCAGTAAGGCTCTCAAGGATCACATGCTTGTCTTCAACCTGCTAACAGACTTGCAAGTTTTCACATTAGATTGGAAACGCACTTTTTGGTAGGAACAGTTGAAACCTACCGTGGTCAAGGGGAGCTGTTCCAGTTCTGTGGATACTTCCCACTCCTAAATTGTTCATCACGACCATGATAGACAGACAGGGCCGTGTAATTACACCCGACAGCCTTACACCTACAGTGCCTCCGGAGTCTGGAGAAACACATACATGTACATGAGTGTTAAATTCTTCATATGTGGAAGGGAAGGAAGCTCACCATAAGTCCATAAACTCATAAACTCTTTAGCTCCTATCTGTGGGGCGAGTGAGGTGCTGTGACATGCACACCTCTTGAACTAGTTTGGGTTAGAATTTCTAGAAAATGAGTTTCGTTAGAAAAGGAATCAAAACAGCCCACAGCATGAGCAGGGATTAACCTAAAGACAGCATGCTTCTTGTGCAGCAGCCCATAACTAACCAGCCATGAGAGGCATTTGCCTAAACTCCCAGCCTTGCCAGGTACCAGCCAGGTACATCCCTCTGGAACAAGATCTCTCCACCTGCTCCTCATCCTTTTGGGATGTAGGTGGCCTGCAATCCACAGCAGTGAGCTCTTCTAAAATAGGATGGCATCTCCTTGTTAAATAAGCCCCAGTGGCTGGAGGCAGAGGGAGAGAAAAGATCTGCACCTTTGCACTCTCTCCATCTTAACAGGACTTTGCAGAAAAACAAATGCAGAAGCCCGACCAGGAACGAAAGACACTCCTCTACTTCAGTGCTGCATATTTTGCCAGTCCTATCTGCTTACCTTCCTTGTATTGAGTGGGGCAGGATAGTCTTCTGGGTGGGACAGGATGTGTCCAAGAATTATAAACTTTGGCTAGCTGTTTAATTAGTTGGGTCATCAGTCATCTAACAGCATTGATTGGGGGAACTGAGTCACAGCCGAACTTCCACACTGGGTTGCAGAGCACTGATTATTATACTGTAAACAAGAACTGAGCACCACGTGTGTGACGAATACCAGAGTATTAAATGCATTCCTCCGCTTACGGCTCAGAGTTCTTTCAAGGATTGTTTTCTGGAAAAAAAAAGAAAAGGCTTTGCAATGTCTACTAGAGATAAGAACACTGCATAATTTCGAGATTTCATGACTTGTGAGTTGTTTTATTGGAAAATAAAACCTTCCTTCAGCCACTAATGAGAATGAAGTATTTATATTTAATAGAGTTTAAGTGATAGTGGAGAAAAACTTTGTTTTAAATTGAGGCTTCAGCTCCTAATTGGCCTTCTCAAACTGTATGAGACCATTTATATGCTGAAGAAAGTTGCTGCAGTACCTAGCCATCTGTATAACCCTCCATCTCTGTTTTGTTTGTGTGAATTATAATGGAGATTTACAGGAATGTGCGGTCCATAGAATATCTTTGTTTAAAATATAATTGCCATGTATCAGCAGGAGTTCTCCTTTGAAGAGGCCTGAGCAGCCTAAATATTCTGGATGGCACTTTCTTTTCCACCTGACAAATTATTGTCCTGCTTGGGTCCATGAAACAGGACAGAGCAAGGCAGACCAGGAGGTCTTTTGTGAGGCAACAGAAATTAGCTGGCCAATTTAGTTCTCTATGATATAGCTATTTTAAAACACAAGTGTTAAACCTTTTATGACTTATCTTTTCGGTAATGAGATATATGTAAAACAAGTTTTATACTGACAATGGTACAATGTTTTATAAGACTGCTGGGAAAATAAACAGAAAGGAAAGATGGAAAAAAAGGAGGTTTGAGAGAGGTAACTTACTGCAGCAGTCACTTTTACTTCTCACTTCGTGTAGCCTCTGAGGACTTGTTCAATCAATAACAGTATCCCATTTGATCACCATATTCCATCCTTACAGGAATAATAACACATAAGATATAGCTTCCCAAAAGGTGTCTGAAAAGGAAGACGTTTGTTGAAAAGGTCAGCTTTGAGTTCTGCTGCACTTTCTGAATATAGGTCTCCTTCCTAGTGCTTCTCAAATGGTAGTCATCTGATAAGGAGGTATATATGCTGCATACATGACTGCAAGAAACAAATATGTTCTTATTTGGCATGATTTAGGAGGCATGGTGGTGTTGGGTTGACGGTTGGACTTGATGATCTTAGAGGTCTTTTCCAACCTTAATGATTCTATTATGCTATGATTCTATGATTATTTGTATATATATGCATATGTGTATGTATATATGTGTATACATATGTGTAAGTAGTAAAACAACATGATTTCTCCTTTACCTTCTGAATTCTGATATATTAATTTTTGTGGTGGGCTCCATGGAAGTGAATGGTTCTAGTGCAGAGCTTTGGATAACCTTGTTTTTAACAAGCTTTCTTTTTTTCACAGGGGTCTGTTTGAAGTATCTCATTTTACTAAGAAGTTGCTTCAGGGATGGAAAGTCACATTGGTTTTTCCTTCTTACTTGCTAGTCACATGCTACTTTACTGTAGTAACAAGGTTAAGGCACTGGAATCAAATATAAGAGCAGAATGTTCTCTATTTTGGGAAAAATAAAGATTCTTTCAGATTTGCTATACTGACTGTCAGAGCTTGCACACCAACATTTTTGCTGTGACATCTGATCCTAGAGTATAAATTCATGTATTTGTCAGTGCTGCTCTGCAAAAGACATATTCAGCTTGAACACTAAAATGTGCTGGAGACTGTTGAAGAGTAGATTGATTTAGAGTCCCAAGACAACCTTCATATGATGCATAACTCCTACAAACCAAGAAGGTTGTAGGTCTTTTAAGCCCATACTAAATCACATAAATACAAGATGATGAACAAACTAAGGAGGTTAGTTCTTCACTTTTTAGATACCCTTGAGTACATAATAGCAAAGTGTTTCACTAAGCTAAGAAAAAAATGGTGGTCAAGCTGTGATTTACAAAGGGAGTAACTTAAAATTTTCACTCACTGATTTGGAGTGAAAAATCATGAATTTGTGCCCAAAGAACAGTTCCGGCATATTTAAACAAATTTACAACAAAATTATACTTATTTTTGCCTTGAGTTTTGTGACCACCTTTACAATTTTGCCAGGGGTTGCTAATATTTTGTGATCCTAATAATTAAGGATGCGAAATATTTCCTCCAGTTGAACATTATCTCTATTACAAAAATGTTCTTAGATAGCTAAAACACAGACCTGGGGTGGAATGCAAATGCCTAAGCACATCTGTTTAATGTTATTTTAAATGCCCAGCAAGATGTTTTATTGCATGGGTCACCTATAGGCCTTTTGTCACATCTGCCAGCTCTACATAGACATTTCAGACACAGAGGATGTAGAAAATGACAACAGGTAACTATGTTAGGCTACTGAATAATCCTCTGAGTCACCTGAAAGTTCGTTTCTAGAACTACAATTTTCTTTTTGTTAAAGTGCCTATGCACATATTTCCTGGAAAGAAGTGTGGCAGAAGTAATGAACAGACTAAAACGAAAAACAAATTGCAAGGTTTTGGCACTCAAAAATTCAGTGCATGGCAAGCTTGCCCCATGCCAACCCCACCTCTCTAATGCAGAAAATATGATGATGATGTAATCTGGATGAAAATCACCACACCTTTTCATTTCAGATAAATTCTTAAATAGAATAGTATTGTGGAAGCAAAAATCTGGCTAAACAAAGCGCTTGGGTACATAAGTAATCCCACTACAGAGAAATAGGACTGCTTGTGTGCTCCAAGATAAGCGTATTCTTAAATGCTACATTAAACTGAAGCCAAAGAAAATAGGTATAGAACAGAGACAAGAAAGACATGTTAGTGGAAAAGTAGAGTAACAGGGGAAACCAGTGCAAGAAGGTGAAAGCAAGAAATTTTGATCAATCTGCAGGGGTAAGAGTAGGGGAAAGAACATGAAACTATTTTCTGGGAAAGAAAAATTGAGGTCTTTTTAGTTAATTCTCAGTGTTTACTGTTGTGGGTGAATGTTCAGATGGAGAAAGTTTTAAGCAAACAGAAGGTAGCATTTGCTGAAGATTAGTTTTGTCCTAAGCATTATCAGGTTTTCTTTGAGGTAGTCCATCATATGGGTTACATTCACGCCATCAGTGAGCTGCAATACCATAGGATCTGTGGAGCCCAAATAAAACAAGATATCCCAAATCAACTGAGAAACTGAGATGCCCTGCCAGGAAAAAAAAGAAAAAGAAGACAAAGCATAAGTAATGAGGCAAATTATAAATTTTATAGTAAATACACTTGTGAACTGCAAGCTGTTATGTTCACTTCACAAAAAGAAAATGTTATGGCTTTGTCAAGTTAGGTTTCACAGCAAACGTTTCCTTCAGCTTATAGTTACTGTTACTAATGTAGTATGTCCTGGGTATTATAGTAGAACCTGCGTGCTCCTCTGAGCCTGACGCAAAGAAAGGTAAACGGCGCTGTCTTGGTCCTTGTTTTTACAAACAGGGAGCTGAATCATGCAAAGGCGGGGTGTACTCACATGTCACATGTACTTTAGTGGTAAAGCTGTGTTCAGAAATTTCTGCCTCCTTTTCCAGCTGACTTCCCCTCCACGCCTGTTGTTACCTACCTATCAGTTGTTCGTTCCAAGGAAACTCCTTGTAAGGCTGTTTTCTAAACCAGATATACTAAATTATGCCTTTAGCATTCATAAACTATCTAGAGGACAGGTAGCAAAGTGAGAGATGGAATGCTGTATGGAGAAGAAAATTCAGATTAAAATGCACCATATAGTCATGGTATACCATTCAACCAGCTGGGCTAAATGTCAAAGTGACTGACACTTAACTCATGCAAAACTCCCACAGATTGGAATACGAGCGATGCATAAATAGTGACTTCAGGACCAAGTCTGTTCCCGGGAGCTACTGAACACTCTTCACTTCTACCACAGTCGTGGAATACACTCATCAGCATCCAAGAATCTGCCCCAAATCCTAGCTGTGTTCTGCACAGGATCGAAGACTGTAAAATCCACATTTTATCCCATTACTGAGCAAAACCTTTGGTTTGTTTTTCTATAAAAATATATGTATGTTTTTAATGGTTTTCATGATAATTTAACTGATAGAGAACAATAAATACAAATCCCTTGTGGTGTTGTGTAGAAAGAAAATATGTCAATAATATGATCACCAAGAGGCTGAAATACTGTTGGCCAGCAATTGATTGCCCTGCCTGTAGCCATTTAACGTCCCTAAATCTGCTTCTCTTCTCACCAACAAATGGGGTAAATAACAGAGGAAGGCTATACAGTCTACCCCTGACTACTCCCATCACAGTTCATTCAGAATCAGTGTCTTCTGGACCGACAAAAAACCTCTCTCATTAAGGTAAATTAACTTTAATAATCAGACACATTAAACACATTAAAGATGATTAAATATTTGGGTCCTACAGCTATGCAGTCCGCATGAAGGCCATACATAGCTGTTTGTCTCAAGTAACTCTCCTTAACCTAATGCAACTCAAGAATTTGAAACCTTTCCGTGCTGTTTCTAGGAGGACCTTCATATAATGTCTTTCATTTCTGCAAAAGTAGAAGAGTTTTTTGCACAAGTTTTGACTTTGTCAGAGTTGCTTTTCTAACTTTTAGAAACAGAAACATCAATAAAATTAATAAACATTATTATTCTATTTAAAGCTAAAGCAGCTTCTTGTATTTCAGAGATAGACACCAACAGATTTCAACTCTTTCTGAAGCTGATTCCATCGTCTGCAATATGAGTCATCATATTGTGCCATGGAAAGTGAGGAAATATGAAGATGAAAAAGGGAAACTTGTGTTTCACCATTATCCTTGCTCAATGTGACAGGTACCTCTGCCACTTTATTTAGATGGGGCCTGCATCTACCCCAGAAGAAACTGAACTACTACATACGACTTAGAATGGAAGGCAATAGTTTTAGTAAAACCCTTTCTCCTTAGCTTCTGTGAGTGATAGAGAGAGGCAAGTTTCTCTTGTAAACTGAAGAGTTACACAGTTTTAGTATCTTACCAGTGCGACAGCATATTCATCACTGCTAGCTTCAGTGGAGCGCACAGCCTCACCGGAGGAAAGCGTGGGGCTGTGTTTAACAGGTAGCTGTAATTCTCTGGTCCGTTGGTTCAACAAATGAAGGCATGTTCATTGGTAGAAAAATGATCTAGTTTTGTCAGAAATATCTATAGACTGTCTTCTGCAAACCCTGCACCATTATCACAAAACCCAGAGCTTTTCTCTTTTAATAGATTCATCTTTTTCTGTAACTTTTTTTGGATAACACTTCCCTGCACACATAGTGTCAGCCAACTGTACATTTTTTTTAGAATCTCAAAGTATAAGCAAATGCTTCAGTTTTCATATGAACCTGGGTTCTTACTTCCTTTGTAAGGGGTGCAGCTTACAAAGGATTTTCGCTGTTTTTCGTAATTACTCCCTATCATAAGGGCTCTTTGTAAACACTTTGACAGCAGCTCTCACTTCACACCTGGACGTTTCAGGAGCAGCAACCTGCCAGCTCGCTCTGCCTTCAGCAGAATAAAAATGTATAGTCAGTTTTCATGACCTTGCACAGAATTTCACGCAAAACTGCCCAAAAGGAATTCATCAGCTTTTGGGTTTCACCCCAACTTAACACTGCTTCAAAGTAATTTCACCTCTGATGCCCCTTGCAGGTTGCAGCCATATTCACAAACTCCAACTTGCCCCAATCTCGATCTCCCCAGCTCCATAAGAGTGTCGGCAGGCAGGACAGCAGCTGGTGAGGGCTGATGGTGCCTCAAATCCTTCACCTTTCTCATCTCTTGTGTCTGCCACCTTTTCACTAAAATTTTCAAGACTTACTAGCATGCCAGTACTGTCAGCAGACATCTTGTGTGCTTCAAGGTTTTTGTCTGTTGTCACTGTTTCTCAGTGTGCCTATCCTTGCTCTGCTAACTTTGGGGTACTGTGAGTTTTTTTGCTTCTGCGTTGCCCTTTTCTACATGACAGGCATGATTTCTAGAGAAGGCTGTGGACACTAAAAGGCTGGTGGGCTGTGATGTCTGCCTGTCCATCGAGCAGTTTCAGGAGGGACCACAGCTGGCTGTGCATCTGCTCCCTGCAGCAGAGCCAGCCCTGGGCACGGGCTCTGCTATGGCTGCGGCACCCTGCTATACAGGAACCTTTGTTTCTTGTGGGGTTGTTTTATGACTAACTCAAAATCAAAGAGACAGTAAATTAACATTTAAAAATGTATACTGAAACTAAGAAAAAAATATTTCTGTATTAGCGTCTGTTTGTTTAAAAAATGAAGAAATGGAACTTCATGTAAAGAAGAAAATATTTTGTTGCAATTTGAATAAACATTCTCTTTTAAATATCTTTCTTTAAGAAAATAATCATGGTTGTAATCAACATATGCAGCCCTCCATTGAATTTTCAGAGATTTGCTGAACATTTGTGGAGAAATATTTGATCTCCAGTCTGCAACAGAGCAGCTGTTTAGCACAGTGCAACACTTTCTCTGCTAGCCCCTGTGGCAGTGACATCATTCTTTACATTAATTGTGAGGAAGAAAGAAATGGTCTTGTGGTCAAGATACAGAAGCTGAGCACCTCAGTCCTATGCTTGGCCCCACCGCAGATTTCCTGCACCGTCTGGGGCGAGTGACATAACCTCTCTGTGCCTCCATCTCTTCCTCTCTAAAGCCCGTCTAGGTTTTTATAGAGGTCTTTACCACTGCAGTTGGGGAGGACCTGCTCGGGGCAAGGTAAACAAATGCTCAGCTGCTTCAAGTTGGAAGTCCCCCTTTTATTTCAGCAGAGATGCTTGGAGGCACAGTGCAAACTGTTCTGCAAACCTCCCAGCAAGTGGAAGCTGAAGGCTCAATCAGCAGCGCAACTTCTTCTGTTTTGCAGAGGATATGCACTTCCACCCAGCTGATGACAGAAACCCGTGGTGTCAGGAAGATAAGGACAGTCAATATTTCGCAACTGTTTCTTCTCTCAAATGGAGATAAAAAGCTGAAGCCTTGGAAAGGTCACAGAGGCACAAATCTGACCAATTAAATCAATTTGCAGGTTACTATTAAAATATTTTATATATTTAAAATGCATTATTGTTAAGTGAAAAAAACCCCAATTTCTCAGTAGGTTCTTGAACAGTCCGAAAACTGAGACTATGGTATATGCAGAAGTACAGTGCAATCCAGGGCCTGAAATTTTAACTCACCTGTCACAAGTTACCAAAAATCTAGAAATTTCCCTTTCCTCTTTCCTATCCTTCTGAATTTAAATAGAAGAACACATATAGAAGAAAACAAACTAAAATATTAAAGTAAAACTCTTTAGAAAAAATCTTGTTTGAAATAAGCGTGAAGTACGGAAAATCACTGGAGTAGCCTGTTCTGATCTTTTCTGTTGTTATCAGGCTGATTTTCAAGTTGAAGGGATTCTGATCTTGCACATAATCATTAAGTAAATATCCAGAGTTTTGGATGTTATAGCTGAATTAAACTCTGAGTGTTGTTTGGTAATGGGTATCATTACTTCCCGGATACTCAGTTATCCTGAAATGACCTGGAAAAGCAGCATCACAAAAATACATTGTAGATTTTATGAGGTCAGTTTCAATTATATCCAGTCCGCTACTTCTAACACACTTTCCTCTGAGCGCTATATCTATTATTTGAAAACATTACTTTATGTTTGCTGTGATATTCTCCAGATTTTTAATAAAATTCCTTTGAAAATGCCTATTTATCAATAGCAAGCATAAGCCTGACTTTTGCCTTGGGAAACAGTGATCTTCCCAGAAGAATTACTTTAGGTTGCTGGAAAGATTAAAAACATAATTTAGTCTTATACAAACATGAAGTATGACTTTAAAAACCCGCCCTTCTAGATATATGGTTTGTTCTTTGGTCAAAATTAAAACAAAGAATGAAAATACTTAGCTAAAAGGTGTACTTCTCATCTTCTACTTGCTCTTTATAGCAAAAATCCACTTATCTTGGCTTTCTATATAAGGTAGTTTACATCATCTAGAATTATGGCTGGGTGTGGGTAAAGGTTGTGTCAGCATTTCCATTATAAAACCATATTTTAGGGGGTTTATAACTCAGCCATAAAAACTCACTCCACACTGAAACTTGGCATACGAAATCCCAACCTGGAACACTTTTTTATCACCACCATTTTATATTAAAAAAACCACGTTTGGCTGTTTTTCAGTTTTCTGAATGACACATAAAATGAGAAGGGGTTTGGGTGAGGATGAGGGGCAGCGGCTGCCTGGTTAAGGTGCTGCTCGCCGGCGCTGAAGGAATAGGGAATGGCACAACTTCAGCCCAAGCCACACTGCCTTGTCACTGATTAATATTGACTTCAGGCAGGGGTCAGCCCTACGTGCACAGGAGGTACAAACTGCCCCTGTGTCAGGCTGGCAAGGCTCCCTAGGCATTCAACCTACACAAAGCAGTGAGGTGACCTCTGCTTCTCCAGACCCAAAGCTGCACACAGGAGTAGGAAGGTCAGGAGAAGCCACCTTCAGAGATGCCACCTTGTCCGGCAGGAGGACCAGTCATCCCGGGTAGGAGCCGAGTCACGGGCACCATTTTGCACAGAAGCGAATGAAGGCAGGTATCCAGTGTCCGTGCGACTCTTAGACACCCTGTGTTGCTGCTTTTTGGAGATACTTGGGAGATATCTCATGACAGGAGCAGCCTTTCCCAATTTATGCCTCGAGTAGTGCACAGGATCATGTTGAAGGTGTGACTGCCGACAAGCTACACTCCAATATGTGTAATAATGACCGCGCTGTATTCAAATTCAGCACTGTCATGGGAGGTGAGAAACACCCCCAAATTCAATATTTGGACATTACATAAAATGAGGGAGGCAGAGAAAAGGTCAGTGAAAGGAGGAGTAAAAAGAGTAAAATGCTTGCCATCAGGAGACATGTTTAACAACACCAGACGAGACACTCAGAAGTTATACCTGCTGTCAAAGTCTACTGCCGGCAAGAAGGCTCAGAAGAGAGCTCAGGAAGCAGAGGAAAGGTGGCCACAGGTAAAAAGATACCCTTCAGAAATGACAAATCACATCCAAAAAGGGAGAAGCGCATAAATCCTGACAAGTTAAATGTTAAACCTCAGGAAGGCATGCCAATTTATTGACGAGCAACTTCTTAAAGGAACTCATTAAAGGAATAAAAGTTAATAATAAAACCTTTTTCAAATGTTTCAGGAGCAGGAAGTCTGTCAGAAAGTCAGTGGGGTGAATCCCAGATCTGAGACAAGAGAAGTTCTTGGTGACAATAAAACTCTCAGAAATGTTACATGAATTATTTGCCACTTGTCTCTGCAGCGGTAGTCACGCAGGCTCCCAAACTGAAGCTGAACCCTGGGAGAAATGAATTGAAGGACACAGCTCAAACTGGGTGTGTAGAAGGTTTTTTAAAAGTCTTGAGAAACTTAAAAGTGATCTATTAAGGAAAAATGGTACTCATCCAAAAAAGCTGAAGGAACCAAATTGCAAACCATAGTGTGGAAATTATCACTTAAAACAGCCGCTGTGTGTGCCAGCACCCCTACAAGATTGGAGGTTAGGTTGACCTTTACTTTGAGCCAGTATGGAGGATCTTACGGTTTACATACTTAGAAGTAATTTTTTTCTTAAAATTATGTACTTATATCTAATGCTTTGTTCCTTTTATGGAAGCTCAGCTTCTGGTGACCTAGATACTCCAGCTACACAAGATTAGAGATACTAATATGAAAAATAGATTTTTCTTCCTTAAGTCTCCTTGCTAGAGTTTCCACCTAGTGTCTACTGGACTGATCGTGTTCATCAGGAAGTGGCAAAAGAAGCCATGTGTTTGGGCAAGCATCCAGGAGATCAGTCTTACAGATTCCTGCTCCCTTTGCACCACTGAGCCCTGCGGCCCGGAGAGCACAGCCACCACGCTGAGAGTCATGTTGCTGGGAGGAGAAAGTTTATGAATGTCACATCAAAAATCCACCACTGAGCAAAGAGACCACTTTCACAACAATCTTTCTGGCTCAGAGGAGTCTGGATCCGAGACCATCCATGTTAAAAGGGATAATTCCGTTAATTAACATCCTTAATCCTTTTGAAACAAATTCAACTCTGGAGCTGACTGGGAACATAGTCCTCAAGAATGAGTTGTACACTGAGATCACCCAGGGCTGCAGAGCTGTCTCAACCACTGCAGATGCTTTTGAAGAGGACTCCCCTACTAGCAAGGAGAAGTGCTACACCACCACCTCCGCCAGTGACTGGGCTGCAGGCAGCGGCATTGACTTCCTGGGCCACCCCACCGGCCCTCAGTCCCGGCAATGAGGAGCTCTCCTGCCTTGCTACCACGTCTTTCTCCTGATAGATTTTCTCCTTGGGAAGGTCATTAGTTGCAGAAGTAAACAGTTCAAAGTCCTGATGCTAGGTGACTAGTTATAAAAACTTATTTTTCTTTAAAAAAAAAAAAAATCCCGTGATCTTTGATCTTGTCGTTTAGCTTTCTTCAGGGTTAGACAATTAATTTCCATTCCTATAAGCACCTGTTTGAAAGGTGGGAGCGTCCTGCTCCACAGCATTACAGCGCAGTGTCACCTACACAGACAGAGTCCTGCACATTCATTGCAGTTATTGTCACTTAGTAGGAATATTGGGAGATCACGCAGCTCTGCCATTTCTGCCATGTCCTGCAGAGGAGGGCAAACCTTGCCTGTTTCCTAATAACGTCCCAGATTACTTCTGTTTCAAAGTAATTTATTATGAGCTTTGGTATTACCTTTGAATGTTGCTGTGGTTTCTTAGTTACACATCTACTAAAGCTTACTTCTATAAGAGGCAACACACGGGCATCTCATGTAAGGAGGCTGCGTCCCAGTGCGAGGCTGGGCCTCACACCACTAATGCTTCAGGTTAGGAACGTTTACTTTTTTTTCCCTCTTCCCTTTCCCTATTTTTCCTTTGTGAAAGACCTCATATAACTCAGTGGTACTGAGAACAACCCAAATGACTTCTTCATGAAAAAAAAAAAGTTTGTTTTTTTTCTTCCCTACATCAAAACTGTGGACAGTATGCAAGACAACATGATGATAGGCTCTCCTTCCCGGATGGTCTTGGTCGTGGCCATAATGAGAGTGCACTGACAATCCTTTGTATATGATGCACCCACAATTCCTTCTTGTGAGGATAGGGACAGAAACAGGGATCAGCAGCTCTTAGACCTGTATGAGCAAGTTCTGTCAGGGTTATTCACTGGTAGTAATCCCGGTTCCTTGTCCGGCATCTCCTGAGAGACAGCACACTTTTTAATTAAGGTTTTGCATCTTCTGGTAAGAAAGTTTCTGACATTTAGGATGTAGCATTCCTCCAGAGAACGACGTTCCCAGAGCTGTCTGATTGTTATCCCAAGTCTTCATGGCAGTATCTGTTGTGCATTTAGGCATGAGAAAATATATATTCCACTCTGGTAGTGAGCAGAGAAAATGTTAATTTCTCTACTACTGTCAATTTAGCTCTGAGGCAGAGTGCGGCACTTCTTTCCAGCCTTCAGGTCAGAGCAGTAAGATCCAAGTGCAAAACGTGTGTGTTACAGAAGACAAGGAGTTAAAGAAAGAGAAGTCTGAAATGCTGCAAACCTCTGAAAGCTTTAGTGATGCATTTGATGTTCTCTCTTCTAATACTGCATATCATACTGCTGGTTTAGTGCTAGCTGCGTCTTCTCTCACCCTTCGCAAGTATGTTATGAGGACAGTGTTAGACAGTGTTTTAGCAAATACTGACACTGCACAGTTATCACTGGGGTCATCTCTAACCTGTGCTGATCCCATTGTTGATGCTGCTTTCTTAGTGACAAAAGTATATATGGAGAATTGGTGCTCAGGTGTGTTGAGAGACTCCTCTTTTACTCAGGCAAGGTAGGGTTGCGTTGCCTGTAAGATGGTACTGCTCTAAGAAAACTCTACCCCTCCTTTCCCCTGTACTCCCAGAGTACTCAGTGATGGCTAACAGCATTGGCTTGGGTTTTGGGGTTTTTTTGGTGTTCCTCCCACACACGCACACAAAATCACTCCTGTCCATAGCTGTGCAGAGACCCTGTTACTATTACTGCTCAGCTGGTAGTCATTAAAGCCTCAGAGCACTTTGTGTAGTTGTGCTGCAGCTCCTGGGCTTCCTCCTAAACTCAGACTAAGCTGCATGATCTCATGGCTGTCATAGCACTGGAGCTTCTTACAGGTTTTGAGGAAAGCTCCCTGCCTTTTTTCCCTACAGTCTGTTGGAGGTATATGGCAACATTTTCACAGGCAGCATGGGGGACTTACTAGATTCAAGTCCTTCCCTGAAGCGATCCTGGAAGCAGTGTGCACCTAGATGACAAATCTTAAGGAATGACAGAGGAATTTACGGTTGCCCTGGAAACTGAGACCAGAGTCCACACTGCGTGTTAGAGATGGGGCTGGGGTTGGACAGGTGAAGACTAGAGAGCTGTCATGATCCAGGCGTTGTCTGTGGATGACCTGCAGCAGATAAAACAAGAGATACATGGATTGCAAAATAATGATAATAATAATAGGTCACCATAGTTGCTTAATGCAGCCTGTGAAGCTTTTGACCTGACAATTAATGAGGTGAGGAGAGGATGATTGCGCTCTCAAGAAGCAGTCAAGGACAGCCTGTAAGCAGATGGGAGAAGGTTTCCCGCCTTCATGCGGTGCAGAGCCCAGGGGTCCTGGCCTACAGCAAGAGCTCCTGGGCACCACGACCCTGCACCTGAGAAGGCAAATCTCTTCAAAGACTCATATATTTAGGAAATGTATTACAGATAGTCTCTATTCAAGTGAGTTTCTCTTGGTTTACACTACTTGAATAGTAGTCCTCATTGTAGCATAAGAAATGAAAACATTCTATTTTCTCATGACATTCAATACTGAAATGTGTAAAGGAAGTCCCCTTTGGTTTGAAGAAGGAAAGAATTAACCAACATTGTAAATTCTGTTGATTTCTGCTAATACTGGATTTGTTTTCAGGGACAGAACCCTATAATACAGTACCATTTTGAGCAGAACGTCAGAAGAAAGTCAGTCTGCATTTGCTTTTTTCTCCCCAGTTTGTTACTTTCTGTATTTTGGCAGGGAACGATCTGCACAGCTTCCAGATCATAAAGCAGAAGTAGCACTTCAACAAAAGAAAAAAAAGTTGGACTGCTTGTAGTGTTAAGTAGTTTTAAGTCATAGATTATATTTGGAGAAAAATATGAAATAAGGGTTACTTCAAATAGCTATTCACTTTGGGTTTTTTTCCCACTGTGTCACGAAAACTACTTTTTAACTTCTCCTTTGCTTTCTATGTTTCCCTAAGGCCAGGTCTAGAGTAGGAGAATTTAGGTTCATATTACTGTATAATACAAGAAGGACACTGCTTGTATTAGTAGAACTAATTTTTGCAGGAACGGTTTCTTACTACCCACCCTGAACAATATAATCGCTAGCAGTTGAAGAGCAGCTGTTCTATAACAAATCCAGCAGTGGTAGGGCTTTTGTAGACACAGGTACATCAGTCAACTCCTCCTGGTGTAGGCTGTTACAGCTGTGCCAGAAAATATTGGTACTGTAGACCTGGTTACGTTATTTGTCAGTAATTTCCTTCTTATCAATCACAACAGTGTTAAGCAGGAAAGCCCTACAAAACTGGGTGAAAAACAGCTAAAGAGCTTCATTTTAATTATAGAAAGGAAGGAAGAATTTTAATCCTGCCCTAATATGTAGTAGAAATACAGCGAATTGAAGGCCAAAAGCAAGAACGTTGATGTGCTTTTTAAATCGCAGCTCCCAATGTGTGTGAAAAAGAGGATTTCCACAGGAAGAGAGCAGTCCCCCAAGTACTGTCAATCTTAGTTATTCCAGGGTACTCAGCTATGGAAGTCAGATAGGAATATCCGTGTCAGATAGGAACATGGGCAGCAAGTAATTGATTAATCTGTATCACAGCTTCCACTGTATAGCAAATGATTAAACAGATTGATCTGCATGTTGAAGCAACTGCTAGTCTTTTGTTTCCTTGTGATAAACGCTTTCTCCATTGTGCTATCCAAGACATTTCCTTGTATATGCCCTTCATGCTAGAAAATCAAGAAAAAGATTTTAATTATTACTTTTGCTCTCTGGAGAGTATTAGCAATGCCATTAATGATCAGAACAAGAGCTGTAAAAGTCACACTGATTTGAGTGGAAGCATAACTACCAGCTTCGAGGTGCTGGAAATAAGACAAGGGAGGGAGTTGGCAGCAGCCAGAGAAAGCATAGAAAGCAGGTTCTTCCTCCATCTCCAAGACGGAGATGTCCCAACAGTGGAACTCCCCATTGGCTGCAAGGAAAAATTGAGGTTTTATTAAGAGGGACGTGGGTTGCCTTGGTTTTAACTTTCGAATTTGCCTTTCAGTAAGCAAATTTCTTTTCAAGGAAGGTCTTCCTTTACCCTTAATCACTGCCATTAAAAATATAAGAAAAAATGTTTACTGATGTGATACTCCATTTGACCTGTGATGTCTCCTCTGTTGAGAAACCAGGGATGGCAAACTCCTGGAGCTGTGGGACTTTGGAGTTCAGATCAGAAATAGGTGTAGGAGGCCAGGTCTCTTGTCTGGTACCCTTAGGATGGGTATTGGCCTCTTATTCATGACAGGTAAGCTGGAAAAAGCCCTAGGACTTTCACTAAATGACTAACATACTACTTCTGCATTAATTTACAGGGCACACTAAAGCATCTGCAGTGTTGCACACTTAATAGGAACATACACCAGTTTTCTCTTACCAGGCCTTACATCAGACTACCAAATGCAAATTATTAGAGTAACTAATTAAGATGCAGTCTTCCAGGTCAGCATTTCTATGTAAATATATCAAATAATAGACATATTTCACAAGGATATGATCTAACTTTGACGACCTTGGTATACTGTGTTCAGTCCTCACAGGGGGCTTCTGAGAACGTGCCACTTCTGATCCTGCCCCAGGAGCAAGTCCACAAGCCTGCTCTGCAGCCAAGGGTGGTGCAGAAGCGTGCGCATGCCAGGTTTTAACCAAGTCCAGCCAACATCAACATATACTACAGAGGATAATTGCCTTTAATACCGTGACGCTGGAAACGAAAACCTAATCACTGTAAGATATGGAAACAAGGCACTTAGTGTTTCTAACTCCCATGCAATGTTCATCACTCGCACAACTGTTACTGCCCGTCTAACTTTTAACTTTATCCCCTCGAATTTGCAGAAGTACATGTAAAGGTCAAAATAAACATCCAGGAGATAAAAAAATCCCATTTCCTTTTCAGTTGAACTGTCTCCAAAGTACTAAAACATGAACATATGCTACAGTATTACTCACTACATAAAAATACATATGTTAGTAGATATACAGTATAGTTAAAACACAAAATTATACAATCTACATATACTTATATAAACCTGCAACAACATCATCTATCAACACACCCAGTCAATCAAATCCTATATATAAAAATATTTTCTTATTCTCTCCCAGACACTAGACAAAAAGTTACAGAACTCTCAAATGTAGGCATTCCTCTTGAAAATTTCATTACATTCATAAGTGACAGGATTTTTTAAAATCAAAGTATACAGTGTTGCCACTTCCCCTGATTTCAATGAATTCTCATTATTTGATGGTGTCTAAAGTCTCAGGTCCTGAAACTCCAACTTCAGCTTTTTAAAAAGAGGGGGTTTGTCCTCATATTAGGGAGAAACAGTTGATGTCAGTTTTAATACCTAAAAATTCAATTACCAGAAACAACTAAAAAGAAATCAACCCAGTATTTTGAAAATACTACTCCTTACTTTAACAGGAAAGGTTCTCATTAATCCACCCAAATCTGCTGATTCTTTTTTCAGACACATTTCCTTCCAAATTACTGTGGTTTAAAATAAAATCTAAAAAACATCAGGGTATTTTGGCATCTTTTTTTTTAATTATTTATTAGAAAGGAAAGTCAGTTTTCTAAGCCTACCTTTTCCTAGCTGAAAGTTCCTTTAATTTTTAAAAAGCAGAGGAGACTTGAAGGCTCAAGATTGGTAGACCTTATTGATTTTTAAACCCTGAAAATAAAAAAAATATTTTGTCATTACCTCAGCCACAGGTAAAATGTTTTCTTTGTATCTACAAGTCTTGAAACATTCTCACTGATGGCTGAGTTCAGAACTTTCGGTGCAAGCAAAGCACTTGCAGAAGACGACCACCTTTTATGCATTGCTATAAGAAGATACAACAATTAACAATGACAGAGGTTTATAGTTCTCAAATCTCATAGCAGTCTGCACCCCAAAAAAATGGTTCCTTGAAAGCCCTCTAATGCACCTTATGCCTTAACTAGCTGTTGATTGTACTTATTATTTATGCAGGACACAGCTACTGAATACTATGGATTCCTACAATTAAAGTGTCTCACCTGGCGAACCCTTGGCACTGGCAAGGCAGTAGATTGCTTCGAGAATTGTGGTGTTTAGTCAAAATATTTTCCTCCATTTCACCAGCTAGAACCTTTCCATTACCTCGTCTCTGGTATGGTATGGTATAGTATCTGCTGGTATGAAGCCCAAAAGCAGTACCTGCGTATAAAAATCAGGTCTTACGATCCCTACAAAAATGGCAGATACTGATTTTTTAAATTTGCTGTTAGGCAGTGGAGCAAAACTGATATTCAGTTCATGGTTTTGAGCTGGCTCTGTATAGAGCAATGAATTTCAGCCAAAGTTGCATGAATATTTTTTGGCAACTGATTGCATGGCAGCCCTGACACTGACCCCCAACACCCAGAAGTTGTTTTAAAAATCTAGAAATTATGGTATGCAGAAGTTCTTTCTTATTCTTAGTGATCTGCCCGAGGTTTTCTTAGACTGGTTGACTTACCAGTACCTAAAAGTAGCAGTAATTATAATTCCTGAAAAAAGACAGTATGATCAGCAGGGACATGCAATCAGTAGGGAAAGCTTTAGGGGAGCCTCAAACTTTCAAATGGATACAGGGATCCAAACGACTTTTAATCGCCAGATTAAATTTACACTTAATATAAGTATCTAGGAAAATGCCTACTTTCTAACAGCATTTAGCTAAAAAATTCTATAATCAAAAAACCCAAGTCTCTATCTAACATTAAAGCCCTACATTGACGGTCAATGGGTAAGGAGTCTGAGCACTCACAAATCTCGTCTTCACTGTACTGAGGGATGTTTGGCACTTCTCTGAAATAAGATGTTTATATTTTTGTTACTCAGCTTCTATTACTGCAGAAACCTAAGAGAGGCAGTCAGTTTGTAAATGCTGCCAGTTTCTATCTTTCAGGCTCCTCATTCATTTATTATTTGGTTGCCATTGACTTTCTTGGGCAATTTTTAGACGCTTGACAGATTTTCAGAAAACTTCAAAGAGATGCTTCAGAAACCTTCTATTTCTGAATAAGAAGAATCTATAATTCTGTTCCTAGGTGTTTTTAAATAATGTGTTAATAAAATAAATAAGTAAAAAATAAGGAGAGGGGAATGTACGCAAAGCCTTTTTCCTGCAGAGAAGTGTTCCGATAGCCATAGCAATTTTTTTTTTTAAACTAGCTTAGGCAGGATTATTACTTAGTTAATTCTTGATTACTTTTTTTACACTGGAACATGATTTAATAAGTCAACACTCGCCTTTTTCTGACCCTCTAAAGCCTACAGTTTACTATTCATAATGATGAGAAATAGCTTGGGTATTTGTTGCTGCACAGATCTATATCTTCTTGGACACCACAGACAATGTAAATCTTTTCCATTTATATGCCAGATCATTTTTCCAATGTACTGAAGTGTTTGAATTTCCAAGGTCAGAAAATGATTAATCTTATTAAATGTTTGACACAATGAGCTAAGCAAAACATCTTTTGGTATTATAAAGAGAAGATAAAAGAATGAATTCTTATCTTTGTAACGCTGTAGCTGCATGACTTCTGGGTTCTTAGGCTATCATAATATAGTGTTTATTAGAAGCCAAAACAAAGATTTCTCTCTTAAAGAAATATCAGAATGTAATACAGAAGGCATTCTGATAGATACATCCTATTCAAAAAGAAAGTACTGTGTTTGCAAAATGCTAGGAATATTAATCAAAAAAATGTTTAAAAACAGTCAAATGAGAAACTCCTTTCTGGGCAGGACACTCATGGTGTCTAACATGCTAACAATAAAGATTTTCAGTGGAACGTAGAACAAATCTAGGGGACTTTTATTGAAAAATGGCCATGGGCAGCCATATTTTGGTTTTGGCTAAGCCTCAGTCATCATGTTTTGATTTAGAAGGAGAAAACCCAAACCACCTGTGGTTTTCATTTTTAATTCATGGCCCATAGGAATACAGACTTTACACTTTTCAATTTTTCCTACCCATGTGCAGCCTGTTAATCAGAAAAATAATATTTTAAAGCTATTCCTATCCATGTGTAGAATTTTAAAGAGACTAAACTGAAAATATACAGAAGCCATCATCATTATTGCCCATAAGCACACAGGGGGGATCTTGCAAAATCCAAACCTCCAACCTGGGTGTCACAGGTTGCCCTTTCTAGATAGAGCACATCTGTTGCAATGCCAGCACTCTCCAACTTAAGGTTATACATTATTTTCTTTTCTTAGTGAATAATGATGGAGATAAGTGAAATAACAGCAGATCTAACGTGACCAGGAGACAGACTTCTCCTAGGTAATGCCCATTTTCTACAAGCACGTTGGGTAGTTTTGAAGAGGCTATGGACAACAAACCTCCGTACTCAGCGAGGATCCAGGTAGCAAGCTGCAGGAAATGGGACAGTACCCTGGAAAAGTAAAGGGAGAGTACAAAAAAGAAAAGTATGCACACAATCTCCAGAGGTGGCAGGGGTGAGATTTCAAGTGAAATGAGACCACAAACAATGTGAGACCTGGTAGCTCAGGTGAGGGACACTCAGGTGAGGGACACTGAGTTGTGCCTTATGTGGTTATGCCTACAAAGATGCACCAAAACAGAAATATCAGTCAAGTGCTCCCCCTATTTTATTTTAAAGGAAAAAGTGCATTTTGTGTGCTAATCTCTGACAGCAGACTTTCAAAGCCTCCATCCTTTGTCATGCAATGAAATGCTGATATGCATTTCTTTTGTCTTAACCCACATCTAACTGGATCTCCAGCTGGCAGATGTTACTGGCAATTCTCTTTGAGAAAATACACCGGGTGAAATCCAGATCCCTTTGAAGACAGTGGGAGCTTTGCCATATGAACTTCAGTAGGGCCATATTTCACACACTTCCATTTGAAAAGGGTAGCAAACTAACAGAAATAATTTGTTTTTAAAATCTCTATCAAAATATAGGTACTTCCTTTCTTAGCTAAACTAGGCTTCACTTTCTTTGCTATAGCACTCCCATTGCAAGCAATTGGGTTTATATATTTAAATGTACGTATAGACGCACACACATATGAACATAAAATATGCATAAATACTGTTTGTATTAAACATCTTTCAAATACTAAATACATTTAATAGAAATCCATTTATGTAGACCATTACCTTTCCCTTTACAGTTATACTCTTTCTATAATAAATGGTCATTTTCCCCACAGAAATTAAGAATATGATAGTTTAAAAGATAGTACATAAATGTATATATAACCATTACATATATATAAGTAAAAAACCTTGAATCTCTTTCAGTCTCTCTCGTATACATATCAACATATACATACGATAGTAAAATACCAAAAAAGCCCTAAATAAGGCAACTTCTCTGGAAAAGTTTTAATGAAGCAGAGATAGACCACAATGGCAATCAATGGTTTTATGAACAATTCTGTGGTCAGAGGCTTGATCATACAAACTAGTCATGACAAAATTATAGCTTAAGGCCTCAGTAAAAGCATGATAAATTCCAGAGAGACTCACCACGTTAGTAAAATGACTAATATTTCTGTTTGTAGGTGCAGATCCTTTGTTATAATGAATTAGAACAGCCTTTAACGGCTGTGATCTGCGTCTCAATGGCATTTTTCTAAAATGCTCCCAGAAGCAAATGAGAGAACCAAACCTTTACTTAATATTTAGACATTTTGCTACTCTCCCTGGATTACTCCCTCAGTCTTTAAGCAGGCATATATCCATTTGATTTTTATAGTGATTTTGCTCTAAGTTATGCAGCAGGATGGGGTTCCTTGCACGCACTTACTTTTTTTTCATTTTTTCAATTGTCTTACTGATTTGTCAGCTTCAAAATAGTAAATAACGTGATCCACTGACATAGCAACGTAACAACTGCTTCTCCAAAAGTGCCTGAGAAATAAGAGATGACTGAGTCCAGCAGTTTTGCAAGATGGATAAATATTATCCAAGTCTCATAAATGAGGAAGTCAAAGCACAAAATGTTTGACAAGTGAAGTACTTGCCATGCCAGTACAATACCATGACAGAACTGAAACTAGGTCCAAGATCCCCATTTTTTGGGAAGGAAATAGCTTGGCATAAAAGTTAGTCTCAGGTTTTACTGAACCTGAAGCATCGTGGATATCCCACTAGCTCCCCACAGACACCATTCAGCTGCTGATCCAATTCATATTAAAGCAAATGTTCTGGTTAAAGAGGATGTGTTTGAATGCCACGGACGATCACTTTCCATAGCAAACCAGGTCTAGCAAAAGCTGAGTTTCAATCACCTGTATGTCTTCCTTTTTTTATTTGCATTTGGAGAAAAGAAAACATAGAAGAAGTGAAAGTCAAACCAATTTTTGGATAGTGAATAGCCCAGCTCCTATATTTTGGGTGCCTTCCTTTTTGGATGCTGCCAAAAAGGCCTGGGGTGGGGAGGGAAAATAGACAGTGCACATTGTCCGGGGAGGAGAGTTTTGAAGCTGGTTTGATCCAATGCAAGAAAATAATATTTAAAAGCTATTTGTACAGACAAGAAGAAAGTAACACATAGAGAGAGATAAGTTTATAAAGCTGAAAAAAATTTTACAAGCATGCCTATACAATATAGCTGAAATTCTCCATCATTTTTATCGTGCTGACTTGCTTACATTCGTGTGGTTTTAGTCTCACAGATGTTCTGGAGGATAGGACATGTAATATGGCTCCATAGTTTTCTAACCACAGAATATCCAAAATATATAACCAGGAAATCACTTGCAGTCTGTGTGGGGTTTGGCAGATGGTATTTCTAAAAATGCAAATATCCAATATGGAGGTAGTGGAGAAGACGGATTTCACAAGGGAACAGTGTAACTCTTTATATGGAGTGTAAACTTTACACAGTATTCCAATATAGAACTGGTGAGTACTGTTAAAAAAGTTTCCAATGAATATTCATTTCAGTTTATAAACATATTCTCTTCAACTGTTTCAATGCCCTCTTTGTGTTTGCTTACTGTGCATGTTCTAGCTGTTGCATTTACTGGCAAGAATGTTTGTAGAAACAGCAAATTTTAAGCAAGTATTAGAGAATATATATGGGAAATGAATTTTTAATTTGGAAACATAGGTGCCGGCACCAGGAATTTATTCTAAGCAGATATCCTCATCCATTCAAGAGAGGAATGCATGTGATCTGCAAGATCAAAACCAGCTTAGATTGAATTTGGGTTGTTGAATGCTTGCAACCACATACACTAGCAGTGCACAACGTTAAATTTTGGTCAGATGAGACAAAATCCAAAAGTAGTGCATTCTCCTGCTACGGAGATTGAGTGTAATGGAGGGAAATCAGGAAGCAGGATGGTGTGAGGTACTGGCTGAGCCATATTCTGATTTCTGTTTAGATACCAGTCAGCCTGATACAATTATGAAAGGGGTACAGAGAAGGGATGTCTCAGCCGAGGGGCAGTCTCCCAGCCAGCGTGTTTAGGCTATGACCAAGTTTTTCAGCTACAAGAGCTGCACCGAGCATCCCTCTCTTTTCTCTGGAGCACAATTTCGGGATAGAGCAGGAAGAAAGCCCATTTCCAACTGATGAGGCAACGTGCTGTGCCCCTGACAGAGCAAAAGCCGCCACCTGGAAGGCAACATGGGGCACACTATCCACCATTAGCAGCACAAAGGACCTGCCTCTAGTTTTTTGCGGTTGGCTGGAAAAATCCTGAGATGAGCAGAACAACTCTCTCAGTTCCTTATAGGTGAAGGAATCTCTACCACCGATTTTCCTCGCCTGACAAGCCATGTAGCTTCTAGTTCTGAGGGCTTTCAAAGCTAAATGGTAAAGACGAACTATGAATACATGAAATATATGAAATATGAAAACAATTTGAGCCAAGATTTGCTCACATGGGACCTGAATGACATGAAATCCTTGGTAATGATGGTTTAGGTTTAGATAACGGTAAGCACAGAAAAGACCATGCAGATTTCATATGATGGAAGATTTCATTTTAAGTTCAACAGCTGCAGTCACCATCTTAGTATACCATAAAATATATAAATCGAAGTTCTTAACTGATGCAAGCAATTACGGCTCCATCAAGCCGATTTACAGTGGAACTGAAACATATCATTTGTCTGGCAATTCTGCCATAAACGGACTGGATTCTCTGTTAGTATAGACTAGTAGTTTTATAACCCATAAATATATTTACTAGAAAAAATTATAACACAGAGCAGACAGAAATGCATGTCCTCGCATAAAATCGTTGTAAAGTTTAACAGAAACAGAAATTTTTCTATAAGCTTTTTTTACACACGTGCCATGGCTTAACTTTATGTACATGTATGCACATCTCAAGCACACTGCTCTGTAAAATGTTTTAATCACCTGATAGTGAGAATGTCAAACTTGATTAAGTTCTGCAGTATTTTAAGGTTGGGGGTTAAGACATAAAATGTCTATTTCTTCTTTTTCTTTTTAGCTCTAACTTTTGTATGGCTTTTCAATTCATATTTTGTCAAAGAAAAATCATAGAACAGAGAAAACAGTTATCTATGTCTGAATTGTTGACTTTACTAAAGGGTCAGTTTCTTTCCAAGCTGTGTCAAGCTCAGACAGCTTTCTGGCAATTTCAGTTCAGCTGAGAACAGCCAAGATCATGTGAGATGATCCAAAAGATTCCTAAAATATTAGATATGCTTGTATATATATTTCAGACTAAATATTTTTATGAATGTAATCACGTGAAAGAAAAAAATTCCTAACGCATATGAAAACCCAGCTTTACATACTTTAGACTCTACTTATGAACCAATAAGCTATATCTCTTTCTTAGTGGCTTACATGGGCTTTCTCCACAAAAGTAAGTTCCAGCTGCAGTGAGGTTACATCCCACATTGCATCAGTAATGTTTCACCACTTTGAAAGGACCACATGGTCTGTTATAATGAGAATCCATTTTCTCTGGTCAGAGGGCCTGATCCATGGCCACTTAGGTTTCTTAAGTTGAGGTCACTATGCTAATTCCTTTGCAATGTGTTAATTGTCAGTTTGTACAGAAGTTGTTGCTTCTTCAGAAAGTATAACAAAATATCAATACAAATTTCTGTGTATCTGTAATTAAACATTTCCTTTCTAAAATCTTGTAACCAAATCTTGTTTGAATTTTTTCTTTATTTTGCACTCTAATAATTAGTATGTGATTGAACAAAAGACTTATCCTGCATTTGTGTACATTAGTAGTAAAATTTTGATGCAAAACATCGTATTTAATCTTCATTCACTTCATTCATTGTCATAAATCAGTGGATATTTTTATTTACACAAAGAAAATAATTAATTCTTGAACCCATGATTCCAAGTTACCATATTTCCAAGCGTTAATTTCCAGTGTACTATTCAGTTTTGCAACAGAAACACCTGAAGAAATTTCTCGCTCCATGTACCCTGTGGCCCAGGTTCCTGGATTTCACACTTACACCCTATTTCTGGCCCCAGTTAAGTCAGCGAGACTTGTGAGCTTTCATGGCAATGGACTGCTGCTGTAGCTGTGTAACAGCTCCTAACTCGTAAGCACTCTTTCTCCTCTACAGCAGTCGGAATATAGGCTACTTGACTGAGACACGGAGCCATAATACCAAATCACAGACCTGAAACACACTCTTATAATGTAGGAGTATTATTATTCTTGTTTTTGAAATGCATTGTCTAAAGGAAGAACAGGTACAAAACCAAAATAATTTGGGGTCATATGTTTCTTCTCTGTGAAACAGAATAAATTACCATTAGCTTTTCAGTCAGAGATATGAATATCTGTGACACCAAGCACAGTTTAAAATTTTCAGCCATGCCTCACATCACACTATTGGAATTGGAACTAAGCTTTCAGTGTTTTTTCCCAAGAAATTTTAAAGGAAGAAGGGCTGATCAATGTGAGAAGTTGAATAATCAGTACAGGTCTGACTCATGTGTTGCTAATGCAGTAAACAAGGGTGGCAAACAGTTACTTATACTCCATCAAACTTGATTCTCATATGACTTACTGCAATTTTACTCCAAAATAACACAGCTGGACTTCTGTGAAGTTTCTCTTTTTATACTGCCACTGATAGTGTAATCCAAATACGGATTTAAATGCTTTTTCTCTGGATTCACACAATTACGATAGAAATCAATGTCTTACACTGGGAGTTTTCTTTTCGGTGTCTTAAAGGCAGAATATGTCTTATTCCATAATTTTGAAAGGAAGTGATTAAGTTTTCCCATTCACAAAGTGCAAAAAGCCACAATGGCTTTTGTTTTAGAATGGATAAAGAGAAATCAAACACGAAACAGGACCAAAGTCTTGTTCCTCCTGCAGTCAATGGCAAAGCACCTTGTAGGAGCATGATCATACTCCACAGAAATGCACCTCTGATGTTTTTCCCCAAAAGCCATCAGCAGAGATCTGGGTACAAGCGACTATGAAATGGCAGAAATATGTGAAGTGCTTAAAAATGTAAGCACTACTTAGAAGCAGAATACGCCACTTTTCACAGATATAAGAACACACCACATTCTTATTTTCTTCCTGTGGGAGGTCAGTGTTTATACTGCGGATGTGCCTGCCAGGAAGAACATTTTTGCGCTTGCTTTTCTTCCAGTTGCTAATCTGCACGTTCATTTGCCTGTGCTTGAAGAATGGTTTGTCTGAGCTTTTCCAGCATTACTGGCATTAGACCCAAACATTTTCACAGATTCACACCATTTCTCTGTCAACCCCCTGTAGCAGGCACAGGATGAAAATTTTATCTTCACCCTGATTCACCTTTCCCATGGTACCAGGATGTGACTGCCTTCAGTCCTGCCCCGACCGCTGGGCTGGCTTTTGGAAGCAGGGTCTGAAATTACAGAAACCTTGACAGTGGAGGTGTGCCCTGCTCTGACCAGGAGGCTGAGAGCCAGCTTTCCTGACCACCACCTTGGTCCTCGCTTCTGGTAATGTCCTTGGGCCCCCTTGCAATCCCCATTTTGGCTGTGTAGGCACCAAAGAAGATTGCCCTCCTGCAGCATCATGCTGGTGTGTCTAAAAATGCTCATAAAGCCCTTAGTTACCCCTGGTAATAAGCTGGAGAAGAAATATAGCATGCAGTGCCTCATTATTTTATTTTGCAGTTGTTAAGCTCACCACAGTCTTGTCTTTGCCTTGTGTCAGGAAAACAGCAACAAGATAACTAAACAGCAGAGTTCCCTTGTAGTGATATTTCCAGGCTACCTCCTAGTAGTATTTAATATACATTATTCCATGCGGTGCATTTTACCCCAACTTTAACCAGGCTGCAGAAAGAAAGGAAAGATCAAGATGGTTTCTCCTACAAATTTGCATGAGTTTGAAGCAAGGACAAAAAGAGCAAGACCTCGGTGTGGGTCTTTTCCCCCCAAACGCCCTCAGGTTTTAGCTTGTTTTAGTGGAGCAAACTATTTCATAGAATCATAGAACCATTAAGGTCGGAAAAGACCTCTAAGATCATCAAGTCCAACCATCAACTAACACCACCATGACTCCTAAACTAGGCCCTGGAGTGCCACATCTGTACCTTTTTTGAATGCCTCCAGGGTTGACAACTCCACCACCTCTCTGGGCAGCCTGTTCCAATGCCTAACCACTCTTTCTGTAAAGAAATTTTTCCTGATGTCCAATCTAAACCTCCCCTGACGCAACTTGAGGCCATTTCCTCTTGTCCTATCACTAGTTTCTTGGGAGAAGAATCCAACACCCGCTTCACTACAACCTCCTTTCAGGTAGTTGTAGAGAGCAATAAGGTCTCCCCTCAGCCTCCTCTTCTCCAAACTAAACAGCCCCAGTTCTCTCAGCCGTTCCTCATAAGACTTGTTTTCTAGACCCTTCACCAGCTTCGTTGCCCTTCTCTGGACACGCTCCAGCACCTCAGTGTCCTTCTTGTACTGAGGGGCCCAAAACTGAACACAGTACTCGAGGTGCGGCCTCACCAGTGCCGAGTACAGGGGCACGATCACTTCCCTACTCCTGCTGGTCACGCTATTCCGGATACAAGCCAGGATGCCATTGGCCTTCTTGGCCACCTGGGCACACTGCCGGCTCACGTTCAGCCGGCTGTCGACCAGCACCCCCAGATCCTTTTCCGCCAGGCAGCTCTCCAGCCACTCTTCCCCAAGCCTGTAGCATTGCATGGGGTTGTTGTGACCAAAGTGCAGGACCCGGCACTTGGCCTTGTTAAATCTCATACAGTTGGCCTCGGCCCATCGATCCAGCCTGTCCAGATCCCTCTGCAGGGCCTTCCTTCCCTCAAGCAGATCGACACTCCCGCCCAGCTTGGTATCATCTGCAAACTTGCTGAGGGTGCACTCAATCCCCTCATCCAGATCGTTGATGAAGACGTTAAACAAAACCGGCCCCAGAACTGAGCCCTGGGGAACACTGCTAGTGACCGGCCGCCAACTGGATTTCACTCCATTCACCACCACTCTCTGGGCTCAGCCATCCAGCCAGTTTTTTACCCAGCAAAGAGTATGCCCATCCCAGCCCTGAGCTGCCAACTTCTCCAGGAGAATGCCATGGGAGACCATGTCAAAGGCCTTGTTGGATGCAAAACTGCCCCCAAACAGCCTGTTCAGCTCTTTTCCCTTTGTGCCTTCCCCATTAGAAAAAAAAAAACGAACGAACTGCATTAACTTCTCGGCCTGGTTGTTTCTGAGATGGTTTCTGAGCAGCTCCCTGCAGCCGGTCTATCACAAGTGGCAACTGCTGCTGACTCCCTGGCCATGCTGGAGAGAGCAAACTGCCTCTCCCAGTCTCCAGCTGCACAGCCAGGGGCTTGATGGCACACACAGGCTTTTCCGAAGGATTCTGTAGCCGATAAGCTACTCTCAGAACATCTAAGACCAAAACATGGGGCTTTTACCCCTACCCAGACAGAGCTGAGGCCATGAGTGAAACGAAAACCTGAGCAGTGCGGTGCCTCACTGCCGCTCTCCCTAACCCTGCAGTTTGTGGGAGATCTTAACTGAGCGTTTCCTGGTTTTCTAATGTTTGTTTGGGGTTTTATTCTCCCACATTCCACGAAGTACAAGTTGAAGGAGGTATTGTGAGAGACTGCAGCCAAAACTCCATCTTGATAACATTTTTATGGGGGTGAAACTACAAAGAGCAACTCAACAGCTCCCAGCAGGGCTGTGTTAGTGTGAAAGAATCGCCAGAAGCAGGCGAGTAACATTCATGCTGAAAATATGATTGATCATTTCTTTTTTTCCTGCAACTCTGCCCTGGGCCAAATCCAGGCTCGGTGAGAAGTGACTTTAACTGGGGTTGAGTTCAGCCTTCAGAGGTAGCTGCACTTATTTCCACTAAATCACCGGTTCACATACCAAGCCCAGGGCAAAGCTGGAGGCTTATGGATGGCATGTTGTCCTGGCCTTCGGTTTGCGTAAAAATGGCAGAAGGGGACATTGGTCATTTTTTTAATACCATCCAAAAGGCAAGTCAATTCATTTATGCAAGTGCCAAAAAGCTGAGGCAGTTAACTGATCACTTTGTGCTTGGAAAATACAGCATGCTTCTAATAAAGGTCACTTTACCTTTGTTTCAAGAGGAGCTGAGGGATTTTCCAGACAGGTAAAGGGCTAAATCACTGTTCACCTTCAAATATACCGGCTCACTGTACACGCCTTTCAGAATAACGTTTAGACTAAGAGAAAGCAGGATTAGCGCCACTAAAGTTAAGGATACTAAAGTGATGTGCAACCACATATGCCCTTTGGTTGACATACGGATTTGTCCTGATCACAGGTACCGTATATAACTTGCATAAGAGTACATTTACGTAATTTACTTAATTTAACATCTGATTTGCATATTCAAATATCTACCAAAGAATTTGCCTCTGAGTAGGATTTTTAGAAAAAAAAATTAGTATAGAATCTGGAAAATATATTAAGACCTTTTTCTTAATTCTTTAAGTTCCTTGCTGCTTACAGGAATTAAGTATGGAAACAACATCTGTGTAACATTGTGAAGGATTTCAAAAGGGCTCCTCAAAAAGGGCTGACACAATCTTACTCCTTTTAGAAGAGGATATGAAATGAATTGCTTACTTTGGCTATTACATGCACTCCCTTCCCCCCAGCAGCAGAGCCAAGAACTAGTGGCACGTCTGAGAAATTTTTTTACAGGGAGTCCTTCAAATATTTTTGACTGTTTGCAATAAGACCTACGAGAGGTCCCCTCCCATAAACATAACAAAGGAAATAGCTACACTAAAGCCCCACTTAAGTGAATGAATAATAGATTAATAGAATCTTATGATTAATTATTTACGTCATGTCTTTGCATATGACCCTGACAGCTGAAGAGGGTGAATGAGTAAAATGCTTATAAGAACTTTTAAAAAATCATAGACACTTGTTAAACTTTAAATAGTTATACAAAAATAATATTATCACCCAATCTAGTAGGTATTAGACATAAACTGGTAATTATCAACAAGTCTAAAGAAATGTCATGTGTCAGTAGGCAACATCTCCATCAATGAAAATATAAATGGATGTTGCCCTCTCCCCCTTCCTGTGTAGATAGTGAAGAGTTATTAGCCAGAACTGATCATCTGCCCAGAGTCTTGTAACACCGCCCTTGCATAGGTATCTACCTATCTACTGTGTCATATAAAAACAGGTATTTTTCCAAAGTCATTAATTAAAGTCTTAATGTCAGTATGGAGCTTGATTTGAGTTTAGCTCGGCTTTAAAGATGACCTTAGTGATATTTTCCGAACTTGCGTGGGCCTAATTAAACTTATTTTGTATCGACTCTGAGGTTACTTATGTGTGAACACGCAAAAATAACATCTTTCTTCTAGTTTCCAGAAATATTCCAACTGATTTTAAGTGAGGAGTTTGCCTAAAAAAGGTGGTTTTTTCAATTGAAAGACCGCAGACTGATTTGGGATGAAGCTACATGTTACATAAAGCCTCTTCCTTCCCTAGGGAAGCTAACCATGAAGTTCCTATTGACTTGTAATTAGAATAACAGAACAAAGTGCTCTCATAAGAAAAGGTAGTTGCAAACGCTATGTATCTGAGATAGGATCATTAAAGAAGATCATGTAATGTATGTCTCTCTTCTTCCCCACTTGAGGCATGCCCATCTACAAGACTTACTAGTCTCACAGCTCCTTTGCATCACCAATGAACCTTGCTGCACCAATGTCTTACTGAACTGCCGTCTCCTAGCAAGAGTAAAAGAGTAAATACAGATATTTTAGGACAGAGAGTCTCGTAAAGGAGACACCAGCATCCTATGGACTCAGACATAAGAGCAGCCTCTGTGATCTGTGATATATGATATCACTTTGTCAGGTAGCTACTTATAAACACATATTCTACTATCAGAAAATTGCCATGATGGCAACTCCACCTGGACACTGTTGCATTTAGAGTTGGACCAAGCTGTCCAATATAGTTCTTTAAATAAAAATCTGTTTTTCTGCAAATGGGGAAAATGTGAAAATGCAGATTCAAAATTTTTAGGCATTTTGACCAGCTGTATTTGAAATACGATAAATGTGAAACATGTTGCAAAAGCAAATAAAATGCAGACTTACATCCCAGCTGAGGACAGCACTATGTTCCACTCTGCAGAGACTTTTTGTCCTCCCTGAGGACAGGGCGGGGAAGACCTGGAGCAGGATAAAGAAAGGCATCTTTTCCAGGAGCATGCAATCAGCTGCGGCATGGCTCCGCACCTCTGCTCCCCTCTCATGGACCACCCCTAACTAACACCAGCCACTGCTTGACTCAGTCTGGAAGAGCCATGGTGGTGAAGCTTCCCATGCCTGGTGAGACAAGGTTGCTGCACCCTGATTCTCCATGCATCTCCTTCCATACCAGGCACTGGAGCCTGGCTCGCCCTTAACTTGCCATTTTGGCAGGAACAGTGGAGTTCACTGAAAAGATTATACAAAGAATATTTCCATGCATCAAGCCAGAATCCAACAATGCTCTTTCAAAATAATGCTGTCTAGTAAAATCAGTCAGCTGAAAGGCATTTTGCACAGTATCAAAAATGTAAATAGAATGGACAGTTGGCTGGTTACTATGCATTCGTATGACTATGCAGTCACCAGGCAAATCCAAAACACACATGTAGTTTAGAAAATAAAACAGATGCATGTAAAAATGAATTGCGTTAAAATAATTGTTCTGTACCAGTACGGTGCTATTGTTTTACTGTGTAACAGGAACTGATCAGGAAAGAGAAGGTGCCTGTATTCTCATAATGGTGTTTTAAAACTCTGTGCTTACTCTCATGCATTTCTTATTCATAGGAAGAGTCCCCACTGAAGCTAGAAAGACTAAGTCCTCCAGGATCAAGCCCTTAATTTGTGCATTAACAGAGTACTTTAGCCTCCAGTATATTTAATCTTCCATATCTAAAAATTTCCCAATAGTATCACAAATACTTTATGAAAAATAAATATTTAGTCAAGATAATGTATATTAATGTAGAACCTATTTAACATTGATTCTTTCTTTCCATTACAACTCATCTAATGCCATGGGCTGATTAGATCAGCCCGCATACACATCAACAAGGCTTGCAATCATCTAATTTATCCTCGGGGTACTAACTTCTAAAATTGTAACATTTGGGAATTATTAAATTTAAATAAAATGCTTTCGATTTTCCATTCAACATTGAACCCTTCATTTCAAAACATAAAAGTAGTCTGAATGCTAAAACAAAATCCGAAGAGAGCCAGCAGTATGATCAGAGAACTTTTTCTTCACTTGCACCAAGGACTTCAGAAGCAGCAGCCAAATCAGCCAGGAAAGCAGGGAAGAACGGCGACTGTGCCTTTTATCCACTGAGCCTTTTAAGGGCATTGTGGTACACTGCTGCAAGCTGCATCCGTAGTGCGGCTGCATGCCCAGACACATGATTGCAGTCAGGTAGTTGGAATAACTTCTCTATCAGCAGCATATGAAAGATTGGCCAAAGCAACGTTTAGGCCCTGAATTGCTGCAAGCATTTGATGTGCTTTGCAACACTCTCCTTGTGAGTGAGCAGACCTGTGCCCAGCCAGTCAAGAGGACTGCTGTTCACCCACTGAGCTTCAGCGGCGAGAGCTGCCACGTCATACGAGAGATGCTCAACGCCTTGCTGGGAGGCTGCGGTGCCTCCCTGACTCGCGGCTGCTGCCAGCTTCTGCAAATGTGCTGCCAGCTTCTGCAAATGGACGGTCCCAGGGATGGCTGCAGACTGGAGGTGGCTGACCCTCACCCTCTCCTCGCTGCAGCTCATGATGCGTTTGGGCGAGGCTGTAAATTGGCATCACTCTCCCGAAATGACGATGTCTTTGGTTGCAAAGAAGAAGTGGTGAAGGGTCGTGCAATGTGGAAAACCTTTTGCCAGGGCCCTGAGGTGAAACGTCTTGGAGTCAGAAGCCCGGATAAAAAAGCCAAAGAAGACTTTGAGCCCAGAAAAGGATTAAATGGATTTACTGAGTCCAGAGAAAAGCCAGGCAGAAACAAGGACAAAAATACACTGTCTTGGTCTCTTCAGCTCACTGTTATTCAAGAGAGAAGAAATATGAATTACAATGAACTGGGAAAGGATTTTTTTGAGTGTGTGAAAGGAAAAAAATATATTATTCCTGCTTATTTTATGTTGTCCAATAAACCAGTCCGGGAAAGGGATAGTCATATGGATTGCTGTATATTCACGGGGAGCTGAGAAAGGGAAACTGGGGCAGTGGGTACGCTGTTTCAGCCACCCGTTGCAGGCTGGTGCTGGAGAAATAGTTCTTGCAGATTGTCAGTGGCCATTGTCTGACATGCAGCATGTGGATAAAGGCTGTCTGTACTGTGGCCGTGTCATTCAGGAACCATAGAACTGCCCAAATCTGGATTATGGCTGCAACATTGCATGTGCTAATGGATGCAATATGAATAGATTTTTCTGTTTCTTTTATAACCTCTGTGTTTCTTGAGTACCACTAAAATGCCCGTGATCCACACTTCTCAAAAGATTCACCTTTGAAATGAGTGCTTGTATGCAGGCGTCCTCTTTATTTATATTTGTGTTTAACTTCCACTTTTTTAATACTCTAGGTCTGCTTATCTGTAGGAGACACCTTAATAATCTAATATGAATAATATTGATATCTAAGGATGAATGGAAATTCATCATGCCTATTCTGTTATTCAAAAATAGGTGCTGAGATTGTGCATTTCTGGTAGTATAAACATTTATTTGTTGGAAGAACAGTATAATACAGGCCTCCATTTCTGTTTAAATATCAGGTGAAGATAGGAAAAGATTAATAAAGACAGACTTGCCACTAATTTTTCAGAAAGTGTCATAAACAGAGCTTTGAAAAATATCAGAAGCTGCTCTGTGGCTTGCAGTATCAGATCTCCCAGTAAAATTGCCATTCACTCCTCTGGATTCTTTTCTTTGTTTGTTTGGGTTTTCCCTCCAGAGTATACGTGGCCTCATCATTTCTGCTACGCTCTACATCAGCCCAAACATTTTATGGGTGTAAAAAGCTGTTTGTGTGTCTTTGGATATCTTTTTCTTGCTCTCTTTGGATTGTTCCTCTTTTAAAGCACGGGCAGAGACCTGTTTTGGAAGAAATGCATGTTCACACATCTTTGTATTTTCAAGGCCACATTTGTTTGCAGCAATTTGCTGACATGCTGCATGGTCATGTGCTTATTTCTTCATTTTCAACTTTATTTAATGCATTTCTATAAGAATGAATATCTGGACCATGAACTCACCTTTATCAAAGTATATATTTGTAGGCTGTGATATCTCTGAGTACACAGATACCTGATTAGGTAATGTGTTTGCATTTGGGCTATTTGTGTAGCTGTTGAGCAGCAAGAGTCACTGAAGCACCATAACAGAGTGCCAAATTTGCTGAAGTCTGAGAACCGTTTATGGCTTCAGATAGCAACGCTTTGCTTCCCGCTTGTGTGCAGAGCAGATAAATAAGTTGTTGTAGTGTTCTCCATCACCAGTCAAACAGAAATTATTTTGCCATTACATGGCTTTAGCAATAGGATATACGCATCAGGACTGGCTTACTAACCTAAATGAGTATGACGAATGTAACTCTTGAGTCTGATTCTCCTCTGCTTTTCCTCTAGTCTGTGTACTTAGACCTTTGAAAAATGGATAAAATGGTTCATATCCACTACAAAGTCACATGTATGTAGCAGGGGAAATATGTAACTCTGGAAGCGCGTCTGTCTTCACCTGTGTGATTGATGAACAACAACTGCTGTCTTTGAAGAGCTTCAATAATTTTTTTTTGCTTAAAAACTTTCCTTAAATCCTAAAACAGCTCAAAATTTCAAAATAACTTTTGCTTTCTTTACTGAGGAAAATATTTCCCTTAACATTTTTTTTTTTTTTTTTTTTTTGACTGGGGAGAATCAACAATGTAGGAAAAAAAATTCAGCAAAGGTATTTTCTCTCTTGCCATAGTCCTCATGGACTTTCCCCGTTCCTACTCACTCCACCTCAAAGGAATAATTAGTTGCTAAAAAATGTGTTTCATTTTGGCTGAGAGAAGACAGAGCATGTTTTTAATTAAGGAAGTGCTATTAAAATAAACTTTTCTAGGAAAACGTGCACAGGGCAATATATAACATAATTAGAAAAAATACAGGGTGTTTTTCAAAAATGGTTGACTGAAAAGTTGTCAGTCAACTCCAATATCAGCTCTATCTTCCCTTGCAAGTGGTCTCTTTCTGTTCTCATTCTCCTCTTGGGTATACTCACTTCTTTGGCTCTTCCTTTTCCTCAAAAAGCAGTTTCTTAGTTTTTGCTACTTCACCTTCTATCTTAATTGTCTCTAAATTTGCAGCCAGGAAAAGTATGGATATTTTTCTTTCCATCAATATGTGTCTGCCACCACAGTGTCTTGCCTCTAACACTTTGCTGGTCACATCATTTTTATGCCTCATCCTTCTCTCTCTACTCTCTGATTTTACTGCATCTCTTACCGCTATATCCACATGTACTGAAATTCCAAGGTTTTGGTGAAATGTGAGTCCTGCCTCACCTGTCTGCCCCTACCAGGTTTTCAGTCCAAAATCCCTATGTTAATCTGCACTACTTTGAAATCGGTGGCATGCTGATGGCTTTCTTAATGGCTTCAGCTTCGTGTTGATTTATTTTCTGAAGTCTGAAACCCTCATCAATAACTAGAGGCTGGAGTTTACAGAAATGTTATAATTTGTGCAAATCTTTTATTAGCAGGGCCCTGGGGAACCTTCAAACCACCCAGCAAACTGTGTGTTTCCTCCTGTAAAATGCAATTGAACTGTAACTCTTTTCTCTTGTGCTGTCTCATTAACTTCAAAATATTGCTTCGGCCTCTGTATCTGTGTTGGCCAGGTCTCTCTATAAAATGCTATCAAAAGGCATCAGTTTTTCCAATATTTTCTGACATACTGTCAGCATAACTGAGCAAGTTACATTATTCAAACCACACGGTAAATGCTGCTCAGGTGGAAACGGCAGGCAAAGCGGCAGGCTGTGTCACACCAAAACAAAATGTGAATGGTAGGGCTCCCTTCCTCAAAGGAAAAATGACACAAGTCCTTATTATTGCAGGCAATATATCTGGCAGACTTTTGTTTCTAAAGTAGCCATACACTGATTCTGTGACTGATATCAGGGTTGGTTTGTTTGCTAATAATAACCAGCCACTTCAAAGAAGGTAGTACAAATTGAATATTATCTTTAAGCTATTTGGACCTGTGATAACTTGAAATTAATGAGCTGCTCACTATTAATACACTTTGAAGACTGTCTATAAATGCCTTTTTCTTTTTTACTCCCTATATAGAGCTGTGTTTCAATTATCTTCCATTGTCTTCTGTTATACTACACAAGTATACTGTTATGTTTATCTTTTTTTTCTTCA
Organism: Fregata magnificens; assembly: GCA_013389945.1. Lineage (NCBI taxonomy): Eukaryota > Metazoa > Chordata > Aves > Suliformes > Fregatidae > Fregata > Fregata magnificens. The sequence continues at coordinate 223,125 of WAAD01037819.1, forward strand.
ATTGAAAGCTGAATAAGCACACTGATAAACCTGTTTATAGCAAGTTCTAGCACATTCACAAGTCAGTTTTAAATATGCTGTGGTGCACAGGAGTAAACAAAGGTTTCAGGCTAAAGTCATAGAGGAGATTTGGTGCTCTAACGCAACACTGATGTTAGGTCCCTTGACATCTACCACAATCCCAAACACTTAAGTAAGGCAACAAAGCTGTGGTGCCTACAAATGTGATTTACAGAAGTCAGATCAGGATGGGTGTCACTGCTCATTTAGCCACCAGGAAATGCTGAAGAGACAGGTCATATTTAAATAGCCCTCCTCTCTTGGGGTATTTTTCAGAGTACTTCTGCAGGCAGGGGCTAAGCTCTGGGCGAGTGGGTGTAAGGCAATGCTGTAGCAGAAGCTGCAGCGAGTGCTTGAAGACAGCGCTGAGCCGGAGTCAAGGGGTGCACCACGCCATGGGGGACATGGGCTGCAGCCCTTAGCTTCTCCAGGGTAGTTACGCAGCTGCTGCCCAGAGAAAACAGAAGTTTTCTGGGAAGACAGGATTGAGGAGGGCTCACTGCTCAGGAAGCACCCATGGTGAAGACTTCATCTAAACCAAGGAAACCGAAGCTGGAGCAAGGACTGGTGCCAGAGCACAAGGAGGTGTTGATGCCTCGGCACAGCCCACCACTGGAGGCAACGGGGCTTCGCACGACTGCTGAGATGGAGATTTGTGCACCTGATTGGCAGGTCAGGGTCAAATGCAGGTAAATGTATGTGAACACATGAGACAAAGTAACGTTTATGTGAATTTTGGTGTTGGTTTGAACATAAACTGTGAAAGAAACCATAAAATGAATGAAATGGCATGCTTAAAGAAATGTTAATACAGCAGGGTAATAGGAAGCTTATAGAATTGGCATATGTTCACAGTTGGGTTTTATGTTATAGCTAAGCAGAAGCAAGACGTATTATTTCCTCTAAAGTGTGGTCAAAAGTGACTGTAAAAATGGCATTAGACTGCCTAATGTTTATATTTCATTTACTTCCAGGTATAATATTCTTTTCAGTTTATAAATAAAAAGACTCTCATTCTGAACTGTCAGCTCAGCTAGCACAAGCTGGCCTCTGGGAACTGGACATCCCCATGTCTGATCTGGCCAGTAATAAAAGTTATGTTCTATATCCCTACCCCCCACCACGCTACAATTGCATGCCAGTTTTGGATAAAGGTGTGCATTTAATGAATGACTTGTATATGCAAATTTTGTTTTGTGCAAACAAAGGAGACCATCAACTATACAAATAAACACGTGCATGCAAATCCTCGTCATGCAGCAAAATGCCTTTGGATTTGTCAGCAGTTTGCAGAATATAACAAAAAAGACAACCCTGCCTGTTGTTTGCAGCAAATATCTCAGGAAGGCAGTGTGATGACTTCCCTCATTCATTACCAGCGCAAGGCTCAGCCTGCCCCTAGCATATAAGGCCCCATCCAGAGAAAATGTACAGGGAGGAGTTTCCAGGAACTAGTTTATTCTCTTTGTTGCCTGATATTCTGCCAGATGACGCACGCGGGGAGGGGAAGGATTCGCGAAAACCTGACGAGTAAGTAAGGCTAATCTCCCCCACTCCCTCCGCAGTCACTCAAGAGGTAGTTAGCCTCCTCCCTGTCCCAAGCGGGTACCAGTATCTTCCCACGAGGGAGCGTGGAGAAATTAGGGATGGCCCCTGGAGGCTCTGGCAGCGATCCTGCCCCTGGTCCCCATGGGGTGGGCAAGTCAGCTGGCTGGGAGCCCAGGAGCCCAGGGATTTCCACGCCGGGCACAGCTAGAGACATCCCTCAAGGCTCCCTCCTGCCTCCGTGATCTCCACCCACAAACGAAGAGGGGGCCCCAGGTCACAGCACCTGGTCAGTTTGCGGTGATCTACGGGACAGACAGAGGCTTTAACATTTGAGCTGGGTTTGCTTTTGAAAATGTACCCATCGCACTTGAAGAAAATACGTTCTCAAAGTTGCTTGAAAGAGTCAAGAGTCATTAAAATATGTAAATGGTAAAATTGTACGTGGATAATAGTCTGATTACCATTTCAGTGACAGATGTTCTAACACAGAACCAGATTTTCAAAGGAGATCCGGGTTAAATTTTCAAGTATTCAGCCCCACATCTGGAGTTGAATTTTCAGATGAGCTCACCTCTCGCTGAGGCACTAAGTGGGCAATTCTCTGTAAAGCCCTCGACATGTAGTTCCCATTGTGGTTTTAGTCAGATCCTTTTTTTTTTTTTAGTTTGCAAAAAAAAAGTTGCAAGCAGCTGAACTTGTTTGAAAATCTGGCTCTGGCTGTCAGTGGTGAACACTTGTAGAAATCCAGCTTCTCACATGTACTGGAGCCCCACAGGCACAGGATGTCCCACATACCTTCTCCTGACCAGTGACCTTGGTACAGCAGAGTGGATTCCTTTGCCCTACTAAGGGCATTCAGCAGTGGCCTGCTATACCCCATGCTATGCATCAGTCTCTCTAGGATATCACAGAAAGTCAAAGAAATGGGTAAAATGGTAAAAGCCACACAGAAATCAAAGGCAGGCTTCCAAACATTGGTGCAATGCACATTAGGTGCCAGGATCTGATCTTGGTCGCAGCAGTTCAGTACTGGAACTATCAAAGTCACAGGAAACTAAGTGTGACTGGGAACTGGCTTTCTATATGCATGTACATATTGTCCAAAATGGGACAGAACCTCCCAGGCAACCTTCATCTGTCTCCTTACAAAATTTCAAGTTAAAAAAGGAGCTTGTAATGACAGCTAACTTCAGTAAGAGCATCGCCATTTGACTTGTGCACCATGCAGCACTTGCACTTAAGGCACTTCCATTCTGCTGAAGTTACTATAGAGGGAAAACGGCATTACTTAGCTGAGCTACTGTTGAGCACCTTTACAAAGAGGACCGTATCACTAAATCACACAGCGTGAAGCTACGACAGCTTAAACACACCTAAGAATAAACATCGTCACTGTGCTGCTGCATCAGGGAGATGCTGCAAGGAAGGGCATGGAGAAGTCAGGGCGAAGCTCCCGGCAGCCACAGCTCCCTGGGAGGGCCTGGCGCAGCCACCTGCACTGTCAGCTCACATGGTAGAATTGCCACCTATACAAAAAAGAATTTATATGCATTTCTGCTATTAAAAATAGGCATATTTAATCAATGTATGTAAATTGCTTTAAAAGCGGGAAACATGTTCAAGTATGATGACTCATTTTCGCATTCATATCTAAGAGTATACGATTAATACCGAAAGTACAGAAGCCGTTCTTGCATATTCGGTTTATTATGTGTTCAAATTCTAGAGTGTATGAAACACTTTCATAATCACTTACTGTCTGATTTGGGTTTTCTTATTACTGGGAGGCAAAACTTGCCTGCTCCACTCGCTCAGTGCCTTGTCTTGCACCAGTGACCTTCACAGTTGACTCATAATAATGTTAAATTGGTATTCTGGGGGCAGGCAATTCCCCTGCCCTTCAGCTGCTGAGGCTTTTTTTTTTTTTTTATTGTAATTTAAGCATCTCCCAGCAACTCATTTCCTCAAACCTGTGACTTTTTTTTAACTAACATTTATTTCAAAGTGATACACCAATGGGAAAAAAATGTATTTGGCAGGCATTTCCTCAAAGCTCTCTGTATTTTGTCACCACCAGTCACTACTGGCTGCCTCATTTTAAAAGTGAGGCACGCGTGTTTTCTACAAGAAAATCAACAAGCTTTATTATTGCAGGATTATGATGGTCCTTGCTCACCATTTGCGGAAGGTTTGTTAATCTCAAATTTCATTAATTTTTAGCACCCAGGATTGTCTGTCAAGAAGTTTCATGTTGGAAGGATTTCATTTTGAAAGTCTGTGCTCATAACCCTTTATTATGCTGTGATAGCAGAAGAAAATGCATTTTATAAATGTTGCCTAGAACTAGTGGCAAGATACCTGGCCATGTGGAGAGATGGCTAGTACCTGATGGCTAACATCTGCATATCGGTGATAGATAGAGTAAAATGGGACATTATTACAGGTCTTTATGACAAGCTGCTGGAGGAAGCAGTCTGAAATTTGGCTATCCTAGCTTAAGTTGATTCTTACAGTTGGAGTCAATGACAAGGAAGTAGGAGCTAGTTAAGATGTGGGATGGGGGAGAGACTAGAAAATTATTCCAAAATCTTATAAAGGTAGATAATTAGCGACGCAGCATCTAATTGCCAGAATTATATACAAATATAGATGAGAATCTTTTCCTCTCTTCCTAACTAAATACAAGCATTTCTTGGTTTGGTAATAATTACCAGCTGTCTTTTGCCTCTCTTATTTTTGCATGTGAACAACTATTTCTATTAAAAGCTAAATCAAAGCAAGAAGTTGTATTTATCAGTTCTTAGTATGGCAAGGTTAATAATCACTGTTACCTGCTGCGAGGAGAGTTTCATGCTCTGCATCTAGCTACTGAGAAAGGTCTGTCCCTGGCGTTGGCAGACCTATTTTGGCTGAAAGTTTTGCTATGTTAGTGCATTTCCCAGCATTGTGAAAGACTGTGATGGAAGCAGGTAAATAAAAAATAAATATTTCAAGTAGCTGGAGATACTCCTAAAAGAGACTGTGCATTGATTTCAGATTTTAGTCTTAGTAATCATTAATGTCTTGATCACCATGGACTGATTTTTTATCTTAACTAGCAGCACTTTTTCCTATAGTCTTTCCTATCCAGACTCACAGAATTTATTCAGCTTTGTTTAGCCATCCATTAGGAAGCCCAGACAAATGTTGCTGTTACATTTCACAGTTGTTTCTGAAGATTAAACATGCAAAATATCTACAATATATGTTGTTTCTTAAGTAGAAATCTCCATATCTCAGCTAAAATGACCCTGCTGGGAGCCTGACAAGCATCGGTCACTTGTGAATCTACTCAGCAAAGACTCAGCGTGGTTAACGAGTCCCTATAAAATGTGCTGTTTGTCGCTGTCAAATTGCACGACACTTTTCCACTTTGTTCAAGCAGTTTGAGAAAAATTTGATAGTTCTGTGTCAGGTTCATTCAGAGAAAACTCATTCGGATCGACAGTAATCTGAGGAGGCACTGTTTGATCAGAAAGATACTTTCTTCAAAATGCACGTTTAGGTGGAGAGAGTTTACCAGATGTCACAGAGTAATCAATTGCTTCCCGTTGAGGTGGTACATGAGACAACCAGCGGCTCTGGCAGAGTGCAGATGACGGCTGCGCTTCTGCAGCTGGGGTGTCTCCGTCTGGAAGCACTCAGCACTGATGTGCAGGAGATGATCCCATAGGAAATCACGTCTTTTTCTACCCGTGAGAAGACCACAAAGTCACCACATGTACCATCCTCAGTTATCAGCATCTGCTTGCATTTTCCTCAGATGCTGATATTATACTTCACAGAGCTCTGGAAATGAGATTAATCTACTGGGATATCAGAACGAGGGAAAAACCTGGGGTCCCACTGCAACATGTTTCAGTCAGCTTTTGCAACACCAGAAGTGTGAATTTCCACACGTGCCATTGCCAGGACACAGGGGTACCACCGTATTAGAAACAAGCCCCAGGACGATGGCAGCATCCTTGGTTCAGAGAGGAGGGAAGACAGCCTGGCACCCAAACACCGGGCATCACGCCAAAGGGTTGCTGACACTGTCGGTGCCATTTTTATATTCTTTCTTTTATCTGAGGCCTACCACCAAGAGGCAAATAGCAGAGGGCAGTCCCGTGCTGGCAGAGCGGTCCTGAGATGGCGAGCACTGAGGTGGGTGGGACCGGAGACCTCCTCTTTCCTGGTCCCGGCTCTGCGCCCGAGGTGTTGCGCTGTATGTCTCTCGTCCTCTCCTGCATATGTCCACCAGCCATAAAATATGGATAGGGCCTATTTAGCTCTTAGTCATGCTGTAAGCATTATTTTATGAGTGTGTTACAGCGCTTTGAAAACTAAAGTATTCTCTGAATTACTGTTTTAATGCTGTGCTAGAGATCAACGACATTGATAAACTGGGTTGCCTTGTCATTAAGTCATACGTTTGACCAGCACACCACTCAGCACACAACTTGGAGAGCTGTTAGCTCTCCTCTTGTTCATGCCGTCACCAGAGCAAGAGGCTTACCTGTATTTGCTGAATCATCTGCTGGAGCTGCATAATCAATGTATTTGCTCTAGATACTATTTCCAGTGAAAATAACTGCTCATGAGGCCACACCTCACACTTCTAGTGAGATAAGCAGTTAACCATTGTCTTAACTAAAGATTGACACGAAGCTGATAAAGCCACTGAACGGTAACTTCATTAACTCCCTACATGCCAATCAACCAGGGAGTTTTACAAGCTGACCAGAAACTAAGGCCACCTGAAATGCAGTGCAGGCCTCTCCAGCTGTTCCCGAGTGTCTACTGAGTAAATCGTCCACTGTTAGCGTGCACACTGTGCCAGCTTTAAAGGCTTACACTCGCCTGTTTCAACTAGCTTTGTAAGCACCTGCAACCAAACCTTCACCATGACTGTATGTATCCCTCCAGGCTCCCCAGACACCCAGCCTTCAGAAAGACCCCCGTCCTCTGGTCCATGCGAACACACTTTCTTATCTTGCTTCTTGTCTTCTCTTTTTCCTATACAGCAAGAAAAGCACAGATCAATCACAACATGGATGGAGTGCCACGGCAGACAAGGCACGGTTATCCCTACCCAGCGGAGCTGTGCAAGTCCTCCTTTTCTCCCCTCCAGGTGCTCCGCCCGGCAGCCTGCGTGCTGTAACGCTGGTGGGATGGAGACACCACTACCCAAAGAGCCTGCAAGACCCTTGTCAAAACTCATTTGCTTTCAAGACCCAAATCCAGCTCTGCTTCTGGGTATCCTACAGTTGCCTTTCAGCGTACCTCCAGTGTCNTGCCCTGCCCTGCCCTGCCCCGCCAGCCCACCGCCTCGCCAGCTGCCCAACAGCAGTTCAGCTAAACCTTTGGGACTGGGCGGTTTGCGGACTTAGAGCTGACCCAGGCGTAATTGTCAGGCTTGTTTGCTGTTTTCTCAGAAAACCATGGGCTGAGTGGACATAACGGCTTCTCTGCCACAAGAGTTGTCTTTTCAGGTCAGGACTGAGGCATGTTGCCAGGATAACGTAAAAAAAAAAAAGATGTGCTACAGGGGAAAGCTTCGAAAGTCCTGTTGAATCCCAAGATTCAAGTCTCCCTCCTGCAAAACCTTCACTCTTTGCTGTGTAATCTGCTGAAGTTTGGAGGATGATGAGTAGCAAGTTTCAGTTTCTCAGGCTGCTCATGCAGAGTTCCACACAGGGCCCCAAACCTACAGTGGACAACTTCTTCTGCTTAAAATATGGCACTTCTTTTCCGGCAGACTTAAGAGCCTGGGAAACCACCTTGTATATACTATAACAGTCTTAGATCTGTAGTAAGTCATCAATTGCAAAGAGAAAATATTTGATAGCTCCATCCCGTTGGGTAATCAACATCTTGCCCTTGGACTACGTCATAACATTTGCAGCATGCCTCTGCAAAACATACTCTGCAAAGGGATCCCTGACTCCTTATACTTGCTATCTGTATATTGCTTTTATCTTTCCTGCAGATGAAATCTGACTGAATCTTTCACACCCCAGGAGATAGGGCAGGATTTTTTTGAAGCAAATTGCAAAGTAAGGAGTTCCTTACCAGAGCAATTATGGTTTATTGTTTCCGTTGGTAAATGTTTAAAAAAGCATCTGTCTCTTAAGAACATAACATAAAATGTGACATGCACACAAACTGTAAATAAATAGAAATAATTGCTTGTACTAGAAGATCCAGTCTGGGGTTGGTTTCAGTTCTTGGTATAGTGGCAAACTTTCTGTCCACCTATGAGCGCACCAATTAATACTTCCCCTGTCCAGAGGATGAGTTCTGTAGCTCGACAGAGCCCCAGCTTACTTACGCCCCTGCCCCAAGGAGGACTTTAGCAGGACCAAAGTAAATAGCTTGCAGTGATTTCACATCTTCCCAGCCCTGTGGGCTTAACGTGATTTTTAAAAAGAGAAAGGATTTCCAGCCAGCTTTTCGGTTGACTCTTACCTATTCACACCAAAGAGCCCAGAAAGGGCTCAAGTTAAAGTGTGACTTGGTTGGCAGCGTTTCTTTTCACAGTCAGGTACCTCACTGTTTTTTAACACCGTCGTTGTCCAGAGGAGCAAAGGAGAACCTCAAAAGCCAGGATTTACATGAGGGCCACAGACCGCAGCTGCTCCCATAGCTCTTGAAACAAGAGCAATCAGATTTGTGTTTCGGTGATTTTTTTATTCTTGCTCTATCAGTTAATACTGGCAATCATGCAGCACTGACAGTTAGAAGCAGCGCTTGTTTGCCACCCATTGTTATTACATCTAACCATCCTCCCATAATTAAAGTGCAGGGGCTCCTTCCCCCATTTCCCCACCCACTTCTAGGAAGCATCCAAAAATCTTTGTGTCTCTACGGGGAGACACAATAAAGCCTCGTGCTTGTGTTTTTCTGCAGACTTTTTCCTGCTGAGCTGGTGATCTTGTCATCTGTATAGAAAAAAAGACTCATTTTCAAGGAGAATGAAAAATGGATCTCTGCAATTATGAGGGACTCACCTCTCTGTGCTTCACTGGTACCTTCACTACCATGACAGTGGCTACCTAGCAACCATGCCTTTCGACTCAAGCCAGCTTTATTTATATATATTTGTATTTCTACTGGCATGGGTATAAGGTGCCCATAAAAATATTAATTTACTTGGACACGGTAAGCTAAAGCATCTTCTTTCAGAGAATTTAAAACAATATTTCATCAGCAGCTTGATGAAACACCAGTGTCTTGTTTGTTGGCATGGCAGATGTACCTGTTTAAGTTCACTGTTTAGACATGCTTCTTCCCAGGTTAGAGTGTGCAAAAAGTAGTTACTGTAAAAAGTAAAAAACAAAAAAAAAATGCCCCCCCCCCCCCCAACTCCTGAAAAGCAAGACCTTACGGTTTTACAGGAGCAAGTCCACTTCCTAACAACGCATAGTAGCAATTAACCCCCACCAGTGGGTAGTTTCGGGGCTTACCTTAACGTAAGAATTACTTAAGCTTTAAATTAATGTACTTAATGCCAGTTACTTTCTGCCCAGAAGATGGAGCGTAGTTAAGTGTGCTTGAGATCCGTAGACAGAGGCAATCTAAGGCAATAAATAAGTTCTTTTGCCTCCCTCATGTCTGAAGGCAGAACTAGGTTAACCTTATAAAGCTATGTAATTCTTCTGGTTGTTAGTATTTTAGATCACTGCCCTCCCTTTCAGCCCTCCCTCCTCCCTCCCCATCATCTACGAAAACCAAAATTAAGCAGAAGCTGTAAATCACCGTATGGAGCTTACCTAACTCATCTCTTTTGCAGCTGACGAGAAGGAAAACCTAGTAAATATAGTTCCTGCCCATTTTTACATGGCAACAGTTTTGTCAATGCATGGGACGAGATACCCTTCCAGAAATATTTAAGTACGGCTCTGTATTCCTCCCTATCACCCTTCTGCTTCAAGCTGAAGCCTTGTCACAGCGCTCCTCTCCCTGGATTTGTTCCAGCCTTCAGGCTGGTATATTAGGTTTTTATCCATTTCAGTGTTTCTTATTTAGTATTATCCCATAAACTTTGAGTTTTTCAGAATACTTATTGATTAACCTTTACAAAACTTCCGTGAAGTAGCAAACTGCTCCTAGTCCAATTTAACATGCAAGGAACAAGGCATGTATTTAGTGTTATGGAGTAGTGGGTAAATTTCCTGATTCTGCCGGAATTGGGTACTGAATAAAAGGACTTTGTACAAGCAGACAGTATTTGGCAAACTGTTAGAAAGATTGAAACAGAAACAGCCAGTAGGCAAATCAAAGGAAGGAGGGGAAAATCGTTTCTATAAAAGTAGACATGGTAATAAACAGATGTACAAATAAAGTAGAGAAATTATATAGAGTATTGCAGAGTAAAATGAACAGCCAGTATTTCTGAATATCAGGCTACTCATCCTGGATGGTAGAGGTGTGAGTTCAACTTCAGGCTCCTACGGAAGCCTAAAGGTCCTGTAACAGGTTCACAGTTAACAAATAAATACAAAAAGAAGGACTAAGTGAAATGTAGCCCCATGTTAAGTGCTTGGGCCCTTGAGATGCTCTGAGTAAGATCCAAAACAGGTGTCACTTTGGGTAGTGACAGAAAAGAAACTGAGATGTGAGAGGAAGGCCGCTCTTTCCCGAGGTCTCAGTCATCTCAGGTGAGGCTTTAAGGAGTCACTTCTATTCACCTGAAATCCACAGACCAGTGGACATGTAGGACTCTGGTACCTACAGGTAACTTTTTTCTACATTTCACATTCTTTGAAGGACTATATACAATTTTTAAATCATGGATTAGATCTCAGGTCTTCACCACTAATACCTTAGTCACGTAGTATCGATTCCTGTCTGCCTTTGTGCTATCCAGCTGGATTATACTGGAAATCATTGTTTTACAAGAGAGGATGTGCCGGTGAGTCACCCAAAATCTGTGGTCCTGCCTGCTTGAGACACACTGAAGCATGGACTCCTGCTGAAAGGAGCTGAACCCACAGGTCTCACTAGCTGGGTGACTGTTTAAAGAGGATAGAGAGAGCACCAGCAGCAATTTAAAACACAGTAGCTACAGCTGGTTTCTTTGTGAGGTGCCCATCCCTTCAGCATTTGAGACACTCCCCGAAAAAGTGTCAAATTCCAAGCGAACATTGAAAAAAAGGGGGTTTTTTGGACAGAAGGATTCACAATCCACTTAAATCCTACTGTGGGCACCAAGGTCTTGGTCAAGACATATCTCTGACACCTGATCTTATTGAGCCAAACGTGTCACTGCTTCAAGCCTGCAAAAGCCCATGAAGTTGCATTGCAAACTAGGAGAGCAATGCCTTGCCTTTGCCACCCTTACTGCTTTCATTAGATCTGATATTAAACATGTTGGGAAAAGGCAAAGAGCCTCCGAGGCAAAGAGAAGGTTCAAGGTTAACATGGGTTGTATTCAAGGTCTGTAAAATGGGGATAATACCACTTGCCTAACTCACAGGAGAGCTAAAGCTTGCAAAGCATTCTGCAGATGTCAGAAGAATTATAATGATCATTGATCAGAAAATGATCATTCAACTTAGGCTTTGATTCTAGGCAGATTTAATCCTCTACCCTTTCTATTACTACTGTTGAATTGCAATTTCATTTATCTTCATTGTCTGCAGTTTTGAAGTAACGGGAAAAGTTCACAGTGAAGGCTTTGAGGTGTCTTCCTGCTATCAAGGGTTCCTATTAAATACATTAAATTGATTTAAGCCTATTAGTTTATCAAAAGAGCATAATCCTATTCTTTATCTTTCAAGGGAAAGCAGCAACTATCTCAGTTAATTACTGTTTCCTTGCTGGTACCCCAGAGTGAGCAAATCTTCCATGGTCCAAATTGGTAATGACTGGGAACAAGCGTGTACATATTGGTCCTACTAACTAATAAGGTTAATTGGAAAAACTGGAAAAAGTGTGGACTGTAAAATAACGGAATTTTCTTCGCAAAAGAAAATGAATCTTCCAGTTTATATAAAATATATACATGTTTCACTTGCTGCTTATATAAAAAACAGGCTATGAAAGATCCCTGAATGACATAAACATGTAACCTATGAGTGGCCAGGCAAATGCATCAAATGCAGACAAAACCAGTTTTGACAAGGTGTCAGTCTTTTTCAGTACACAAGTGTAATGCAAAGTGTACGAGCACCCCTGTACAGGGACCGAAGATGTTCAGGGGCCTGCAGATCCCACTTGCCCTCGTCATAGGCAGCTTTAGGGCCCTTCTTCTGAAGATCTTCTGTGTCATTTCATGGACAGCTCGCCTGCATCCCACCAGCCACATCAGGCTATTGCAAGGTGAGAGTAAGTGTACAGTGGGAGTGGAGAGGGTGAGTTTGTCCTGGCCATGCTGCCCCAGAGGCATATTTAGCTACAGGGGAGAAAGGAGCTGGTGTTTCCTCCCTGATGTGTGGGGTCCTGATACACCTCACCCCAGGTGGACAGAGGAAATGCATCCCAGGGTGGGAGAGGTGAACAGGACCAAAGGAACAGGAATGGGTGGACAAAGCAAGTTGGGTGCAGGGAGAGGCTCGTGGCATGAGGGGGAACGATGCACTTTGCCTCACACGGATTTGAATCTAAGCCGGAGAGAGCAATGAAGCAGAAAGCTTTTTGAAGTATATTCCAATAAATTTGCCTAGATTCTTAAGAGATTTCTAATAAAATAGTCCTGTCAAATTCAGTGAATCTTTGATTTATACTGACTGAGGATTTATCCTTCTGCTGAGGTATTTCTAAAGTACCTATAATTTTGTTACACTAGCGAGTCAGAGTTATTCTGATATATGTATTATTGGTTATTATGGACTGTCATCAACCCTTCAGTCAGCTGGCCATGATTCATGAAAGAAAATCACTCCTAATTAAACATTCATCTAATTATTCTTGCCAGAAACAAATGAAATATGCAACCAGTATGTTCCATAACAGCTTCAGAAGAGTACCACTAGGATTTGTGAAGCCAGATGATTGAATGCACAGGGAAGCTTTTCAGAACGTTACATGAGAAAAGGATCCATCCCTACCTTTTAACTGTCTTCTGAACATTTCAAGCAGTATTTAATGTCAGACTAGATTTTGGAGCAAGGCACATTAATGACTACAGTAATTGCTCTTTGGGAGAACAGATTTGAGTGACAACACTTTCTCTAACCTCCAGGGTCTAACTTTCCTATGAACAGCTTAACATTTAAACAAACTGATTTCTCAATATTTTACAAAAAAAAAAAAAAAAAAAAAAATCCCTGCAGAGGCTCACGTAACTATTTTTCTGTATGTAATTAAAAAGAAAAGATCTAGCACAACATTTTTCTTTGGTATGTCACTGTATTGCTAGTCTGTTTCATGCATGCATATGCATCTAAGTAGTAGGATGTTGACCCCTACAGAATGACTTCAAAATGCCTACAGCTTATCGTTCCCCTCGTGTCTGAGAGTATAACTCTAATTACCGAGTGCCTGGAATAGTTTTGTGATTCCTGCAAATTTCTTTCTTGCCCTAACTTATCTTGGCTTACAAAGTCTTGAATATGCAGTAGCTAAAGATTTTCTTCCCAATGCATGGACATATGTGATGCAAATTGCTTATATACATTTGATTGAAATGAGTTGAACTTCCCTAGTATTAAAAACTAGTCTAACTGAAGGGAGAAACAGAAATGAGGTTTAGCAATATTTACCTCATCAAAAGGGCGAATGTATAAGATGAGTATGCATTTCCACTTCAAATTCACCCCAAAAGTCTGACCTTTGGGTTTTTTACTGCATAATCCAATAACCGTTAACAGATGGGTTGCCAAAAGATACATTGTGCCTTCATAAAAACTACAGTAATACCATCAAATTCTCAATACTTGTTCACAATTGTAATAAAATAATTTCTGTTAAGAAACCTTCTACTTCTCAATCTGAGGAAAATGTAACATGAATTATAGGAAAATAAGTAGCAATTTGTGGGGTTTATGCTGTTCAAATATGTGGCAAAAGCCTGGAGATTCAGCAGGTTGCTTCTGATACCGTCACATCTGCAGGTTATCAGGTTCTGGCATGCTACTTCTCTGTGTTTTTTCATTAAAAGACCTAAAATGAATGTTTCAAAAGGATTTTGCAGAGCAGTTGGAGTTTGGGTTTGTTTCTCAGTCCTGCCAGCTTTTATGTGCAGGAATTTTAGAACCACACTGGTTGAAGCAGGTAGGTGCTGATCTCCCTTTGAAATCAAGACTTACAGATGTTTCTTATTAAATTGGTGGGAAGTAGACATCTAAGTCACTTCAAAAATCTAGCCTCTATGCTCACTAGAATAACCTCTGATTGGAAGCAAGCAGTGCAATGACTGATATGGCTTGGGAGTTCAGTGTAAATTGATTCTGTCTTGAAGATTCCTTGAGACCAGCTTGGCTTTTCATAGATACCTTAGTGTTCCAAGGACTTCTTCCAGTAAACATAAAATATTCCAGTTTTTCACTGAAAGAATTATGTTTTGAACTCACAGAACTGACTGTTTAATCATATTTTGATTCCAAACACAATTTGTTCCATATTTGCCAGAAACAGGTAATCCAGCCAGACAAGTGATTGCTGTTGAGAACAATTATTGGAGTCAAGATGTTGAATAGGTATAGATGCTACTGTTGTTTTATACATGGTACATATCTGTTCTCTGGGGTTCACGACAACTGAGTTAAGACTGGGGCTCAAACACTCCCCTCTCCAAGAGCCACGTGTATCCCCTGAAGCCGGCAGTCACAGTACAGCCAGCACATTATTAATATACTTTTATGGTATAGGAATATTTTATGACTCTTGAATACCACCACCAAAGTTTCCTCTTTCTCATTCTGAAAATACAATCAATTTAGCTTTGTTTTTCAGTTATCATAACCAGAGATTACTGCTGATCTTAATCCACAAATCATGTCTGCCTTACCACATTGACCAGATTAGTCATCAAATAGTCAGATCCGTAGTCATCTTTCTTTCTTGGTTTCCTTATTATCATTTTATTAGCTGCAAGTTCCTGCAAAACCACACAGATTTCCTTTCCAAATCTGACTACAACTGGTCCCATTAGATGGAGGAGTATTTTAGCAAGCTGTGACCACAGGAGAATGGCAATTAAGAAACTGCCACCATGGCTGCATCCTTCTGTGATTGCCAGCAGGCACCAGTGAAGCACTACAGCATCTCACACAGCACCCAAAAGTGTGAAAAGCAGAGGAAGCATCAAGGCAGTAAACCAGCAGCAGATGTACTGGGAGGCTGGAGGTGCAGGGTCTCTGGGAAGGCCGTCCTGCACGATTGCTTACGCAGCCAAAGCACCTGATTTGCTTCTCCTGCTGCCTCCTGCAGCTACCAGCAGTGCCGAGCGTGTTTTCCCATGGGAGATTTCTGCTTTCACTTGTGCTGCAACACGTTAGCGTTGAACTTGTGACCCACTCCTCACGCAGCAAGCACAGCGCTCTCTCTTCCCGTTGCACCGCTGTGCAATGCCTGCTGTCCGCATCAGCCCTCCTCTCACCACGCTGTAGCTCAGCAATGGGACCAGCCCAGGCTTCAGACCCTGGGGGAACAGGACTACTTCCATGGGCGCTGAGTCTCGTGAGATGGACAAATTTAAAGCCATGCCCTGTGCTTAGTGTTTCCAGTTAGCTAGCTCTAGACAGGTCTCTGCTTAGCTGTGAGGGGTTTTTAACAAGCCCTTTCAACGTGCCTGTGTGCTGTTTGAAGGGCCCAAGCACTTAACTTTAGATTTTTGCTTCTATTCTGGGGATGAGTTGGCTAAATATTCACTTTGCAGCATCTAAACATATGGGCATCTACATTCTTTATCACATGTAGCTGAGAGTCCACTGAGCAATAAGGAGACTTATTTGTGCTAGCTGTTCATTTTACATTGTTTTTAATACTGCAAAATAAGGATTTAAATTTGTTTGCATACAGAAAGCAAATTATTTTTATGTTGTGCTGCCAGAGTAAAATTTTGCTGCATGCAGATTTCCTCTTCTTTTCTAAGAAGCTATCTAAAAATAAATGCTGTACACCTGCCTCGTCTCTGTATATCATCCAGTAACTCTAAAACTAAACATGTATGTAGCACTGTGCTAAAAGCCTCAGTGAAGCCTAGAGAGGGAACTTCACATGCACTGCCTTTGCCAACAGTCTTATTTGCCTCCCACATCAGAGAGTTTAGACTGTCCTAGTCCAAGCTTCCCCAAAAAAACACCTTTGATGTAACATGCTTTAACTTTTGGTCAGCCCTGAAGTGGTCAAGCAGTTGGACTAGATGATCATTGTAGGTCCTTTCCAACTGAAATATTCTATTCTATTCTATTCTATTCTATTCTATTCTATTCTATTCTATTCTATTCTATCCCATCCCATAAGAAACCAAAAATCTATTTCCTTGCTCCTTCCTTTATGGAGGTTTGCCCAATTTTTCTGTTCAGTTTACTTCAGCCTGCGTTCCTGCAACTGCACACCGGCAGACGTAGCAGTGCAAGGTCAGTCACGACACAAACCAAGACCAGAAGCACATTCCAGCACTGGGAAGTTCCCACACCTCACACCGCAGCTTCTGCTGGCAACAGGGAGTCACAAGCCAAAACGCTGCTGGCGCGCCGGCTTGTACGACAGACTCATTCTCTGAGAGCGTATGAATTGGCGAATTGTGGTTCCTGATTCAGACTGGGCCTCAACAAGCCTTGCGCTGTTGGATACACTTCAATTTCAGGGATTTACATCATCCGGATTTCTGTTTCGCACTAGCTATTACTATCTTCTGAAAGAAATGCTCTTGTTTTCACATTCTGGAAAGCACTGTGAATGTTGTTATGCTGCTACTGCAATACACCATTGGCTAATAGCTATTTTGGAAATTCACGTCAGGTCTGTTCAGCCATTTTTATTCTTCTCTTGTCTGTTAAATCGGACCGGCATCCTGGGCCACAGTCGCTCTCCCATTGATTTCTGGCCCACACTAGTTAATGCAATGCCCCCAAAATTTCACGGTAAGCTCATCTTCTCCAAGTTATATAGATGATCTGCTCATAAGTCAAGCACATATAACTGGCTACAATGACATCTGTAAATCT
Organism: Fregata magnificens; assembly: GCA_013389945.1. Taxonomy (NCBI): domain Eukaryota; kingdom Metazoa; phylum Chordata; class Aves; order Suliformes; family Fregatidae; genus Fregata; species Fregata magnificens. The sequence goes on from WAAD01037819.1 coordinate 239,870, forward strand.
AACACAAATTAAATATATCTGGGACCTATAGCCAGAATCAATGAAGATCAATGAATCTTGCACTCTTTGCCATCACTGAAGGATTTCAAGAAATAATATGAAGAGAGCTGTACTTCTTGGCCTGAAGTTGCTTATTACTTACTGCTTGGGGTACTCTGTTTAGAGGTGGGAGGTACATGTTTGAATGCCTGGGGACTGAGAATTGATTAAACTGTGTTTTTCCATTTGCTGGCCCTGAGCAGAGGACCATACGCATATTATATGAAAGTTGTAAAGTAGCCGTTTCCTCCTCCAGTGGTCCTTACAAGCAAGGAGCAGCTCCTGTTGCATTTCACAGGAAAGGTTTCTTACAGCATGCATACCCGGCCTCTGGGCTTCTGCAGATGGGAGACCATCTCTAAAGAACGGTCCAAGCAGTACTGAGGTCAGCTGGCCAAATCAAAGCCTAAACTAAATTGAGGACCAACCAGTCTGATTTGACCCATCTGCGTCCCACTGCTTTTGAAAATGTAGAGATTAAAAGGCAAAAAAAGGTAAATCTGAGAAAGGTTTTCCTACTGCATTGGATAACCAAACAAGGCACACTACGGACATAAAAAGCATTTTCAGGGAAAAGTTGCACTGTGGCACGAATTGAAAGTTTTTTTCTCTTATACCTGTTACATTGAAATGACAACTGTCAATCCCTGTGCTTTAGGGCATAAAATAAAGTCAGAAAAATATTCCCTGAGGATGAAAGGTTTGCAAAGTTGTGTCAAAAAAGGCACTGCAGAGTAATTTTGCCTTCTGTTGGAATACCTATGAATATCAGTGGAGACAATTGATTGGACTAGTCACTGGTGTGTGGCATTAAGATTCCTATAGAAATAATCACTGCAAAATGACTGAGAGACATGATAGGTGCACACTGTCTTCACCTATGAAAACAAAAACATTGTGGGTAGGCTATAGTATAAAACATGTAATTGCTATCAAATGAGCACAAAAAGGTTTATCTTTGATGACTATTACCATTTTTAGATGACAGATTTTGGGACAAGGAAATTCTTTTTGTCATGAATTGTTCGCTGTTTTGGTACCTGGGTCAAGAGCTCTGGAGGCACCAATAATATAGGAACTAAGGATTTCTGTCTTTGTCTTAAAATGTGCCAGCCAAACAATTTTAGGAGAACCCACCACCTGAATAATTTGTCACAAATAAGAATGGATGTGATAGATCCTGACGTGCAGTAAGTCACCAGAACAGTGGAGAAGAATATAGGAGAATGCCCCATAAGCAATATAGATATGGTCACCAGTCACTCAGTGCAGCTATGAGCTTCCAAAGCAGTTAGAGAGTTGTGCCCACAAGGAAAATAAATCAGTAACGTAGTAAACATTTCAGAATAGTTTTGGACTGGCGTCTATAGTATGTCAACATGCAACAATTTAATTAGCCTTCATTCTGCACTAAATACCTCAGAGCCCTATTCTGTAGTTGGGCAAAATGCCCATGAAAGCCAAGAGGAAAGCGTAGAGCCCTTTAGCGTAAGGAGGGAAATACAGTTTGTTTTTTTAATAAATCTACAAATATCTCAGCCAAGCTTGGAATAATGCAGGGAAGTTGTTTCCTTCTTCCTACAAATTTGTCTTTCAGTGGAATCACACACTTCCTAATTTGAAATGGCTACTTCTGATGGAAATACGGGGTTCAGCTGAGTGATAATCTTTTGATTCTGGAATCAAAGAAGCAGAGGAAGATGCAGCAACTTTAAATTCCTTCCTCTCTTCCTTCAGTATGTCTTATGCCGTTGTACGGAGAGGGTGTTATTAAGCTTTTCCAAACTACCCTCATAGATGTATCAGCGTAGCGCCAGCAACTTTGAAAACAGTGTAAGATTATAGCAGGTGAGGACGCAGCCTGCAGTTTGTGCTTGTGTGTGGGCATGTGTGCGTGCTGAGGAGAAAAACACGTGCGCAAGCACAGATTTCTAGTTTTCTCCATTTGTTTATTTTTAGCAATTTCTCGGTTCAGCCACTGTTTAAAGTGTAAGCTCTTTCAAAGCTCTTTTTAGAAGTTCTACCCTTTTTGAGAGACATTTGAGAGTTTTGAAAATAAACTTTAAAATGTCCATGTCCCATAAAAGAGAATTGACCACATCTCAGTTAACATACAGTCAATCATTTAATAAGATTTAACCCAACCAGGTGACCAACTAAGAAATTGTTCTGGGGACGGGTCTTATAAATCAGGAACATATTTAGATGAGTAGTAGTGGTGGTGGTTTAGTAGTAGTAGTAAATGGTTTTTGACCCATTTCCAATTTATTAGAGCTTTTCCCAACTCAATGTAAATCCCACTCTTAGAGTTAAAAATGGAATTGGAAAATAAAATCTAATGTAACATCTTGTTGATGAAATAGGAAATGAAAGTGGTATTTCATCTTCTATTGTTCAACACTTAAAAGTACTATTAATTTGAAAAATTGAGAAAAAAATCTGTAGGACAGAGTAACTCCTGTATTTAAGATGAAAGAATAACTGTAGATTTCTTGGACTGATTAATCTCCCTTCCTTTCTCATGAAAAAGACCTCCATATGAAAACAAAATTGCATATTTCTTACAGCATGAATTGTCTTTACCTAACTAAATAGAATACTCTTCCAAGAGTGCTAAGGAAAATTTATTTATCCTTAGGCAGAACAGAAGTACACATGGTTATGAAGGTCAGCCTGGTTTCTAATCTGAGTGAAATATATTTACCATATTTAGCAGATGCATGTACAAGTATGCCCATAGAAGAAGAGAGAGTGAGAAAAGCAATTATAATTGCTATTCCCCAAATATATCATGAATTCTCAGATTTTCATATTATGCTTTTACATTCCAAGAACAAACCTTCACAGGTCTTAGAGGCGNATCCTTTCGTGATCTTTCAAAAAATTATATTAACCCAAAAAGCAAATTTTATTCTAGGTAAAGTTGGATGGCAAAATTCTGCTCTCAGTGCAACAGTTTAGATTCCCATGAATTACATGAATCTGTCACTGGAAGTTGAACTTGATGCCAAATATCTGTATTTTCAGCGTCTATTGACAGGCCTACAAATAACATCTCTAACTAGTCTGTTGCAGAGAGGATAGTCTGATCTTTGTACGTTAGGGAGCTTTTGTATTTAAACAGCATTAAGGAAGACAATTTGGCATAAAGATATTAGAGTGTTTTATAGTTACATACAAAGGAAACACCATTGATTTCCTCTTTGATCACTATTCAAAAGACATCAAAGCAAATCCATAGTCCCCAGGTTTTTTTAGGCTTAATACCTATTTTATAGACAAGCTAGGTCCTTTACCATATACACCATCCTTATGGCTATGTACATGGCACGTGCCTTGCCTCTTTTGTTTTGTGCTTTTAGGACAAATGATGAAGACAATTAGAAATATAATTACTGTTCATCAGAATTGTTCCCCCTTTTTACACAAATAGACTTTTACACATCTTGAAAGGGTGAAAAAGTTAAGAAATTTTATGCAGGTACTAGAATGGCACAGCTGTCAAGGTCTGATCTCTCTTCCCTTTTTTAATTCTATTGTAGCACAGGAAGAGTACAAAAATTCAATAGAAAAGAATTAAAGTAAAATCATTACATTTCTTACAGCAAATCATGACCAATTGTATGGTGTCACTGAAGAGCATGAAGTGCAGTAAAGTCTAAAAGCTGTAAGTGCCCCATTATTCATTTTTACTGAAAATCTAAGAGGGCTTCTTGTAAACTCCAAATTTGTCATATGGCCCTTAAAGTAGGCCTTTCAAGATTTCAAGCAGTTGCTTCACTACTGACCTTCAGAACCATGAGTTATTTCTGTGTTTATGGGGTTCACAGCATTTATAGATGCCTAAAGTGCTGTGTTAAGAAGCAAAAACATAAAGTGAAAACTGAATCTCTTAGCTACCAACATAAAACTAAAACCAGTGTTCAAAATACAAACATATGGAGATTGAGAAAAGAATTGCTTTCCCTCTTCCATTTAAAGCGCGTCAGTGATTTTGTGTCTTCACTTCTAGCCTCTGCAAGGACTACACTTTTAAACCAAAACCTCTCAATCTAACAACTGAAACGAATTTCTTCAAAATCTGGGATATCCACAATGCTTTGCAGTTTATTGTTCTCTGAAGTGAAAGATGCAAACGAAGAATAAAACAGTTACCAAAGTGGACCTGAGTTACTGAATGCTGATTCCCTGGGAAGACATTGAGCTGCATTAACACTTCCCATATTCCTCAATAGACCGATCGGTCTAGTTTGAATTTTAAATGGGCTCACACAAAAAGAAAAATTGCACAGGCGGAGAGATCAGTAAGTGTTCCTGTTCCAGACCCAGTGTACGGGGTAGGTAACATCTCTGAACAGCTTCTCACCACCTGATAGTTTTCCTTCCTTTACTCCTTGTGCAAGTGCATCTGCATGCACCATTTCAATAATTTTTCAGGATCTTTTGGTAATTCTTTTATCTTGTATAACCATCTACCACCTCATCCCACTTCATCTCAGTATGTAGGATATTCGGATCGAATCTGTCTCAAGACCTCTGTTTCGTAATAGAAAACATCACTGACAGATATTCCTACTGCCTCATGCTGGACGTGTGCCTCCATACCAGGGGAGACCATTTCTTTCTGATCACAAGGCATGCCTTCGCGGTTACTGTGCCTGCCGTAGCCAGCGACTGCTTGCCACGTGCCGCTAGCTGCCAGCACCCAGCCAGGCGTTACGCTACACCCCGGTGCAAGTTTAGCTTCTGACTACAGGCAGACAAAGCCATCTGGCTTGGTTCCTTATTGCTCGTAATGATGATGATGGACCTCAAGCATTAGCTCCTAGCTATGCCAAACTCCGACTTTTTTTTTTTTTTCCATCTCCATTCTGTAATAGGTAATTAAGAGCTGAAATTGCACCAAGTACATGACAAAATGCCTACGGAGGGCTATGCTTCTTAGGAAGGAAACTTACAGCCTCAGAACCAAGCAGCAGCAGCAGCCTGTGCCCATCCTGTATTCCACAATCTGTAATTTCAGCTACATATCTATTTATTCCAATGCTGCAGTATTCCATTTCTGAATGAGTTCCCACATCATGGTGACACATGCCTAGCATTATTGCATTTTAGACAGCCATCTGTACTGATATATTCAGCCAATAATTTGCCACCAGGAAATTGGTTCCTGGCAATATATTTTTTTATACAGAGTGCACGCATGCCTGTCTCTAATTTCTAAAATCCATATATCCTTGACGTATCTTGTAGGCAGTGGAAATCCTCTTTCATCCTGAACTGGCTGTAAAATATAAGGCTTGATATTAATTAACAGGAAAGAAAACTTATGCCATAGTTCATCAGCAAAACCTTAGCATTAGCGTGACAATCCCTGAAAGAATAAGTAGTAGCATGGAGATGCCAGTTATCTAAATATGGCAAATGGCAGGGAAGAATGAAATAGGTCTAAAGGGACACAGGTCCTCTAACTGTTGAAAGATATGAGCTAAAAATATACTTCAGTGCAGATAAATATAGAATAATGATTGTAAGAAAAATAATCCAAACCTGGGTTGTGGCATTTAGTGGAGCAATCTTACATTACCCTGAAAAAGAAAAGAGCCAGGTAGTTATTAATGAATAATCCTTCAGTATACTATCAGACCGGCTCATAATACCCCTATGTAGTGAGAAATGGCCACCTAACTTCAGATCATTAAGTCCATTTCCTGTGACACTAGATGGGAGACACATGAAATATTAAAAAGATACTAAACATGTACTTTAACTTTGGGCAGAAAGCCAAGGGTAGTAGAAGCACAGGCAGGCAGCTCACAAGGGGGGCTGAGGAGGTAAGAGTTCCTCAGCTGAAAAGCGTGGTTCAAATGATATGCAATGCAATTTTTGTATCTGCTAAAGTAGGCTTTTTTTCTCCTTTCCTTTCCTTTTTTTTTTGTGTCTAGGGAGGGGTGGAAGAGGGAGAGAGAATTAAAAAGGGAAAGCCTTAAAGGATAGTTCAACATGCTAAAAGAGAAAGAGAAATTCTATTACTTTAAGCTAAGAGAGACAGACTTATGGAAATAAAGATTTTTTTTTTAATTATCAGAGATTTTCCTGTCCTTGCACAGACACCAGGCTGCTAATCAGGGGCTTTCACAGCAGTTAATTCCACTTTGAGTAGGATTAGCTTTAATATTTAAATAAATAATCTCCATGGCTTTGCAGGTTTTGGGTGACAGGAGTCTGGGGAGGGGAAAACTGGTAATAATTGGAAAAAATGAAGCCTCCATCCTCCACCAGAACTGGAAGCTAAGCAACAAAATTGGGAGAATATCTCAAAGGTCTTCCACAGCCCTGGAGGAAATTTTAGAGGAACTGGTCAGGCAGTTGCAGTAAATGTAAGTTCAGTTTGTTCTTGGAGGAGAGAAGACATTCATAAGTAGCTCCAGTCTACTAAGTCTTTCCAGAGAGAACACTTGTTCATAGTGAAGAAGCAGTCTCCAAAGTATTTATGAAACCGTACATAAATATTGTTTTGACTTACACAAAATCATCTTTGGTGTGTATTGAGGGGGGGGGGGGCAAATTTACACGATACTACAAAAATGCTACATTTTGTAATAGACGTTATCCAGTTTTTGTATTTCAACAAATTATTTACTGACAATTTAAATACTTTTATGAAAAATTCACCTAAAGATTATTTGGGGTTTGTTTCCTTCCTGTATAGAATAACTTTTCACTTCTGTATGTTTTGAACTTCTACAGACCACCATAACAATGTTATCAGTACATCATGATCAGAAGTAGAAGTATTGCTGCACTGCACTGTTGCCTTTTATAGTATACCGATATTTTATGTAATACCCTTTTTCAAACTCATGAGAAGGATTTTTAAACCCGTTTGGAATTAGAAAGGATAACTCATTTCCTTGATTAATGGCAGCTTATATATAACAACAGGCTTTGAGAAGGAAATAACTTCTGGTAACAATTTAAAGGGATGGCAAGATTTTGCAATAGGGATCACATCTTAGAGATATGTTTTAGAACTCTGTTAAATTAAAATAAAACATAAGCTCTTGCAAGAAGGGAACAAAAAAAAGTTAGGTCAAGAGACGTGACCAAGGCATGTACTTACTCAGGGGTCATCCATCATTAACTGTAAGATCATGGTTTTGTGAACACTTTAAGCTGGCACCAGTGCAAGCATTGGTGCAGCCTTGCACGGCCTCCAGGGAGGAAGTCATTGCAGATTAAATCCCCCCAAGCCCACTCCTCACTGCATGGCCCCACACATCGGTGGGCACAGGGGACAGGCACTTGCGGTAAGGGGTACAGCGGAGGGCAAAGGCAGCCCTGCTTCTTCCACCAGCTTTGCCAGGTTTTGCCTCGTTTGCAGAGCTGTGACCTAATACACGTTCTTAGGACAAAGGGTAAGATTTTCAATTTTTGTCTGTCTGCTTCAAACAAAAGTGAGAAAATACGGCCTGCTCCAAGCTTCTTAGCTCTCCAGGGCTGCAGATCCTAGGAGAATCATCCTAGAGGGAAAAATTCTCATTTTTACTGAAGACCCCCTTGCAAGTACTCTGGGTAAGGAACCATAGAGCTGATGTCAGCTACATTTGCATTGGCTCTAAGGCCTTTTGGCATTACTAGAACGAAGAAAAAAAGAAAGAAAAAAACCCAGGCACCCATGAGCTGACTTCTAGGTTGAAATTTGTTGCATATGTTCAAAAAATACAAGCGACATTTGCTCCCATGTATTACAGGCAGCGGTAACAGAAATTTGACGTGTCAAATAGAGTACATGCCACTTAATCTATCCAGCTTGAGATCTGGAACACAGTGTGTTACAAAGACCTGGGAAAAAAAAGGAAACATTAAATATATGTGAAATGCTATGGAAAAAAAGTGTAAATTCTGTTTTTCAGCCCCCAGCTTCACGATTCTTCCTTTCTGATGTAAATAGCTTCCAACAGAAAGATTTGGGAGTGCAAATTTGTATGAAATGTTGGCAATTCAAAAAATAAAATGTTGAGACGAATGACATAGTTTGTTTCCTTCAAAATTTCTAAAGCTCTTATTTGTTTATGAAACATCAGGAGAGATTTCATAACAGGTCAGAATTAAACCTCCCTGAAATGTTACATATTAGCTTTCTCTTCGGTCTTTCACCAGGACAACGTGTGGCAAAAGTCTAAAAAAACCTCTGTATTAAAAAAAAACATTTGAAACCGTAATTCAAAGAGTTAACAACCACTGCAAGTACATTTACTGCACTTCATTATAAAGTTAAAGTAAATGGAGCACTTAAAAAGAAATAACAGATGCCATCATCCTGGATGGATAATTAACAGCAGACTCTTTAACACTTATATTTAAATGGGACAGAAACATTTCAAAAAGATTTTTTTTTCTGTTGCAAAACATTCAGATGTAAAAAAAAGACCATTCTCCTCCAACAACCTCCTTAGGGAAATGAACTTTTGAACAAAACTGAGAACACTTCAGCAGTCCAGGTTTCCACTTTTCTTGAGAGGAGTGTGGGCAGCATGTTGAGTTCCTGGATGTAGAAAAACAGTGAGGGTGATACCTAACCCACTACCATTCCTTTTGGGGAAAAAGTTTACCCTCCTCAGCCTTGCAAACCCCTGGAGCCCTGCTTCCCCGCCTCTGGTGGGCTTTCCAAGGCAGCTCTGGCTTGCCTGCACCAAAATGGGTGCTGATACAGAGCCAAGACTGCGCTGTCCTCTTCTGCACCATCAGCTTAGGTATAGCTGCATGGGGGCACCATCCTTTAGCAGGTGCTTGATAATAAAAATAATAATACTTTTTTCCATATGCATTTTTCCTCCACCTTCACTTGAGCAACTCTGCTTTTTTTCCACCTCCCCGGTTTTGCGGAGATGCATAAAGCCAAGGTTTGCTCAAACCTATTCAGCACAAAACTACACCTAGTTTGCTGTCACTTGGCACCTTTCTTGGCCGCAACAGTAGAAAAACTGGCTCACGCTGACAGAGAGGTTGGAAACCTCCTCTGTTTTCTAGAGGTGATCTCTCAAGGTAAGGATTAACACATTGTTCAGACAGTCTGCGGGAACAAAGCTGCTTTTTCCATTCTCTGTGCCATTTCAAGGCATTGGATAACACCTTTCGCTTTAATTTTAAGGAATACAAGAGCCTTTGAAAAGACAGGGAAACCATCAGCTGCCAGGTTGTAAAACTCACTCCAAGTTACCTGTTCCGAATGTCGAGGTCGGTGTGTAATGCGTGGCTGTCCAGAGGCTGGGTATATACCTGCTAAGGGTGGACGGTCATCCAGGCAGGACGTCTTACTCTCATCCTGGGCCTCTTCAGCACATGGCACAGTTCAACCATCAGCTGCCCCAATATAACATTTCAGGCTCTGAGTGTGCGTTGTTTATAAAACACAACCTTTCAGATAAACACAGGTTTCTCACTTTCCTTTTCTGTTTACCAGGCTGTATGTGTACAGATTATCTTCCGAACTGAGACACACAGATTGATCTCCTTATTAATGTGAGAAAATAATAGTGCCAAGGGGCATTATAGATCTGTTCGTGCAGTAGGGGAAAAAAAATTGCACAATATGATGAAGTCAGACAAATACCAGGAAATTAAGGACAACCCTCCCCCCCAACTATTTACTTGTCAAACTGATTTTAAGTTTGAATATGCAGTCTGCATATGTAGTCACCATATTAGCAGGTGCAAATTAATAATCGAGCCTTTTGGCAATCCTAGTACTAGAAACTTAACATACAGCAATAGCAAAACGCGTAGTGTGTTCCTAGTTTGGTAAAAAATCAAACTGAGACTCCAAACAACAGAACAAAACAGGCTCTATCCGATAATCAGGAACAACTACGTTTGCCTGTGCCTACATAGAAAGCAAACCTCCAGCTCGAAGCATGCAGAGGGTAACTGATGAATATGAACATCCAAGAACGATTATGACAGGAAGTTTACATAATGGTAACAGTATCTGTCATACTTTGCGATTCTCCCACATGTGATATCTGATGTCTGACAGTGACTCATGGGCCATGGCTCTCATGTGGCTGCTCAGTTAGGTATGACTAAAAGACAAACCAAGAATCATGTAAATGGCATGCACGTGTGCCTCGATGCTGACAGATAAGTGGGCGTTTATTGGTGCTGGTGTCAGACACCTGTATGCATCATCAATATTTAGAGGAAGGCACATGGGCACTAAATTCTATCCTTTATATAACTGTGATTTTGAGATGTCTGGGAAGAGAAGTGATGCTCAGAGTCACAGTCCGCCCCCCCCCCCGATAAGTCGATAAGTTAGCATTTCTGTCTCATTTTAATTTTCCCAAACTTCTACATGTATGAAATTGCTATAGGCAACTGCCCAATGCCTTTGCATCTGCTAGAGCTGTTAAGTAGCTGATGAGGTCTTTTTCACAAGATCTGGCTTTTATTTAATTAATTATTTGGATTTTTTTTTTTTTAACAATTTCTGAAGATATAGAATCTGTTCCAGCAATATGGCGAGTGCAAATGCTCCTATTGGAGGCTTGGTGATATCCAAGAAGATGTCTTAGTCCTGCTCATAAAATTATCTTTTGAGCATATAGGTGTAAATAAGTACATATATATGTATGTGTAGAGAAGGGATATTAAGATACATGAATTTCCAGTACCTGAGATTTGTCTATGGCTCCCATGAGAGACATTTATTTTAATGGAAATTGCTAAAGGGCAGTCAAGCTCTTCATGATATTGGTATTGAATATCAATATCTTCAATGATACATAGGGAAGGTAATGGGCTATATTGAGTCCTTAGTGCATGGTAAAACTACCACTGAAATTGGAAACTGTTGACTACATACAGTTAAGATTATACACTTCAGTTAACTTGAAAAACGGGGTGAAAAAACATTTTTTTTCTTTAGTTAGTTGGATTGTTTTAATACTTTTCACAGCACTTTCATGACTGAGTGGCTTCCCAGGAATCCTACAAATTGGTAGTTTATAAATAATGTTTCACACATATTTTCTAACCCAGGTTTAAGTTCCCTGAAATGCAGCCTGATTTCACAGGTTCCTTCCTTGTAAACTTATTTGTGAAGGGAGGCTCTCCAAAGTTTGAGAGCTGTCTGCTGCAGACGGTAGTGAGGCAAAGGACTGTAAAACAAATAAAAAAGGGAGGGGTAAGATCAAAGTACCTCATTAAGAGCAGTACATTACAGCCTTATCCAACCTCTGTCTGCAGAGATTGTATAAAAGTCTGTCCCCAATTAGCTGATATCCTGTTTCTGCAGCGCCAGGGAGGGGAGAGGAGGAGAGGCTGGGGGCAGGAATGGCATGGGTGCTAAAATTATCTATGCTTCCCCACGTGAGCTGTATTCTGAGCCGTCCTTGCAGCGGTTCGATAAAGGGGGCCAGCACCCTCACTTGGTTTTTGAGCAAGTTGTGAGGCTGTTCACGCTGTTCTCTAGCAGCCGAGTTGCATTTCCACCTGAGTGTTCCTGGAAACATACAGTAGATATTTAATATTTCTCTTAACGGAGGCTCCTAATTGTATTTGGCTGTGTAGCCACACGTGCTTACACCTCTTCTGACAACTGCATGTCAAGGAAAAGACCTTGGAGGAGAGACTTCTGTATCTACATCATTTCCCACCCAAGTGTGTGACTGAGCAAGGGTGGATGAGCCCTTGCCCTCATGCTTTGGCTATCTCTTGCTAACACCAGTCTGTTCCCCAGCAGAGATGCAAGTCACATCGCGAACTTTCTATGACGAGGGCCTCCTCACTTGGGTACGAGGGTATGGCCTGCCTTTCCTTCTTTGCGTTGCCAGAGCCAGGAGGACTTTGGATCCATCCTTCCCACCTGACAACTGTTTCTCAGCTCTGAACGGGAGCCAGAAACTCTTCCGAACTGACAACTCCTCCAGGGCCAGTTTCACACCCACTCCTTGTGAGTGCTCCCCCAGGCTGGTACGGGCTCCTCCAGGCTGTCACGTGCCCGGTGGAGCCCTTAGGAAGGAGGACGCATCCCTAGGATTTGAACCAGCTTTCCAGCAGTGTGGCAAGACTGGTCTAAGGAGTTCCGGGTGGCAGAGGCAAGTTGGGATTTGCTCCTCTGTTGAAAAGAAGTAATCAGGAGTGAAAGCAATCGGTTTTCCATTTTGCTGTGTGAGCTAACTCTGTCCTGCCTCCTACCAGGACACCTTGGCTGCTCTGCTGCCTGTTGAAATTTTCAGGCATTGCTACAGGGTATGCAATTTGGTTAAGATTAAAAGAAAGTTCAGCAGTAAGTAACCCTTGCCTTGACCTGCTTTCAGCAGGCACTGTATGGCAGCATCATGAGGACACTTCGGCTGCTGCTTTGGCTGATACGGTACTGCCTGAGCAGGAATACTTGCAGCTTGAAAAGTGTTTTCAAAGCCAAATGACCCTGTTGCACAGCTTACATAGGACATTTTTGGTGCAATAAGTAGTGAACTTGCTGCCCTATGCTGGCCCGACCAGGTGTAGCCACCATGGTCTCCTCTCAAAGCTGCTCTGCCAAGTAGACAGGAGGCACTATGACACTGTGGAGGGCTGGATGCTCATTGTCTTAAGTTGCAATGCTCTGGGTCTTTCTCGGTATTTTGGATTTGACCAGAGGACCAGGGTAGAAGTTGTGTAGGAATATTTATAAAACATCAAGAGATTTAAGACAGGGCAATCTTGGCAATCAGGTCCAGGGCTCAGGTGTGGTAAGCTCCTTGCAGTGAAGGTAGTTCTTTAGGAAAGATCCTGTTTCTGTCTTATCTCTAAGGAAATGTGCTTGCTGGTCTGTCTCAGAGGCTGAGTGGAAAGAGAGCCTGCTGCAGCGCTTGGCTTCACAGCACAGCATGTCATGAAGCTACAGCTGAAACTGAGTCAAACACCTGAGCGTCTGCTCAGGTGGGTACAGCCCTGGCTACAAGCCCACTCACGGGCCCGTGTTCATCACCTCCATGCTGTGGGTAGGCCCAAGCATACCTCAAATCCTCCCTGAAATGCAAAATTCACATGGTCTTGCCAAGAAGAAAAAGAAAGACAATTTTACAGCCACCACCACTGCAGCTGCTCACTGCCCCTGCCACGTCCCAGAGGGACACCTCCAGAGCCCCCCATCCCAGAGATGCCCAGCTGGGCTCACCCCAGACCTCACACGTGTAAGTACGAGTGGATTGGAAATGAGGAATTTAGAGGTCTAGAAACAGGAGGTGGATTGCCTTAGGACCCGGCTGCTGATTAGGTGATTAAGCAGCCTTGGCTGTTTGACACACATGTAAAAGAGGCACCTAGGCTTCTCTGTGTATTTGAATATTGGGGTCCTGCTCTCCTGCAGAAGTAAGCTTGACATGTATTTAGACATCTAGCCTAGGGCCTGTGGTGACTATGGAAGTGAGAGAAGTCATGAAGATAAATTCCTGCCAAGCACATGGATGACTAAGCAGCCTTAGCCGCCTAAATTGATAAGATAAATCATATCCTTGATGCTTCCTAGATGTGTTGGCTGCACCTGCCCATGGCTCCTCCTCAGAGGCGCAGCAGGTATGCCCTTCAGAGATGTAGGCAGGGGCTGTCTTTTCATTTTACATGCTACCTAAAATATTGCTAACCAAACCACTAGTGGTGCCTTACAGACTATATTGTTATATAAATAACTACTAATAACAATAGTTCAAATATTTATCAAGCTATAAAAGTCTCCTCGCCACACCCATTAGAGCATGATCTGATTCCATTGGAGTGAGATCTCACTTCTTAGTACTCACACCCTCGACAGGTTTGCTCTGCCATGGCAGCTGTTCACCTGACCTGCCTGCCCAATGAAGACCATTATACCTCTTCAGCATGGACTGAAGGAAAGTTCATAGCTGATCCTTTTTTTTTTATTAATTACTTATTAATTACCTACTAATGGCCTTAAAAAAAGCTCCATTGGTTCTTCTCCAGCTGGAAAGGTCAGTTTGTAATGCAATTTACGAGAATTAGGTCTTTCATCAAAAATGGGAAAAACAGAAAGCAGCTCAGTTGTGGTCTCTGCAGCAAAGAATTTACAAAGAGGTTGAACTCCACTTTTAAGGAACAAGTCTATATTGAGAATGTTTGTGCATACACCCTCTCTCCCTCACTCTTTCTTTTTTCCCTCGCCTGTCCCCTGTCAGTCTGACTCCTCCTAGGAGGCAGGGACCGCTCTGGGGGCATCCTCTCATCCTTGTGGAGGCTGTAGCGCAAGGTGGCACTGGAGTATTTTTACACCTTTTAGGTGACTGCTGGTTTCCTTCCTGTTGAACTAGGATTTTTTCCATAGGGAATACAAACAAATTAGTGTACCATATAAATAATTACCTTTATGTAAATGCATGTGATAAGATAAATGGAATCTGAAATGATTAACTAACCTTCCATTTAACAACATTTCTGACATTTGATTCAAGGAATGAAGCCCAACCAGCTTTCCCATGCCTTTTACTGTGGAATAGCAAGGATGTGTAGCGGTCATTAAAGCGACTCAGCCATTCTTGGATCTTCTTCCTCACATAGACTGAAAATATGAAAAACGAGGGGGGAAAAATGAAGGAAGCAAACCAGTCAGCCAATTTTTGATGCCCAACCACAGTCAGCTGCCACTGGGGAGGAGCACCTTCTTCTCCATGGCTTGTCTGCGTCAACTTCATTTGATCTGTGCTTCAAGTTAGACTCAAGCTGACTTGGAACCGTGAGTCCCAGCGTCACCCAACCAGCGCAGCATCGCACAGAGGCCAGCTGGGAAGCTGGTGATCCAGCAGCATTTTCCCAGGCTTGGTCCCGAGCTTATTGAAGCTGCTTGTCAGTAGTTCCATGCAAACATGGCTGTTCTGGTTCAAGGTCTGGAGCTAGCTTGCTCAGTGTTCATCTGGGGATTTCTGCACCACACCTTCCTGCCCAGTGTAGACATGTCCCAGGTCTATCACCATTTTCATCTGCCAAGCATTCAGACAAAATAATTAACTTAGCTTTGCTGGCACACATTCTTTACTCTAAATTATTTGTATCAAAGAGCATTATTTCAACAAAATCTTTATATTTAAATCATGAAAAATAAACATGAGAAGACTCAACAGTAACAACACTGATTAAAAATGTAGGAAAACTGGCACAGACAGATAATTAAGAGGATTTTTAAGGGTTTTCTCTGTAACAGGTAGAGATTTAGTGGTATTTTCTGTTAATCACCTCTAGGCTGCAGAGACAGTAGAACTGCATAGTGCAAAATAAATGACCAGAAGGCTTAATGTTTTTTGTGCTTTTATTTAAAGTGATTTCATATTACAAGCTCATGCCAAAAGGTTGATTTGTTTCTGAGTTTCTGGCTCTGAGGACTGTTATCCATGCTGTGAAAGTATGACTGTTTGTCCACACAGTTATTGGAGTGCCTATGAATAGTTTGCAGGTGCCATTCAAGCTTTTCTCTTTTTTGGTCCCCAAAAATACTTTTGACAGCTACTGATCAGTCCATTTTAACTGCCTACAAAGCTGTATCTGCTGTGATTATTACTGTGATTCATTAAAAAAAAGTCTCTTATCAGGCTAGGAATATCTTTTGCATAAGAGCATACCTGCTGTAGGAGTGTTATACAACACCGGAGGAGTCTTACCAGTCACTTCCCTATACTGTGAATGAAGTCCTAAATTGCTCATGTAAGCTCTTTTATATCCTAGGTTTTTTTGAAGGAATCATTCTTGTTATGTTACCTAGCTCTTCTTTATCCAGCCAGAGTTTCAGCCACTTTTTTACTTCTGGATATTATGTTCCCATGCCAAGACTCGCCTTGATGCCTTTTGCCATATGCCTCTTCTGTTGCAACGTTCTCAAAGGGCAGCCTGAGACACCTTTGGGTAAGACTTGCAAGGTGAGAGTTGCAAGCTGCAGTCATCCTCAATGAATTCAGCTGTTGTTTGAGGCTGTTGCAGCTGCAAAGTCTCCTCCACACATGCAAAGTGTTTGCTGAGTGTTTGGGTGCCCCAAGAGTCCAGACAGTTGGATGTGTCACACCCTAACTGCACCCCTCAGCAGCCCCCTTTTCTCTGAAAGGCAGCAAGAAGCTGTGGCTCATCCTTCAATGTCCTTTCAAGAGTGGTAGGAAAGGGGACACCAAAAGTTTTGGGGAGCTGAGAAGGGAGAGGGCCCGTAAATTACAGGTTAATTATTTCAGGTCCTGCTGCTTGATGCCCTGCTTGTTGCGCCAGCTTTCCATAAACAAACTTTGGGAATCCTTGTTCTAATAGTATCTTTCTATCTTCTTAATGGTTATGTTTTTTCACTCCATATGGCCACTTCATCTGCATTAAGCCTCCTCGCTTATAACAAAAAATCCTTCTGTCGTTTCTGTGTTTAGCCAGGTCTGTTGCTCAGATGGTGCAACCACTGAATGGTTAAGCCGAGTCTGTGTAAAATGTTGTTTCTCTAGCTATAGGCAAGGGCAGAAATAAATATCTTTGGTACCATATCTAACTGAAAATCTAACTAGACCTCCAAATCTGTGTGCTTTGTCGCATATGTTAGAAACAGATCCTCTATGAATTGATTTGTAATAGCCATTCCTACCACCACCTCCTCCTCCCCAGAAGCCTGACTGCTCTTGATTATATCCCGATTGCATCCAAGGAAAATTGTCTGGATTGAGTGAGGCTGAGAGAGAAATTGAATGTTGTTTTTAACACCATAACACTTTGGCTGTGCTAGACCAAAGGTCCCGTGTTTCCAATACTAGCTGACAAGGAATGTAAGGAAAACAGATAAGAGCAGAGGAGCAGAGTGAACCTATGATGGTACTTTCCCTTGCAATTTCCTCTGCTCCAGGTATCTCTGCCCATCCTAAGCCATGTATAATGTTCTTGCACATGGTAGGTCTTTTATTCCATGAATTTGTCAAATCACTTCTTGAGCACATTGAAACCTTTAGCATCAGCAGCACCCTATGACAAGCATTTTTCAGCTGTATTTTGCACGACAAAGTACTTCCTCTTGTTTCTTTTGAATTTGCTGGATGACAATCTTATCTGGCCTACCCTAATTCTTATAATATGCAGAACAATGACCAATTGTTCCTGATTCACTTTCTCCATTGCCACTATTAATTTCACAGATCTCTACCATATTTTTCTTTAGGTCCTACTCTACTGAGTTATTTCTTACAGGACCTATCCCATGCTTTCTTTTGATAGCTGTTGTTCTCTGTTTCTCTTCTAGTTCTGCTTTATCTTTTTTGAAAGAAGGATCAGAATCGCCTATGGCAGCAAGATCATGAATTTAGACAGTGAGAGAAAGAGATTTCTCTTATCCTCTTCTCTTCTCTTCTCTTCTCTTCTCTTCTCTTCTCTTCTCTTCTCTTCTCTTCTCTTCTCNCCTCTCCTCTCCTCTCCTCTCCTCTCCTCCACTCTCCACTTCTCTGTTCCTTTGCTATTAACTCTAAGGTAACTGTGGTCATTAAAGACCTTATCCAAATCACCTTTTGCTCAATTAAAATATTGTCATTAACTTTGAATTGAATCAGGCGTTGGCTTTCCTACTGCCTGGAGATGGAACAACAGGAGTGCCAAAACATTCTTGCAGTGATCCAGTTGATCACATGTAGTATCACACTCACTTTATTCTGTGTAAAGCTCATTACTAACACTAGATAAAGCCCAATCCATAAATCTAACAAACACCCAAACCTGGATTTTATGATGTTAACAAGAACCGTGCTGTTGATTTCAGTATGGACAGACTCTCTCTCCAGGTCTATATTTCTCTCTAAGAGCCAGTAGAGTCATCCGGTGCTGCAAAAGCACAATACTGTACCCAAGGCAGCACCCTGGTTGCCTCAGTCCCCAGGTGACTGGACATGTTCTCCATCCCTGCAAAGAAGAACAGATATTTTGAATTCACTGACAGATTAGCTGTGACCAGACTGGTCATTTTGTCGTGACACTCGAAGACTTTTGCTAGGAAGGATGAGAGGATTTTTTTCTTTGAGGTGATCACGACAGATTGTCTCTACTGTATAATCTTTCTCTTGCTCTTCTAAAATATTGTCTTACATCTTTGTTCCATCCAGCCTTCTTTTGCCTAAAGTCATGCTTACTCTAGACACCTGTGTCCAGAGTGACCTGCGGGACCTTTATTAGAAAAGGAAGCTGATTTAATTGGGGACTGGGAAGCTGTGGCAGTAGCTCAGCTACTTCATGCTCAGAATTCTTCTTTCAGTTGCTGGTGATGCATTACTTTTGAATTTCTCCTTGCATGCTTTCTCTTAACAATTCAATTTCCAATATTAACTCGCACCTTTGTCACCCCAGAGCTGTAAATATGTCTCCAGCAGCCACCGTGGAAAGGCACTGGTGTAAGGCACGATGCCTTTTTCACTTTATCACTAGGTGTGTCTTGAAAGTTTGCCTCTCCTTTCTACCCTTGCCTCCCCTCCTGTCAGGAAACCAGATTTTTCAACCAGAGTATCTGGGCAGCCGGTTCAAAGGCGGGCTAATTCTTCAGTAACACTATAAATAAGCCTGTCTCTCTCTGCTCCTCCAGTTCAGCAGCTCAGGCCTCCTGGTACCATAAAAGCCTCTGTCATTGGAACCTTTGCTCTGTGACTGCACATTTTTGGGCAATAGGGCATGTAACACACTTTTGAGTCTTCATATGCCAAGATGCAGAAAATCAATGTTAATGTTCCTACAGAAAAGAACTAGTGAAGCGGAAGGCTATCAATATTGCCAGACACCCTCCTGCACTGGAGGTATGAAGAGAAATGCTACAAAAATAAAAAAGAGGTTCAGTGCTTTTTTCAGCCAGTTACTGTTGTGACAGTAATTAGCTGCATAACACAGTGCAGGGGAATGGAAATGGAAAAGCGAGTGTCTTCTTCATCATTTTCTTAAGAAATGTTTGTTTCAATAAAACAAAAAATTGAAAGATTATGCTTTCTTTGTCTGCCTATTAGTAGATCTTACCTTGTTCGTGTCAGCACAGATCAGAGATCAAATGAGAAAATCGAAAAGCAGCATCTAGAAACCTACAATACCTGAAGAGAAAGTGTTGAGAAAAATTTTCCCAAGACAGAAATAATTAAATAGTAAAGTAATGGTACTATAAAGAACTCCTTGTAGTTTTAATTAAAATCTCTGGTTCGTATCACTCAGTAATAATTGGCTTTATCATACCTTGCTGCATCTGAGGCACAAATCCACCCATATCTTGAATTTTTAAGCCCTCATAGTAGCTTCAAAATTTATAATGGTTGAACTCCACAGATGAGAAAATAGAAAGTGAGAAGAGGAGAGAGAACAAATCAAAACAATCAATTCAAACCAAACTGTTTTTTAAAAGCTGAACATTATATGTCTTCAGAACGTTTCGTTTGAGGGTTTTGACAGAGGCAAATTCTAAAATCTTGGAATACATGGTAGAAAAGAAGTCAACAGCTTTTGTCAGCAAGTAACACATAAATGGGAAATATTTCAATCATATGAGAATCTTAACCTTTGCAACTGTGCCTTTCTAGGGATATTTCAAGTTGTACATGAACTGACACTCTTTTGTATGCTCATACAAGGCGTGTTCTTGTTCTTCCAGTTTTCTTCGCCATGTCTGCTGCCGCTAACCTCTTCCCTTCTGGCTGCATCCTGAAACAACTTCTTAGTGCACTCTGAGCGTTGCACATGGCTATCTACTGGTTTTATTTAGCAATAGGGAAGAGTTGCATTGTGCAACTTTCTTCTCTGATAATGTACAAATACTGACACTCACACACAAAATATCAGCACAGCATCTGGCACAGTGAAAGTCTTTTCAGGCTGGCTATATATCAAAAATATATGGGTGTTCAACAGGTGGATTTAGCTGGTGTTTTATTTTCCTCTAAATATCCTCTTAATAACAGCATCATTTAAGCAACTTCAGAAAGAAATAATGCTGAGTGCAAAGAACCAAATATAATAAAGCTGTGAGAAACATGTTCGTACAGCACATTTAAATGTGTACGGGATTACAAATGAGGTGATTCCCTAGAAACATCTACGATAAAAAAAGTTTGGTATGAATAGCTCTTTCTGTTATGAACCAGCTGTTTGCAGAATTATGCAGGTATTACTGTGCAACCCATTTAAAAAAAGAGTAACACAGCTTGAGAAAGATTACAAAAGAACAAGTTTGAGGGATTATATCAGAAAAAAAATACTCAAGCACAAAAAATTATTGTAAGCACGCCAGACAGGGACCTACAGGCACTTCAAACACAGTATCCTATAGAGTAACAAACATCCAGACATGGTATCAGAAAAATAAGTTAGGCATTTTGAGTGCTGCATATGCTCAAAATACATAAAGTTGAAAATAGATATTCAACATACAATGTGAAAAAAATTCTGAATTATTAAATCCATGCTGGTTTTCTCTGAGCAGTGCTTGCTCGTAACAGCTACTTCAATGAAGCTTTCTAAAAACACTGAAATAGTCACAGGTTTTACTACATTATTTTATGCTGAAAGAATCATAGCTTAGTGTGTTGCTGTAGCCTGTGAAATAATTTTAATATTTGTACCACTGAAAGACATGGTCAGTGTTCTGCTACTACAAATGGTTATATTTTGTTAGAAATTCACTGGTGATAGGATGATTGGTGGGCTGTGAATGCATGTGTAAATAATGAACTCAGAGTGCACAGAGCTGTCAATTTCTGGAAATAAATAAATCACATTCTGACTTCTTTTACTAAATGAAAGTGTGTCCATCACTTTTCAAATATAAAGTAATATTACATTTCTGTCTGTGATATAGAGAAGATTTTCACAATAATCTTTTTTTTTTTTTTTAAGTTGTAACACGTACGTATAGCCATGAAACACATGGAACACACACTCGGAAATTTGGGGCAGTTTGGCAAAGGTGTTTTTCCCAACAGTAGGAAAAATACATATCTGAAGATGATGTTTTTAAAAAGAAAATCCTGGGTGGGTGGCAAATTATTGGGGGAAAATCAGATAGTTTCGGAAGTGAGATAGAGTAGCCATCAACTCATCCTCCAGAGCGAAAAACACGCAGAGCCTAGCTGGGGGCCAGGTGTGTCACCGGTGCCTGGGCTTGGCAGGGCTGCCCCGGAGCAGACCCTCCTGGCCAGGCATCAGGGGCGTGCCAGGACCTCCAGTCCTGCGGGAGGACAGGGAAGCCCAGGGGGTCCCCTCAGCACCTGCCATCAGCAGCATGGCCGTCCCTTGGTAGGTTCCGGGGCCGCAGGGCCGTCACAGCGTGCATCCATCCCCTGGAGCTGAGCCTAGGGTCTAGGAAGAGTTTAACATCTCTGCTTCCCAGAACACCTCCGTTTTGACAAACACACATTACTTCCAGTGGAAAGCTATTTTCTTGTAAAATTCCCAGCCGACTGTAATCAGGAGTTACAGCTATTTCCTTCCAGAGGTTGTTTTCTGCAACAAAGCAATACAGGTCACAAGGCTTGTGACAAATATGTCTTTAACGTTGATGGCATGCCAGGCAACTGCTTTTTACCCCTACGTGCCAAGCTGTGCAGGATCAGGTGTTTGTTCTTTTTCTGCCACGTTTTAAAAGCAAGTGTGTGAGCTATTACTGCAAAACACACCCCTGTCACAAAATAATATAGTAACAATAAAAAAGTGTCACTGCCTTTCACATTGTATAGTCTATCATTATTAGGTTTTGCTCATTGATGGAGACAAACTAGTTTCTGATATAAATCCACAGACTTCCATGTTTGGGTTTTTTGTTTTGGTTTTTTTTTTTTCACATTAGGAAACAATTCATTTCATGGTGTTTATGAACTGTTAAAAATAACTATACCTTTTTTTCCCTTTTCTACAGTCTCAATTTTCTGCAGAGGATACCACATGAAAATACAGTGATATAAACCTAGATGAACCTGCAGACGCATTTATTCATGATGCATTTTAAGAGTTTAAAGCACAAATGCAAAGCAGCTCACTAGCTTTCCTTTCAATGCTCCTGAGGCATATGGCAACAGCTTATTATACTGATGTACTATACAGTTTGCTTTTTGCCAGTTCTCAAAAATCAAGAAAGCCTATATAACCAAAATTTAAATGATAACCTTTTGGTTCACTTCTCTTTATCTTTCTACTTGCAACATGTATGTACTGCAACACACTTGCTCTACTCACTTGGTATTTATCATCACTGTGATTAGTTCTTACCCAATTTGTGTATTAATTTGGGTGACTGGCATAAGCTGTACTTAGCATGTTTTCAGGTGTTCAGTTCAGTTAGAAATTCATCCTGTAGAAATGCCTACCAGCACTAATCTCTCAGGGCATGTTTGTATGACTATGGGTGTAGGTAGGATTAAAGTTAGCTATTTTTTGACTCAGTGGCATCTGGCAGAGCATTTCTTGCAATTCCAAATATGCCTGCAAGACTAGTTAACATATTACAAGAACCAGTATAAATGTGAGATTTTTGTTAGCCTCTAACTTAGCATCAGTTAGATGTTTCCAGAAGCCTAACCAAAGTCGGAACAAGCTGACTACTTGCGTTTAACAAAACAAAAGTGGTGTGTCCTTTCTTTTCTTTTTTCTCCTCTCTGGTAGATCAAATGTTATAATACACCATCAGTGAGAAATAGTGCCCATAATGTTGGCCTAAAGGAGCAAGTGAAGGATTGGAAGAAGAGAGAAGAAATTTAGAGTGCAGAAGACACCTGAGTGCAGCCTCTGCAGGTGTAAGAGGAAGGGAATGGATGGAAAATGGTTTCAATCCCACCTCCCTTTCCTCTCCACTGGCTTTCTTTTCAGTTTAAGAATCAAGAAAGAGGTCATGGTGCTTTATTCAAAGCTCTTCAAGTCATCAGTCGGCTGTTTATCCATCAGGAGCCTCAATGCTCTGACAGAGGAGATCAGTGAAAACAGCCCCCACCCTCCTATTTCCTTCACAACCTGCATTTGAGAGCATTCCTGATCAGAGGGGAAAAAACCTCTTTCTAAGTATTCTGAGTCACAAGCCTCCATTCAAACAGCTCCCTTCAAAGGTGTAGCATCTTTTGATACAGCAAGAGAATTTTCATTTGGAAGAAACTACTTCAGCTCCAGAAAGCGGTACCGAACACTCGTCCCACATTGCTTCCTGAGCAGGAGTGTTTCAGCCTCACTGAGCCTGCAGGACCTGGGTCCAGTTTACTGGGACAGTAAACATCAGTCCAGTGCAAGACAGCTACAGCACCCCTCCCTCCCCCCCATCCAGCATGGATACCTGTGCATCTTGTCCTGTGGCTTATAATATAAGAAAAACAAAAAATCTCTCTAGATAAGATGTTATTTAGAGACAGCCTCCCTCCCTGGGTCTCTCTCCAGCTCGCTGCCTCATCCCCTTCCCAGCCACTCCTCCTCCCTGCCCAGACACAACCCTTCCCATCCCCTCCCACACCCCAAGCCAAGGGTTCGAAGCAGGTGAGGGCTGCCTGGACACCAGCTAGGAGAGCACCTCGGCCCCCACCACGGGTCTCGGGCTGGCCCTGGTGTCCTGAGAGCCTCCACAGCAGCCTTGGGGCTCCTTGCATGAGCGAATGGCTATGGAATATTCTCAAATGTGGTGGCTTCCATACACTGAAAACAGTTTCCTTTATCCCAAGGAAAATATTTATTACTATTCAGGTAAGCCTTCCTTAATGCTTTTATTCCTCCGTTTCCCACCTTACAAACAGCAAATGGAATTAAACTCTCAGACAACTGTCAATGTGGGAGAGAAAGAGCAAACACCGACTTGTACATACACACTTCTTAAGTATCTGCCTCTTATTTTACCAAAACCAATCTTCTCTTATTCAGCCTTATTAAGTCTTGACGATTTAAACTAAAGTTTTTGAGTGATGCACTGCTCCTTCTTCCCTAGGGGGGACGTGAGGAGAGCAGACACCTTCCATGCAGCCCTAGACCCATAGTTAAGGTTTTGTTCATCCTCTCTGACTCAAGCACATGGGGACAAAGCCTAAAAGCTTATTAACAGAACACAGATTTTTCTAGACGTTTACCTTAGGGTCCACAAGGTGCGAGAGACCTAGCTCAGCACCAGAGGATGACTGCAAAGCAGCGCACGGAGGTACCAAGAACCCCGAGGAGACGCCATCCTGCAGACACGCGACAGCAAAGGGCCACTTATGACGGACACAGCCCAGCCACTGCAAAGGCACAGGTTGTCCCCAGACATCCTCGTGCCACCGCTACAGCTGGCATTCTGTAGGAGCACCGCAAGCGTTTCCCTGGGAGAGCCTTCCCCAACCAGGGCAGCTGCCCCAGCAGCGCCATACTGGGTGTCTCCTCTTCCCACAGGCCCTTGCTCCAGAGGGCTGCCCATGGGTGTTGGTTTTTACTTCCGAAGTTGAAACGTTTCCTGAAATGCTGTCAAAACTTGTCATCACTAAATAGGTCAGACTGGCAGGAGCACTGCGTAGGCTCCTCCTGAAACCTCGCCAATGTGTCTTAACCAGTGTCCTTTCATTCCTGTTTTTTTTTTTGCCATGTCCAAACCCAAGCCATACCGACAAATAAAAGTTAACTCTGAAACTCACTCTGACTTTTGTCCTAACGTGGCTTTGAGCCAAAGGCAAAGAGTTAGTGCTTTAATCCACTTCACCATCTATCCCTCTGGGGGTTCATAACTCAGCCATGAATGTTTGTTTTGAGCTGAAACTTGCAGTGCAGGTTCTCCGCCAAAGAGCCACGGCAGGGCGGCGGGCAGCCGCTCTCTGGCAGGCACCACGGCCCCCACGGAGCACGTGGTGGGGAAGCAGTGGGGGACGTGGGGGAGAGGAAGGACAGAGCCCCCCTGCAGGGAGAGAGGTGGGAAACATGGCAAGGTGCAGTCTGGAAAGGGAAGGCAGGGAAAAATTACAAGACATATATACAGTAACACCTTCGTGTCTGGCTTGCATAGTCTTACTCTGTTATGGTTTGGCTGTCTTGACTTTTCACTCTGTGAGCTCTTTGCACAGAGACTGGGGCTTTCTCCTGATCCTGATTAGGCAGTCTTTGTGTCAGTATAGTGCTCTGAATCATCATAATCACAATTATAATGTCAGTGTGACTGCTTCTTATTTCTAAAACTGACCATTTTTGTATTTCTGAGCATACATTTTTACATCTTTTCAAGTTTTATGCAGATTTTTATAATGCAGAATAAGAATCAAGCAAACAATGCACTTTATCTGCGGTCCTACCACTGGGCTGCCTGCACGTCTCAGGCTTTAGGGCATGGTTTTTTTATAATGCCCTCATGAAAAGTGGAAATGCTATCTCCATTTTACGGAAGAGGAACTGAGGTCCAGAGAAGCTAAATAACTTCCCTGAGGCCAGGTAGGATGCCTCAAGCAAAGCAAAGAATGGAAATGTTTCACAGAATCCAGATCGCTGAAGTCCTGTGGTGGGTTCCCAAGCACGGGGGCGCTGAGATGTGAACTATGACCTTTACGGGCTAGAAAATAAAATTAGACATCCTTTTATCTGAACACAAAGTACTTTAAATATGCCATGTTTACCGACAGTTTTCCTCGGTTTTGATTTCTAGAGTTACATCTTTAATCTCTTTAATGCAAAGCTTGGTGGAATTATATCAATAATGGATCTAATGAAAGATTTTCCATTTCTAAAACCCTTTTTCTGTTCTGACATGCACCTTCAACACACATCTTATTGAACAGCTCTCTTGTTTTGCTTACGTAGCTACTCCTTTCTTTAGAAATCTTTCCATGTGTAACAGTTAGTTAATCTGAATTTTGGAATTCCAGAAGGAAAACAATCTTTATAACCTACTGTCATCTATATATGGGTATACATAGTGGTCTATGCCTGATCAAAGGCACACTACCAAAGATTGTTGTGGCTGCAAGCGTGGTAAATAACGTTTTATTTAACATGCTTATATTTAACACGCTTAACGTTTATTTAACAGGGGTACAGTCACCCAAGCCATAAATTTCCTGACAATTTTTTGATTGATCCAAGCTGTTTGATTTGCAGCAGGGATGAAGTTTCAGTACAAAAGTACATGGAAAAACCATATTCTTTATCAACTACTGACGAGTCACTGTGAGGACAGGCATGATTAAGCAAGTGCGTGAATGTGAATAGATGAAAAGTTGAGGTGTTCTTGGAAATGCAGCTCTCGGTGCACAATGCTGCACAAAGATCTGCCCACTTAATTCTGGCTGAGAGAGCATTAAATGATCAATCAACAGCTCACCCACACAGCCATTTACCTTCAACAGAAAAAGGGACAGAGCTTGCACGGGAAGAGCCGCTTATTCAGGCAGGCAGTTGCAGAAGCTGAAGGATGAACAGTTCTGATGGAAAAAATACAACCCAGTGGTACCTCAGTGTCATCTGCAGCAAGCTGTATCAAACAAGATGACTGGCACAGCCTACATAGTCCTGTGCTTCATACAGGAGAATGGCCGCAAAAAGGCGTCAAATGAACACAACAGCCATAATCGACCACTGGCACAGGCTCTTGCAGCAGAATATAATCACCAGGTTTGCAGTCCTCTTTGTTGTAAGTCCGCATCACGCTCCCATCAGTATGCAAACAGCAACACTTCATATGTGGTCACACTGATGAGGCATGTCTCTGGGCCATCCAACTGCATCTCTGACTTCCTGACATCAGCAAGCTGACTTTAGCCAAATATGTTGCACAAGAGTGGCTTTTGCCAGATGCCATTTAGCAGATCAAAAACACAAGAAGTGGTCACTCCCACTTCTTGAGTTGCTGAGTCATTAACAGGAAAAATAGACAATGATTCACCATATATGCATGAGATGAGTGCATTGCAGTGGCTATGCTGTGCCTTGTAACCAGCTGTCATGCCACAAAGAAAAAACTTTGCATACTTTCCAAAGAGTATTTCACTATATGCTAATGACATAAAAGGCTAGAAAGCTTATTGAGATACCACCATTGATGGCTACAGATGACCCACAAGCCTGAGACTCATGGACCCTTATATATAGGTGCTTTGCACTATAGGCGCATACACCAGTATACCATCGATAAATGTAGATGTGCAAAGAAGAGATGTAGGAGGGTCATCTTAGGAATATTAACTTAAACTTCTTGAAAGATGTTCACATTTCAAGCACATCTGATACATGTGAATACACAACTGATTTCTCTTCTACATCTTACTCTGTCCCATTCATGGCATTACAAAAAGTGGCTCAGCTTTGCTCTCTAATGTATGCCGCTTCACAACCACCAGTTCGAGTGAGAAATCGAGCCTGCAGGCGGGCAGAATAAGACATTACTGAGGATTCCCTTTGAGACAGAAAAATGAACAATCATCAAACCTAGTGTTAATGTGGGACATCAAAAGATGTCTCAGCAGAGGTCATGCATCTTACCTGTCTTCTTATTTCCAAAGCGAAATTAGCACAAACATCCTTTGAAGTACCAGTGTTTACCCAGGAGCCGTTAAATCATCGCTGGGTGCTGGTGAAGATCTAATGACTAAGCAAAAGCATTTTGCACCTCATTTCAACCGTGCACGCTGCTTTGAACAGGTGCTCTAGTCACGGAGCATGCTCTAGTCTGCTAGCACCCAACTGCAGAAAAGGGCTTGTGGCCCACCAAAGAAAAGCCTTGTCTGGGAAAGCCTTCAGGCCCCAGGATCACACGCTGGTAGTCACCACCTGCCTGTCAGCACAGGCAATCTGTCACCTACCCCTCTGTCACTCGTGTTTATCTGGTGGTCGGTCTGTTTTTCATTAAGTGGCACAGGAGCAACATGAGTTGACCTCCTTGCACCCAGTTCCTGGACTCCTCTGTCTAGTCTTTCTCCACACCCATGTTCTCACAAAAGAAGCAGAAAAAAACCCAAACAAACAAAAATACTTAGAGAGAGAGAGAAGGAGACAGCTACTGGTGAAATGCCCTACCTCTCTGACTCCTGGGAACCGGCATTTGCTCTTCCCGGTGGCCCTCTCTGAACGCAGCAGCATTGGCTGACATACAGCGGGACTTCACACTCTGGCTTTTTCGGTGTTTTTCTCTTTCCTTTGGGTGATTATTAAATGTGTTCACTTCTCTGATATTTGTCTCTTCGGTCTAGAAATAGCACAGAAATAATATTTCAGCTGAATGAGAACACGCTGACTTCTGATGTTTTCCACAATAGATGGGTTGATGTGAATATGAAAGATGATGTACTTGATTTGCTTCATTTTTACCAGCCTCAAGAGAGTTTAATCTATCCAGAAAAGAAGTGTCTGTCTGATTTTTTTTTCCTGTGTGACTGTCAGTTCATCATCTTGTAAGACAGAGTTATTCTAAAACCAAAAAAGTAGAATTCATAAGAAAACTTGATGAGTTTTACTCATCCTATTTGTAGTCAACTTCCTCTATGAAATTATGTTGTGATATGTTTAATTGGCCAGCTACTGTCAAAAGGGTGACACCTGGATTCAGTGCCCAAACTTTGAAAGAAAGTGTTTTTCTCTCTGCTTGTCAATATTTACTGAATTGAAACTGTCAGATTCAGCTTTATAAAACCAGCCCAAAGCAGCACGTTTACTTCATGTTTCCTTACAAATGTAAGCTTATTTTGCATACTTCCTAATATTTATTTTCACTCATTTTATTTCCCAAATGAAAGAAGGAAAAAATGCTTCAAACATCACACAACAACAGAAAGATTTCTCAGGCCATGCTTTCTTAGTTTTATAAAGGTTTTTTTAAATCCTCACAGTAGGAAAGATATACACTGAATATTATGAACAAAGATGGCCCTGATTCACTGATCTGTGGGGATAAGCCTGACCAGCACAGAAAAAGCTGTAAGATGGTGCAGAACAAGGGGTGTCTTGCTTGACGATCACCAGCAACCAGACCGCAGAGGGCCACGGCACCTCCTTACACACGAGACCCCGTCCTTTACCTGAGGGAGCACCGGTTGCAACCGTTCAGCTCTGAGGCTTTCCATCAGCCAAAAAAGCAGAAGACAAATCTAGTTCCTGGTACCTCTAGCTCAAATTCTGGTAAATACGGCCTTTCCCTGCTTTTATCGGACACACAAATCCCCGAGTGATACAAAAATATGTAAGGGCATAAAACAAATGGATGTTGAGCAAGGGCTTCTGCTTTTCTTCCCTAGTCATATGAGGATAAGGTGACATTCAATTACATTAAAAATTGGCAGCTTTGACTAAAGGTCCTCTTTCACATAATTAATGGATGGAAGTCCTGGCCCCAGGATGTCATTGAAAAGAAGTGCTACTCCTTGACTCCGATGAATCTGCAGGGATCTGCACACACTCCGAACCCAGCCCTGCAAATGCAGTCATCTCCCTGGGACTTCCCAGGATCAACAGTCTGCAAGATCCTGGATGGCTTTTTGAAGGGATTTCACAGGAAAAGAACCAGAAAAAATGCCTCCTTTGGCATGTCACTAAATGTTTGTTACATATGACATCTGTACAGCAATTGTGAAGATTTAATTCACCAGCAACAACTAGTGACATGCAGTTTTTCACAACCAGTAGGGTACTGACAACTCTGCTAGAGCTAGGGGCTTCATTGCTAATGATTTAAGAATTTAAGATGATTAATACTTTCACCCAACATTTATCAGCTACAAAATCTTAAGAAGTTCTAAATTTTCATTTCCATCATGGCCTGCATTTTTCTGTTGACTTATTTTGATGACCAAAAATCAGATCTGACACCCGCTTCGAGTAGCTCATTGGCAAAATTAATAATAAAATAAACAAATGTCTCCCGTCAGGTGGATATTTTTTGAAGAAATGTGGAGTGTAACTTGTGACAAGGGGCAATAGGTAAATAGTCCTGGTTCCTGAGTTACCAGCAACATTTTTGCCATGTTTCTAACAAGCATATTCAGGCATATTTTTTTGCGTGATAAAAGTAACATCTTCAACAGGTTGGAAGTCACCCGTGAAGCTGTCCAATTTGGCTGCCTAAGACCTGGAGTGCTATAAATTGAATATGTTCTACAGTTACACAATAGTCTTTCATTTCAAGTTTTATTTATAACAGAAGGAGGTGCCTCAAAGACTGCTTCCATCTAGATAACTAATGGGAAAATGCAACAACAGGTGGAGCCAGTATCTGCCCAAATTGCAGCACAAGGGCACCAGAGCTGTTGACAGGGAGTTCTTTTCAGAGTATACGAAATACCAGACTGGAATTTGATTTTGTAGTTCAAATAACATGAAAGTACTGTACAGCACAGGTTGACTAAGAAGAGGACCAGATTATGTTGGATATCTGTGCTAGGTAATGCACCTATAAAAATTTAGGCATACAAACAGTTTTAGCAGGTGAGACGAAAGCTACGTCTCACCCAATGTCCTGCCTCCAGCAGCTGCTCTAGCAAATGCCCAGGGAAGAGTAAGACAAGCAACAGCTCAAGTATAAAGATGTGCTAGCTTGGTTTAAAAGACCAGTTCCCAAATTTCTGTACTTCAAGGTAAGTATTGGAGCAGCAAGTTTAAGGACACTTTTTTCCCTCAGAAACATTCATGAGAAGTAGATATACAAGCAGAGATGTCATTTCCAATGCTGAAATCCAAGTAATTTGAAATAAGTACGGCTGTATTGTTAGAGGTTGAAGAGGATACATGATTATTTAAAAAAATCAGCTTCACCAAACCATTTATCTTATTTTCTTCACTTCCAGAGGATAAGATCATGATGGTGGGATCTCTCCTGCAAGAGACAGGCAATTGCACCTCTCTCCTTGCACGAACAGCTCTCCAGGCTCTTTTGGGCAGGAGAGAAAACTGCACCCACCAGCAGAGAGATGCGAGGCACTGCTACCAGCGATGCCAGCGGCAGGCACAGGCACACAAAGCCACTGGGCAGCCCAAAACAAAGGTGGTTTCGGGAGTGTTGGTAGGTTGAAAGCGTTTGTCCCAATGATCAGTGTACTCCAAGTACCAACTTCTGCAAGAGCCTTTAATCTTTGTAAAAATCTTATGCTTATAAGAAGGGACAGATTAGTTAGGCAGAGCAGCTGAATATTGTTTTAATTGATATTTGCCCTTCATAGCAATTCAGCCCAGTGTCTGAAGAGCAAAAATACCAAAACAAAGTGCATGTGGCGGGCCAAATACACACGGTCAAGATAAGCACCTGAAAGTTAGGATTTCCATGTGAAGTAAAGCACTTCATCTTTTGAGGTTTGCGTCTCACTATTTATAGCACAGCTAGGTGGGTCCTGGTCTTGCAATCTTAAGCATATGAACAGTCCCATTCACTACCACTACTCAGGAGAACAAGGACTGTAACAGCATCTTTCACTGTCTCGTTCATCATTAGCAACTGCCAGCGCCAAGGCTGCTGAGCTGATGCCATTATAACCTGCGGCCCGATCCTGATCTCAGCTTACAGTGGCAAATCACGGGTAAATCCACAGCAGTCGCTTCCGTTACACAGGAGTAAAACAGCTGTGAGCTAAGTGGGATCAGGATCAGATCATCTGCTTACAGCCTCATATGTTTCCAAAACATTCTCTGATGGGGCTGAAATTTTCCATGATTGATGTCTGGCCAAAGGCAACTTTTCTTTTTTTATTTTTTTCTTTTAAGTATAAGCAAACCCTCCATTTTCGAGAGGGGAGAAGATGTCGTAAAGAGGGCAGAGCAACCCTGCTAGGAACAATTCTGTAACCCACAGCCTTTTTGTTCGAGCCTTTGCATCCTCGTAGTGCAAAATGTGATTTATTACCATAAGAAAGTTAATTGCTAAAAAAGGCCAGAAAAAGTGCTATTGGACAAAGATACTGGTTTTGTCCCGCTTCTTATTCAAACACAACTCCTGCATATGTTTTTCCTGTAATTGTATGTATTGTGCAACAGTGGAAATCAGAAAGTAACCGCTATACAGCTGTTTACAGAATGGGAGCTAATAAACCTGACTATAAAACAAACAAATCTTTCTCTCTGTAGTTTCAAGAGTGTAAAAGCACCCCTCTACTTTGCAGAGCCTGTGCAGGTGCCTAAGCCACAGGTCCCACATTCAGGAGAAAGAGCAAGCCCAAAGCTACTTATCAGGACAGAACCAAAGAGAGGGCCAGCTCATTTGCAAGTGAACAGCGTACATAAACACCCCAAAAAGCACAGACCCATTTCAAAAATCTGTATTACTGCTAAAAATAATTTTTTAAAAAAGCTACGAATGTATCTTCTAGCATTTGCTGCAGACTTTTGGATAAACTACATCTTTACCAACTCGGTGCAGAAGATGGAGAGCCTGCTTTAGTTTCTCCAGGTTTTTGTTTCCAGCTCAGTGGTTTCTGCCTGAGCGCAGCCCAGATTCCCCGCGAGGTCAGCAGCCATTCAAAATTGCTCCCGCTCCCGAGGACCAGCCAAGCCTCATTATATTTCTGTGCAAACATCCTCCTGAAATCGCGGCTCCACTGACAAACAGTTTTGCACAGCAGAAAACAACAGGGTAAATCACACCGAGCTACAAGTCGCCACTTTAGAGTTTCCAGCGAATCTATAAAAAGCATGTAACAGCGTAGAGGCACAAAATCTTTAAACATGACAAAAGCAGGCAGTGCCAGTCAGGCCTGCATGTTGGTCTAAGGAGGTGTTCAGGACCCATACAAGAGTCAATTTGATAAGATGGTCACACATTTAATGATTTTCAAATGCACGCGGTGAGGGCCCAGCCCTGGCTCAACAGCAGCATGAGCTGTTCAGCAAAAAGGTTGGTCTACAATGGGAATCTAACACAGAAGGGGAAAAAACCCATCTTACTCCACAATAGGAAGATATAGAGCTGCTTGAAGGGGAGGACTCGTTTCATAGAGATGATGGCACGCACCGCTCCCACCCCACACTTCCCCTGCCTCCAGCTCTCTCTGCTGGCACATGCGGTCCCTGGGAGGTCGCGTCTCCTTCCCACACTGGGAGGAGGACTGATAGATTTTGTTGGATTTCAATTATTTAGCATGTGTATATCCAAAGGTAGAAATCACATTACGGTCATGGCAAACGTGAGCGATGTATGCCTTGACACAAACATTATAATCTGGGAAGTACCAGTGAAGCAGCCTCAAACCTGGCAAGTTGCCTTATCAGGCACAGACTGCCTGTGAAATCTTGGGCAAATCACTCACCTGCCCCTCAGAACCACAGAGCAGGACTGTCTCAGATGCCTGTATCGCAAAATCCCTGCCTCACTGTCCTTTAAGTGGTCTTTATGCACAATCCCAGACTCTTTCAGTAGAGCTGATATCTCACTCCTAAACCTCACACAAGCTTTTCCCTGGCTACCCTGACAGCCCAATTAGATACATTTCACATTTTAAAAGTTCTCTGAGAAGAGAAATCAAGTGAAATGAGGATTTCCTTCGCACCCAGAGGTGCCATAAACACCAGGCTTCAGAACCAACCTCACTGACATTGGACATCGTTGTCTCTGCACTACATTGCTTCATCAAAGGCTGTGGGGGATACAACCTCCCCCAGAGCTTGCGGCAGCCCTGCAGCTGGCCGGCCGGCCAAGGCTGGAGATCCCAGCCCCATAAAGCACGTGATGCTCCGAGCCCAAGCCTTCCTCATTAAAGGAAGAGGGACACCAAAAGAGACTGGCTTTCTTCCCCAGCCAAAAGGAAAGAGCTGACCTCCAGGTGGGGAGCAGGAGTTGGGACTTCTGCCTGCATGGTGCTGGGTGGCAAAGGCTGCCGGGGGGCAGGGGGTGGCTGCTTGGCCAGCGTGGCTGTAAGCAGAGGTGCAAGATAAGCAAGGCTGGCTGCTGCCCACAGTGCTCAGTGGGGATGGCCAGCATGAGCGGGGGAAGTGGTGGCTGCTGAGCCTGGGGGCACTGGGGAGATGGGGTGCTGCTCCTGTGGCATGGGTTGCTGCTGGACTCTGAAATCGTGCTCAGCCCTTTCCGCAGCAGCGATGCTGGGCGGTCCTGACTTGTATGAGTAATGCCAAGAGAGGACTTTGGTTTATGATTCTGGATTTCATCAAGAGTCCTCCCTCAAGTCCAAATTTAAGCCTCTGCCTTCTGTTGGCAAGCTGGGGAGAGCTGCCTCCTCTGCCGCAGGGACTGTGCGCGTAGAGCGGGTTAAGGCAGAGAGGCACAAAAATAGTGTGGCAATGGGTGACCACAGAAGCACCATAGTTAGACATGGTTTGTTTAGTGCCAGAAGTATGCAAGTCACTTTGCCAGACAAGAATCTTCCTCACAGAAAGGCTCCCAAAGAGCCTATCATCAGTTTTTTTAAGTGTTTGCAGTTTGCTGGCTGAAGCTTTCCACTGGAGTTGGTCTTGCCTAGGGGCTGTACACTTGCAGGGTTGGAAAACATAGTGTTGATGTATTCTTGCCAAATTCAGCTTGTTCCTTGGATTGTTTCCTTTCTCTAATCACTGTTTATCTTTACATGGGCCAGATTGGCCCATTTCTTCTACTCTTTCACTAGTCTCTACAACAGATATATGATCTCTGAAATTCTTCCTTGGCTGACCACACTTCATTCATCAGGGAATAAATTTATCCCTTTGTTGGGCAATTAGTAAACACTCAGTGAATTTCCAAAGGCATTTCTAAGACCTCAGCCACCTTGGATTTCCAGGTGTCATACTAGCACTACCCTATGCGCGCCCAGGCTTTTCCCCTCTTAGCAAAGCATCTCCCACCAACAGCCTGCAAAAGCGCTGTACCTCCAGCTCTTGGAGAGGACTCATCTCCTCCTCACTCCCCCCAACTTTGGCAGGCAGGGAAAAGAAAGAGCTACCCAAAACCTGCCCTCAGCTGTGTTTCTAAGCAGAGATTTTTACCGAGCCAGCTGCATTTGTGATTTCTACTCTCTTTCTCATGGTATTTGTTTTGATTCTGTCTATCCACCTCTGACGCTTCTATATTCCCAGGCCCATTTGCTTAATGTTCTGTTATCGTTGCTTACATTTCAGTATATATTCTGCTCTGAATAGGTAAGATGATAGATGAATAAAAGATTACCATCCCCTTTTACAGATAGACAAGTGAGAGAGTGGAAAAATTAGGTTATTCCTTCACAGTCTGCAGCACAGTCACAAGCAGAGCCTCAGTCCCTCGAGTTTGGTACCCCAGTCGTAATCCCATAATTTTCCACCTGAACCCATTCCAGCTCTTACTGATTCTGAAGGGCTGGATGAATGTGCTTTAGCGGTACCTCTAGCTGCCTGGGACAGCAAAAGCAATACTTTTACACTGAGGAGAGGGGAACTAACTGGCCACTAAAACACTGGGAGACAGATTCAGCCCTTACATAAGTGAAAGCAACTCTGTTTTGCCAAGTCTGAATTTGCCTCTCTATCCATAGCATTGCATTTTTTAAGTTCTTCTGGCCAGAATGAAAAGGGGTTTGGTAACCCAAAGAAACCATAAAGCCCAGCTCTGAACTGGCTATAACGCAGCCGGCTGCCATCTATGACAGCTGGAGATCGTTGGGCTGTGGACGCAGTGCCAGCACGCAGATCCATCACCCATTGCCCCCCGCGGGGATGCAAGGACCATCGCCAGACTATTCCCATCTTGCAGCCAGAACCGTGGGGCTGAAGCAGCTCTGCTGCTGTCTCATGCTGTGCTTCTTCTGGCCTGCCTCCGTCGAGAGCCTGCTCTCCACCACCGGGAGCGGAAGCCGGGGCTGAGCGCGGCAGTGATGCACGGGGCCCCGTGTGCTTCGCCGTGGGAATTTTCACACATTAGCCTCTGCAGAACTCCCACTTAGAAATAAAAATCGTAAGTTTGGGGCAAAAAGTATTTGCCAAGACCCCTTAATTGGATGAGTTTGTATTCAATTTCCCAGTGGCTGTGTAGTATATTTATACACAATTTCTAACTTTTTTCCTCTCAAGCACATATTTAACATTTGGGTGTGCAGATCCTTATGGAAGAAAAGTGCTATGATTTCATAAAAGTCTTGCAAATATTGCCTGTGTAAGACAGCGCACAGGATGATGATGTCCAGGCAGCTGGCATTAATGGGTAGATTAATGCCATTGCCAGAGTCATCTCTGTCAGCAATGAGTTATACTTCATTCAAAACAGTGACATCAGCTCGCAGGCAGTGAAGACGGCAAAGTTTGCTTGGGACGTCCGAACACGCTGTCTTGAAATTCTTAAGATACGTTGTGTTACCCTGACCTGTGCTTCTCTCCTTGTAAAGGAAATTACTGAACCTACTTTTTTTATAATCTCCTTGCCCATTTTGAAATAAAAAATAGCTGAGTCTATTTTAAGAGCCTTCATATAGCCCCCCTTTCCATTTTCCACAATGAGGCGCAAATGCAGTGTATACAAATGTGACAGCATTTACAAAATACAAAGCTCCAGCAAACACAAGTCTAACCCAGAATAACTTTGACTTTCCAGAGCAAATGGGAGAAATAAAAAAGAAGGATGCTGGGCCCTGGGATGCTGAGGCAACAAAAACTCTCAGCTGACCATGAGTGGAGAAGCAGCAAAACCTCTCCGCTGACCCTGAGAGAGAAGTCCTTCCCGTTCTCTGCCCTATATCAGCATGAGCCAAATTCAAAGACACCGCAAATGGTAACATGCCGCTTGACCACAGCTCGTAGCCAAAAGACTACACCCTTTTGTGGTCACGATTTCAGTGGCCAGCGCGCTATCTCAATTTGGGCTCTAGAGACCTCGTGAAAATCATGCACGGTGACTGCTGCGTGTAGGAGGAGCGTTCCTGTGCCCCATTTGCTCCCTAAGACACCTGCACTATGGAGAATTCTATAAAAGGCCACAGTTTTATGCAAAAAAAAAAAGAAAAAAAACCAGTAAACATTTTCAAGAAATGGTCTAATCACATTCAGTTCCTTCAGTGCTTGCTGGAATAATCATGATGAACTCTGTCAGTGTTAATGGGGGTGTTATAAGTGTCTGTGTAGGACTGCCTCTGTAATTCAGCATTAATTAGCTGAATCATTATTTTAGAGTGTTACTGAATTATCTTATAATTACCACCTAACTTGGTGCTTGTAAATGAGGCAACAGAAGGAAATGGCAATTCTTTTAAACGTACTTAAAGTTAAGAAGGCATAATAAACACTCCATTCTGTCCCTTTTAGAAGGTTTTTATCTGCTGTGAGATGTAAGGCTAGTACAACTGCTTTCATCTACGCCTTGTAGATTTATTACAATCATTATAACAAATGGAAATGAATATTATTCAGGTTTATTACCCCATAGTATATCTTTATGAGCACGCAGGAAACCATGTTGCTTCTTTATCCACTGCCTATGAAGAGAAAGAAAAATCCTGCCTGGAAAAACAGAGTATTGTGAATAAAAAAAGATCATTTGATTCTCCTAATATAACTGTTTTGCTAATAACTTATCTGCTCTGATTCCCAACAAAATCAGACCTAATCATTGCTCACTAAGAAGCCTCATTACAGCTTGACTGGGAAGGTAGTTAGGAAACACCACGTACATTTTGTTGTCACTGATTCTGCTCTGGAAGCATTAATTCTGCGGTACAAAGTCTATTGCACCATATCCCCCTGCCTGAAATGTGCAGAAGCAAGGGTGAAGAAAGGGAATGTGTTTGTCGCTGGGCAAATCAGAAAAGCTTGTAACACCTGGCTGGTTCGAGTCCAGACTCTTGGGATCAGCTTTGAATGCTCTGGTCAAGACACTTTGCTCGGATAGTCACATGTTCCCAGGACACTATTCAGTATAATTTTTTTTTTTTGCAGGATTTTCTGATGGCACAGACACATGCTCTATAAAACCACAAAGAACTGTGTTAAGCAAATCTCTCCTTATTCTCAGGCTTTTACTGGAAAGTACTTTTTGTAACTTCTCCACTCAGACTGAAAGAGATTGTCCAGGTCAACAGATCTGAGGTCTGCTAGACCAAAGGGGAGTCAATGTTGTGCAACCAGTTGTACTAGCAACCAGACATTTCTTGCATGCTTTAGTTTTTCAGGGTGTATTCAGAGATTTGCAGCAGGCAGTTACAGTCTGCATTCTCTTACTTTTACCACATATTCCTCATGCGGGAGTCACAACATACCTATAGCCTCCATTTTGTTAGTATTTTGCTGGCAGAGCTGAGGGCACTTTAGTACTCCACTTCTTTAGCAGCTAAGTGATTCTAAGTATGAAACATATATATATATATATATAAGGAATAGAGATGCTTGAAAAATCTTTGTCATGAACAGATTTTCAGCCTGACTATTTTGGAATACATTGCTTCCTCAACACTAAATATTATATGCAGTTTGAAATAATGTAATAGTTTATTGTGGATGATTGCTGGTAGGATGTTACTGATACGATGAAGGTATGAAACACTAAATCACACTTTACTTTTATATCTATGAAAAAAGATGATTTTCGTACCCTGGCATGTTTATTGCTTTGAGACCGAGCTTGTTATTTATTAGGGTTCACTCTGCAGTTCTTAGAAATGGCAGAATTTTACTATTGTGATTGCTCTTCTTGCTAGAATCATGACGGTATTCACTCTTCATACAGAGCAGTTTAAATCATGGGAAGAATTCACAGCGTGGTTAAACAATTTGGCGGCAAACGTAGTCCACAAATAACCACAACTTACGTGTAGTACGGTTTTACAGGTGACGGGAGAATGTTTTTCTTTCCTTAAGTTTCTCAACCCTCTTAACCAAGGTCAATCGATTAAAAATGAGTGTCATAGCTGGTCTTCAAAAGCAACTTTCTAAATAGACAGTAGTTGTCCATTGATTAGGAAATATAATGGTCCTGAAAACTAGAATATAAAACACTTGGAAGTTTCTATGATGAAAATATGAAAGACAGAAAATTTTTTTGGAAGGGACCTTGGGAGCTGATCTAGCCCAACTTTCTTCTCACAGCAGGACTAACTTTAAAATTTTGTCAGGCGCCTCAGGATCTCACGTAAGCAAATTTTTCTTACTTCCCAAACTTTCCAAATCTCCAAATGACAAAACACAGCTCTTTGTTCAGCTTACATCCAGAACACCCCCAGTTTGGGTGCATTTAGATTTGTGTCTCCTACCTGCACTGCTAGTATCAGCACAGGCAGTAGTTCTTCATATTAGTAAGGCTGCCACCACCTTGAAGAGCCCACTGCCAACTGTACATAACATTTCCAAACACTACAAAACATCTCCATACTGAGTGAATTCTTTGCTTTTGTTTTAAAAGACAAATTTCTGCTGAATTAGCTCAGGTGTTTCTAAGGAGCAGACTCAGGAACAAGCTTGCTGCTGAAAAACCTACTGCCCTCCCATAACTTTGGAGCAAGGACAAGAACCTGTGTCAAAGAACAGCTTCTCTGTGCAGTTTCTGTGCAGGTCCACCCACATTTGGTTAAAGGATGAGCCTTATAAAAACTGTGATTGAATCTGCTCAGTGTAGACTTGCTAGCCTTTAACAGATACCATCTGTGAGGATGCCAGACCCATGGAGCATGTCTGAACCTCTCTCCACTTTTTTGGAGAGCAGACTCCAGCTGTGTGCCAGGGCGGGACTCAGGCATAAGCAAGGCACGTGCAGACCTGAGCACCAGTCCCTCCTATCAAGGGGACGAAAGTATGGTCACAGGGAGCAGCTGCGAGGTTGCTGTCACATGTGCCATGTTTGCTGCAGGACATGGACACTGAGTGGAGGATGACACCATGTGCCAGGGATGGAAAGGGGATGGCAAGTGGCTGTGGCACAGGAAGGATGGAGTCTGGGACAAGAGCCCAGGGACTGTTGCTGGAGGAACCAGAATGAGCAACACATGGATGGGGAGGCTGGAGAGGGGAGATAGGAGGTACTGAGCAAGGACCCCATGCTGGGGGCCAGGACCTTGGTACCAAGCCACGGACTGCAAAGTGGGGAAAGCGCGAGGGGTCAACACTGAGGGAGGGAACACGAAGACAGGAACGAGTTAGAAAAGACAAGGAAGGCAGAGTAATTCGCTCATAAGCTTCTACATGGTGCTCATCACTATCAGTACTGAGTGTTTTACAAACATCAATGATTTCATTTTCACAGCATGCTGTGAACTGAGGTGCTAGTATTAACAACACTTTAAAATGGCAATGTAAAACCCGGGGAGATGTAGGTCCAAAGTTTCTACTATTCTTGGTGTCTGTTCTAAGTCATGTATTTGTTTTTCTCAGAGCATTTACCACTACATAACGTTTCAGGCATTCAAGGTTCATCAGAGACGTAGCTGCTCCTAAGTCTGAAAACCAGAAGCCATGGTCAAGTGTCCATAAAATAAGGAACACTGAATTAAGAATAACCTGTGAAAAAATTGGTTTAAGCAACTACCCAACATCCTAATGGGACACTCTTTGGCAGAGCCAGAATAAGAACCAGCTCCCGCAGCGCAATGCTCAGCTGGGCCTCCTATGCTCCAGACTTTCTAGTACGCCTTCACTTTCAGTTGGGCATCCTAGAAAAATCTGTCATGGGCTGGTTTAGAAGAAGGAATTTGTCAAGATGGAAGGATAATTTAAAAAGTTATGAGAAGGATAAAACGGCAGGAAATATTATTAAAATATTAATGAATATGTTTCGTTTCCCCTACTGCTACATCATCTGACCGTTTGGGCTGACTGGTGCCTCTAACTTACTGCAGGACAGGCATGACGCAGAGAGCTCTTAGTGACATCTTCCCTGCTCCCATAAGCACAGATATTCAGCTGTCCAGAATAAATCTCCTGGGAGGTGTTTTTCTTCTCTAGCCCACAATTAAATGACTTTTTCTTTACTGCCTCTTCCTGTTTATGCATTCCTCCTCCCCAGTCATTGGGCTCAGTGGCTGAAGCATCACGTATTTCTGCACAGAATGGCATCCTTCCTTCCCTCCCTCCTTAAAGTTACTCACTTAACTTTTCTTCTATGTGTCTTAATTAGCACATTGCCAGCTTTAGGCATCAGGGCACTTTCTCCTTCTTAAAGCTTCCTTAAAATACGGCCACGTAACTTTGCACATTATAGAGTATGAAAACATTTAATGATGAAAGCTCTTTTTAAGGTTTATTCTATCGAACTTGAGATTTTCAATACCCCGCTGCGTTAAATCTCCACGTACGTAGACAAATGCAACAAGATGTTTAAGAATGAAATAGTTCAGGCTACACAGTCAGCATCTCAGTTTGTTAGATTAGGGAAATGGCCTTGCACCTGCCCTGATTTTAGCACTGGGAGGTTAACTGCAGTTTTGAGGCATTAGCTTGAATGCAAATAAAATAAGTTTACTCAGTTACGTTTGAACGTGTGTTGCCTCAGTTGCCTGATACCCTTAGCCTACATGATACCATGACATTTATAATTGTGTTGATTCTTACTGTCGGGTTAAATCTTAATACTATAACTCTGGGGGTATTTTTTGTGTGCAAATGCATGCAAAAGTACAATATGTTTGAGTTCTCTTAGGTTCATCCTGAACTCAGTTAAAATGACCTTACTTACTCTTGGGTTTCTTACTAAGAATCTCATTTCAGGAAACATTTTACATCCATTTCACTCTCTTTCAGGCACGAAACTATTCGCCTGTGAGCTGGTGCCATGACTGAAAAACTCTTAATTTCTGATTTCTGATGATCACTGTGTTGGGATTTACTGACAGCAGCCATCGCCCATCCCAGCACCCTGCTTTTGCGGAGCATGGGTGCCATCAGCTCTTTGTAGCCTACCAGAAGCAGGCTCATGGAACAAGCCATGCCCAGTATTCACCACACCCATGCAGCAAAACTCAAAGGATGGTTCCTCTAAAAAAGTTTGTCTGACACATGTGCATACATCATTTCTTGGCATCTATCTGTCAAGTTATTTGGCAGTTCTCACCATATGAATTGTAGAAGTTTAGCTGCAACAATTTCCAGATGAAAGCTGTCAGTGACTAGGCAATTCCCACAAGGACATGCGAAAGGACCTGATGGGGAAATTATCTAAAGCTGCAATAATCTAGAAGATGTGATAAAGAAAAAAAAGCAAGATTTCCCAAATTATATGGACTGAAGTTCATTTACTGTTTTCCTTCGCACAATTTAAGACAGTGAGCTATCACAGCCACCAGATCTGAAGGCAAAAATCTAGAAAGTGAATTGCAATTCATCTATTTCCTTGGCATTCCCTCCTATTCCAATTAAATATGCTTTTCTTTTCTCCTCCATTATTCTGAGGAGGCAGTAAACCTCGGTGTAAATGAGCATTTACATGAAAATCAGAGCTCTCCAAGGCATCCGCTGAAACTCCTTTAATACAATATTTGCTTTAATTTGATTTTCTTTCTTGCCTGCGGGAGAGTTTCGATCACATTTGGTACCATTTATAATTGTACGCTGCCTCCTCCTCCTGCAGAGGTCATTCCCTTTCCTAAAACTGCA
This sequence comes from Fregata magnificens, assembly GCA_013389945.1. Lineage (NCBI taxonomy): Eukaryota > Metazoa > Chordata > Aves > Suliformes > Fregatidae > Fregata > Fregata magnificens. The sequence continues at coordinate 282,293 of WAAD01037819.1, forward strand.
CCATTTGACTAGAAAGAATTCCTTTTACAAGTAAACAGCTCAGCAATCAATATTGTCCACAGATGATAGTGAGCACAGTCCAATTTTTAATAGGGTCTCTCAAATGTCAAAAAGCTCACTTTAATCTCCAAGAAATATAATCTGTTTACATCACCTGCAGCCTCTTGGTTGTCTCCTTCAGAAAGACTGCTTTCCTGGGCTCACTGAATAATCTCTTCTACCTTATCTTATGAAGAATCCAGCTTCATCATACATATTTCAAGCAATCTTTACCTTCCTGAATACAAGTGAATCAGGGAATCATATTCTGTGATTCTCATTTATTTGTCTCTCCACTTCAAAATATAAAATCACATACAAAGGGTTAGGATGTGAGCATCTTCTTAAAGATACTTAATCCTGTTTTCATTATATCGATCTCACTTTGTTTTATTAAAATAATCTGCCATGTGTTATTGAAACTGTCTCTCAAAGAAACAAATACTTCTTTTAAAGAGAGTACATTGAGGAAATGTATTGCTCAAAGTATTAAAAAATAGTATTTAGCATGGTATTTATACAGATATACTAAGCCTTTACCAAACATGGAATGATGGCAAACAAAATGAAAGCTAAAGTCAGTAGCAGAAAAGGAAAACTCTAGTAATAATCAAAATAACTATTTTTTCTACCGCTAATCTATGCTATGACATGCCAAAGCACTACCACGCCTGATGGCATACTGAACTCAAAGTAAAAAATTTTATCTAAAACACATGCACTGGGTCTGATTTTCTGTCCCCACATTTATCTCCATGTGTTTTGTTGCATGTCTGCATGGTATTACCTAAACATACCATGAATTCATACATATATACTGTAAAGTAAGCATCTAGCCACATCTGCATGTGTATCTTCTGCTTAGCTATATATGTGTGGCTGTGTGCTTACGTGTCAGACGTATAACTGATAGAAAAACTAGGGTCCATATCTTTCAGTCAATATACATCTGCAAGATCCTGGGGTTTGAATTTTGTGAGATTCCTCTTTCTTGCAATCTGAAGCTCTGAACAAGTCATTATTTATCTCCTAAACCAACTGATTTCCCCTATTCACCTATCTCAGCTTCAAGGCTTAGAGCTGTGGGAAAACCCAGGTGATTTCTGCATAGTTCTTGGGCTTCTTTTGGGGAACTTTGGCCTTTATTTTAGAAACAGTGTGCATTACCCAGCCTCCGGTCAGCTATTCCATCTGTGTTACTGGTTGGCTTAAAAACATTCCCTTCCCTACACTGCAAATGACAGCAGTCTTTCCAATTTTTTTTTCCCCTTCTTGCTCTTAACAGAATATCATTACAAGAAAGGTAACAAACTTTGCATGTGCGCATTGCATGATAAAGAGCAGTGCAGAGATAGCTGAACTGTCTCCAGAAACCAGGTGAGGGACCAAAAGTATGGTACCTCCTGAGTTAACGTACCCTGTAAAATAAATTGATATGCATTTCTGTCATGTATGTACTCTAACTTGTTTTCCTTGCTTTTGTAGTGGCTATAGTCCAGCTGTGCACAATGAATATATATATTTGCACACAGCTTCCAAGAGCCACGTTGTTTCAGTTGACCATATTGTTAAAGACAAGGCAGAAAACCACAAAGAGAGCCTTGCCAAGCACTGAGGCAGGGTAAGAGTTGTGGCCTCTTGGGCCTGAGAAGCTCACGTGAGGGTACATTCCCAAAGAAGACGCAAACACATCATCAGTCAAAGATTTTCCTAACCAGAAATCCCCTGCACCACTCAGGAAATCCTGCCAGTCTGCAACAAAACGCCCAGAGCCATTGGCAACCTGAAGGTGTGAGTGAAACCACTGCATGCCGTGCCAGAGACGCTATCTTACCCCATGGTACTTGGGGAAAGGCTAAAACCCCTGTAGCCCCCTTCCTGGGGCTATGGCTTTTGGCTGGACCGCTCTAGCTGACAGCTGACTTATCAGTCATGCTACTGATCAGTAAAGCACTTGTTGGTCTCCGCAGGTAAAGAGTGAGAGACCCTGAAATACATCATCCCTAAATCAAAGCTGAGTATCAACACCACCACTATGTGTATGCTCACAGGAGACTGTGCCAACTGGCTTACACGGATATCGAGGGGAAAATCCAGAGAAGTGGTGCCTCCTAATTCTCTGGGCCACCCATTTGTCTGGTCACTGCCTGTCCTCATAATGCACCCCAAAACCTATCCCACCAGAGCGGTGGGATTTACCTTAAAACTTCCGGTCTAATTCAAACCCTATCAGTCTGCTCGGTATCACACTCCCAAAATGTTCCTTTGTTTTTTCATCATCCTAATAAAGTGAAGCTTCTTGTTTCCAGATGTGTCCGCTGCCTTGAAAGCAGAAGGCACCCTAACTGGATCAACGCACAAACTGTGTTGCTCTGTGAGTAGGCGTTGTCGCCTTACAGTAACTTCTGCTGTGCCTTCAATTACCTTTATCGATGCCTTTGTTGTAGCAAGCTTTTCCTGTGATGAGCAATATTCTGAACAGTGTTCATTTCAATCTGTAGGCATTAGCTGTGGGACAAATCTCCTGCTTTTTCCTATGGAAAACCCATTGTCCTTGAAAAGAAGATATCCGTTCACCTGAACCAGGGCTCTGGCAGAATATTATTAACTAAATCCAACAAGTAAAAATATCAGGGATGCACAGCAATAACTGGAATCATATTTAATATTACATTCTAGCAAGCCCCGAAGCAACGTAATTATGTGGCCACTGCTGTATCAAACAAGGAATAACCACTGAACACACTTGAAGGCATATGCTGTCATTTACAGATGCTCTTTGGATAAATTTGGTAATATGTAAGTCTGCAGCCTCCCTCTTCCCTTCAGCTATTACAGAGGTGCAGGGAGCTGGGGAAGTAGAGGCAGAGGAGGATGAGGGAGAGCCATTTCTTTGGTTTTGGCAGACTCTCTTATCTGTCACCTCCAACTATGGTTTCTTTGAACTGCTCTCCCTACTGGTCCATAACAAGAGTGGAGTGTCCTGTCTTCTTCCTTACCAAGGTCACTGGGACATACTGTTGGAGAGCCGCAAATGTTGGCTGTGAAGGCACCTTGTAAGAAACACCTTTCTCGCTTCACGTGAACCATATAACGTTACCTTTCCACCTGAGGACCGATATATCTTTGTCAATCCTTTCCCACCTTCATGGAAATAAACTTTCAGTATGAGCGTTGTGAATGATTGCCCCTCTGTTACGATCCCTAAGGTGATATTCAAAAACCCCTGCCAGTCTCTTCCCACCAAACCATACCCCTGAAGCCCTGCACCCAGACTGAGCTAAGAGGAAATTATCAAAGGGATGCTTCAAATGAAGGACATTTCTGCTGCCTCCTTTCTCCAGTTCCACTTCTATCCTATTTTGACCACTACTGTTCTTAAGTCTCCATCTCCCTAGGGCAGTGGTCCTGGGTCACACACTACAGAAGTCTCACCCACCCTGTATTGAGAGCTCCATCTCAGCATTGACTCTCTACCTGCTGCAGGGGAAGGGGTCTCATAGGGAGAGGGACCAGCCCGGGACTGCAGAGATCCCCCTGCTCTCCCAGCCAGGATGCTGAGCCTGCCATATCAATGCTGACACTGGCCCTCTTTCAGTTCAGTGCCCTGTAAAAATGGAGTCTCTCCCCTCCTGAATGAGTGCTTCAAGCCCCCCATTTCATCGGTCAGATTTCCCAAAGACTTGTGGTACCTCCCCAAGTATTGCCACCCACCTTAGTAGATACCACTACTAAAACCTCCACAAAGACCCAAACAGAGAGAGAAAATGACAGGCTTTTGCTGGCGTGCTTCAAGTCTTCGATACGGCTGGGATGGATGGATGAGTTTCCCTCTGTGCCACACCACCATTAACGAGGAGATACCACTGTCCTCCATGCCCACATTCATTGTCGTCTTCATTTTGCCTTTGCAGCCTAAATCGTAGTCATCCTATAATGTCATTACTGGTATGAAAACCATCCTGCCAAGTTTCACGTACACTATGAAGGTCATAGATACCCATTAAATTATACCACATGTGCTTTTTGTTCTTAATTGCCCAAATACTCTCTGCATTTTATATACGTTTCCTGGGTTATGTGACACCAAATTATTCTTCACTGTCTGTCAAAAGTAAATGCCTTCTTCATACCACCCTGAGTATTTGAAGTTCTCACATCAATCTGGCTTACCTGCAATCCCTCCCTCTCACTCTTCAATTTACAGATTATCAAACTAGATGGGGCAATTTTGAACTCGGTATCTTTTTCGTACATAAGGCAGGAGGTTGCATCATCTCTTTTATGAAGTAGTCCAGTAATCTCTGGATTGAGACATTTCTTGCCCATGTCAATTTGTCTCTTTGTTTAGTCTTCTTTTTTGTTTTAATCAGAACTGGCATGGGGAAGTACCTTAGGCTGTTTTGAGCCATCATACCTTCAGTCCTAGAAATCATCTTTTTGGCACGTTTGATTAAAACAGATCAATGAAAGGGGACACTTTGCCATTCCTTGACATAAACTCCTCGCTTTTGGTCCCATCCCCTATTTTAGTTCTCAAGAGTCACGGCACCATTAGAAGATTTTTTTCTGTAATCAAACTGTGATAATTCTTTTTATAATGGTGCAATTATCTACCCTCCTCTGGTTTCACCTTAGCAAGCTCAGTGAGTCATAGACCTTTACATCTACTGCATCTACGCCCACTGACAATCAACAAGGAGTGAAAGTCCCCGGGACTCATTTGCTCTCCACAATGCGTTTACAGGGAAGCACCTGCTTAGAATTAGACACCCTTCAGTATAAGCTCTGAAATGAAAATGCACACACGGAGTGTGCTACCTTGTTTATTTATTAATTTGTTTATGATTCCCAGTAAAAGAAGATCTAATTCTTTCTCTCCTGGCAGTGTAAATCATGTTACTATTATGTAAAAGTAGTATAAATACTTCAAATCCAGCTCAGCATCTCTAGTTCCTTAAACAATCCTGTGCTTCCTTTCACTATTCTTATGCATTCCTCTTACGGAAAAGAGCAATGCTCAGGACTTTAAAAGTGAAGCTCATCTGCAGGACTAGCATCATGGTGACAGGTGTCTTTTCTCTAGAACAGAACAAAGGAACCAGATTAAAATGATCGGTACCTCATCTTACATTTAGGAATAGTCATGCCTTCTGTGCAGCTGTTGAACACAAAAGATTGCTGATAAGCTCATTTTTTTCAATTTTAAAAGTCACGCATAGGGGACATAACTGAACCACGTTGGGAGAAATTCCTGTTTGCTAAACCCTCTATCATTCCTGCCCTGGACCAACTTTGACTCTTAAACAAATAAGATTTCCTTTGAGTCCTGGCTGATCTTCCTTTAGAAATCTTGAAAGCGGTACATCATTTCTACTCTGTGACTGTCTGGCCAGAGCTGAGAATGGAATGCAAAATAAACAAATAAAGAAAAAACATTTGAAATTACTTTAATTTGGCCACGTTCCTGCCTCTTTTGTGTTTGCTTTCCATGTATATACGAAGGAATGAATTTTGCTGTCGGAATCACTCATTGTCCTGGTTTTGGCTGGGATAGAGTTAATTTTCTTTCTAGTAGCTGGTAGAGTGCTGTGTTTTGGATTTAGGATGAGAATAATGTTGATAACACGGGGATGTTTTAGTTACTGCTGAGCAGTGCCTACACAGAGGCCAGGCCTTTTCTGCTTCTCACACCCCGCCGCCAGCAAGTAGGCTGGGGGTGCACAAGAAGTTGGGAGGGGACTCAGCTGGGACAGCTGATCCCAACTGACCAAAGGGATATTCCGTACCATATGACGCCATGCTCGGCATATAAACTAGGGGAAAACCTGGCCAGGGGTCCGCTGCTTGGGAACTGGCTGGGCTTCGGTCAGCGGGTGGTGAGCAATTGCATTGTGCCTCACTTGTTTTGTATATTCTTTTATCACTATTATTATTTTCCCTTCCTTTTCTGTCCTATTAAATTGTCTTTATCTCAACCCACAAGTTTTACTTTTTTTTTCCAATTCTCTCCGCCATCCCACTGGTGGGGAGTGAGCAAACGGCTGTGTGGTGTTTAGCTGCCTGCCGGGTTAAACCACAACACTCATGAAAAGCAGAGTTCTAAGTGGTGAGCGCATGAACAACGTGCACAGAAGCCAAAATGTAAATGTGCATGTACAAGAACTCATGCCAGAAATTCTTGCACATTCATGGAATGTGACTCTTCTGACCAGGCTCGAGCAGGCAAGGTAACGTCAATCTTTAGCGGCTGCTGCTAATCCATACGGTAAAAAGCCCCGACAATATGGGTTTTCTAAATTCATTTCAATAACGAACACAGTCAAACAGACCATGGCGTGTTTTCCTTCCCCAGACAACAACCAAATGTGTTTTAACTGTACGTCATTCGTGCTCACGCAGCAATCTTGGGAAGGCAGCAGCTGAAAAGGAAATCTGGTCCTGTGATGAAAGGCAGCGAACTGGGATTTGGGAAGTACCGAGCTTTGTCATAGCTTTCTTAGGAGACCTGAGATAAATCCTTCAATCTCTTTGTTCCTCCACTCCCTGTCTATAAAACGGCGATAATGGTTCTCTTCTTTCCAGAGGTTGGAAGAAATATGTCTGCGTGGTACTTGGATGCCGCAGGCGCCAGGATTGTACAAGCACTAATACACTGACAGCATCGTTTTGGGAAACCAAGCTGAGCGACGGTCACTTACGCTCACACCGAAGGAGAATAAACCATAGCCAGGCAACTGGGTTGGTAAGGTTTTCTACTCTCACCCGTGAATCACTCTGTTTATTTGCATATGTTTGGGGCCATTAGGGGCAAACCCATTCAATGTGTCAAAATTTCTGTCGCTCCTGGCTTGTGGGCCAAGTATCGGCGAGCACAGTGGAAAAATTTTGGAACGCATGACCTTTGGTTACCAGATATTTAGTCTAGGCCAGACAAATTCCGGTGTGACCTTCATCTTCAAAGCCAGGACACTTTGTCAGAACACCGACTTACGGTTCCTTGTGGCACATATATTCCTTTCTTAATCAAATCTGTGTAAAGCAACATGCATCCGGCAAGGACCAACTCTCCGTGTTGCGCAAGATCAACTGCCTAGCTTGGGCCCAGGTGGCACGTTGAATGAGCTCCTCAAGCTGGACCATAGCCTACATAGGAAACGGGTATTTAATATATGAAAAAAATCAACAGACTACATCTGTTTAGGAAAGCAGTGCGACTTCCACGAAGATCAGTAGATTTTTTTTCCCTTTTCCGTCTTGGCACATGTTAAAGTAACACTTTTCTTGAGCAGTCTCTTAACTCAGCTTCATAGCATCGCTCTCTTCAGTCTCTTCTTCACTGTACGCTTCAGGGAGAGCCCATCCGAAATCTCTCTTTTCCAGGAAATAAAAATTTTAAAAAATTTAGAAAACAAAGGTCTTCCAAGTCTCAAAACGAACAGGATCATGCAGGTTAATAGCAAACTGTCTCTCATTGCATAATATCTGAGAGCAGGTAATTTCAGGATTATAGAAGAATCTGGAAAATTACATAAGAATTCTCCTTTTGCTGTAGGAGCTTTAAAGCTGCACCTTCATTCAGTCAGGAAGGTAATTTCCTCTATACAGCAAGTTTCAAATTCTACTTACGACCTCGGTGTCATGACAATTTTGGTACTAACTTGTTCCACACTAAGTATTGCTACTAGAACTGTGAATAATCATCAAAATTAACTAGCCTATAGAGTGATTAAATAATTTCCTCCAATTTGCATTTGATATGTTTATTAAGTGCTGGAGGGTGTTCTTTGCTCTCTTATTTCTACTGCTGTTAAACACTATGTCTGGATTTTTGGCATAGGTGCAGTACTATTATGGTTACTACAAAATTTTAATCAGATTACGGTATGAGTTACCATTTGATACTGTAAAAATGCCAGTAGGTAGTAGATAAATATTAAGATACAAATAGCTGCCACTACCTTTTATTGTTTGGAATTCATTAATACAGAGATAAATCTGCATTCTGTGGCGATGACAATTTTTTTAATGTTCCGGGTTTTTTACAAATTACATTTCCTTACAAGTAATAGCGCAAGTAGTCAACAAGAGGGAAGTTGACTATAAACAACGTAAATAGATACGGCAATATTAAAGCTACAGAAAATACAAGGTACTGCCTGTGCGTTATTCCTTGTGCTTCGTTTGCCCTACCATTGTCAACGAGACCTATTACTCACAACAAGTAATTCTTCGCGAGACGTTTTCATTTTGAACCGGATGAAACTATCGGTGCTAATCATCAATAAAAACTGTGATTTTAAACGTATTGGAAATCTGTGTTTTCAAATGCATGTCTTGGCCCTTTACACAAGCAAGTGGTTGCTAATGCCAATGTGCATCAGAAATGCAATTGTACTATACTTAGATGCGGTTCAACCACAGTTATAACACGGGCCATTAAGGAGCATTAAAAAAAGAAGAAAAAAAAAGCCAGAAAAGAAAAAATCCAGGTTAAAAGGGAAAATGTTCTGTTGCTCAGCTAAAAGATTTATCTATAATTAGAAAACAAAATTGTTCCAAATGAGACTAAATAGATCAAATTTTGGTATCTCAAAGAACATAAGCATACCATATAGAAAACAGGCTTACCTACATTTTCCCAGGGCTTGTAAAGAATTCTAAAGACTTTCAGCATGGCTCAGGAAATCAGCTTTGACACAATTAACCGGTGAGTCGGAGAAGACTGTGGACTCCTCTCTCGGAAGACTCGCACCTGTTGGACGGGGAAAGTAAACTCTCATCTGTCATCCCCAACGTTTTTCCAGCGTCTTCCCCAAATGCAACTCCTCCCAATCAGCTATAAATCTCAGATAATCAAAACCACAGGAGCCAAACAGCATAAAAATTAAATCTAGGGTGAATAATATCGGGTGAAGGTATAATATACGTGACCACGTGATCGCCTGCTTCCCTGGGCTGGAGCTGGAGAGAAGTGGGAAATGCCCAGCTGCCTTAGTTGGAACCGACTCAAAACTTCATCCGCTTTGGTTCAGTTCTCAAAATAGGGCACATGACCTCTAAGTAAGACAGTACAGTAGGCTGCTTTTACACTACACCACTGCTCCTGCAGCCCCTAATACCAATTCGCTCACTTTACGGAGCATGGGAGGAGGCAAAATTTGACACTTGCCGAGTTTCAGCGTTATCTGGTTTTGTAATGCATTATCCATAGCAAATTTACCACTATCTTTAGGAACAGAGATGGCATCTGCTACGGAGTGGCTTACACTTGTCTGTCTGCTGCTTTCAGTGTCATGTGTCTGACATGAGTTAACCTCTTATAAAATCTAACGCAAGGGAAGAGAATTGCTCACCGGAGGTGTCTGCACTGCTCCTCTTGACCTACTTGGAAAACTACGACGCGACTCTTTGCGGTTTCCCCCATCACGACACAGCTGCAGAAGGCAGTAACGGGACCACTTTTAACGGAATTTGAAATGTGCTATATATACATTTGTACGCCTTTGAATAGCATTATTTCCAAACCTTGCAAAGCCCTTTCGTTATTTTATCAAGCCCACCACAGGTCCTTTTTTTTCATGGAATTGGCGTAATGAGAAAAGATAGCCTTTTCTCTTCACAGATAAAGATCCAAATTGCGTTTTATAATCTGACAATTATGTAGTTTGATTTTTTAAATAAAACAGATAATCTCCCTTCCCCGTTCAAGACGAGATCTTAGTTGTTAGTGACAGCTGTTAAAATGCTGCTAAAAATAGATATAGTGTCAACCACTAAAAAGCTAAGTGCTCCTGTGAACCACAAGCAGAAAACAAATGAGGTTTCTACTGAATTTCTGGAAAATCTGTGAGCATCTTGCATGTACCGGGAAAGGTGCTTTATTCTTCCAGCAGCCATCTCTGTATGTAACACAACGGGGGGAAAAAAACCCCAGACATTTGGTATTAAGACAGAAGATAGGTATATTCCCTCACTTTTATTTTCTCTCTCCTTTCTGTTCGTCAAAAAAAAAAAAAAAAAAAATGCAACACAAAGACTGAGGCTACTTCCAGGCATTTCAGATGCTTTTTTCATTTACACCTTTGCCCTGTAAAAAAAAAAAAGAATAGCAGGAAGAGTAGGACAAAAGAAGTGCAACCAATCAGCTAAATACACCATTACTATAAATTAACATAAAATTGTTGTGCTGGGTACGACAGTTATTGATAGACCAGCCAACGTGCTTGGGTGCTTTTTGCATGACTGTGATTTGCCGGGTTACTCGCGGAGTGGCGTGGAACTTTCCTCTGCCTTGGTACTGCAGCCTCCAACCCATCCGCGGTAGCTCTGCTCGATTAATAAATTAGCTGTATTCCAAACCAGACGCATGACACGAAATGAGTAAAAAAAGAGAGAACAGAATTGTTCACGTTTGATGTTATAATACATCTCAGTAGGTTCCTCCTTTTTAGCTACATTATGGCTAAAAATAGAGCACTAGTGTAGGCACAGCGAAATATGATTTGCTTCCAATAATACAGCAAACTAATTGTGAAATTAAGCTATCGAATGCGCCGTTATCTCCAAGTCTGGCCTCACCAGCACTTTATGCTTCCCTGTTTAACATTTATCAAGTTACCCACAAACTTTGACGGATGCAAACAACAGCTGACAAAATACTCGCCTTTTCCAAGGCCCCGATCCTGCGGAGGCTTCGGCACAGGTAAAATTCCCTCTCTGGGAGCACTCCTTTTACATGTCTAAAGACTTCATTGAGCGTATTAAAATAGAGCCAACTTTTTCCTCCCTCCAATGCCTCTTTTTTTTTTTTTCCTTAAGATATTCAAATGAAGAGACATTTAATGCCCCGAACTTTAAAACAATCAGATTTAAAAGATCTTAGCCACAAGTGAAATATTAATTGATAACCCGTATCGATGTTAGCGCCGATTTTTTTTTTTTTTTTTTTAAATGGCTGAAATCAGGACGGCTTTGCTCCACCGCAGCCGCACGAGCGCCGCGGGGACGCGCCCCCTCCCCGGCGTTACCCCGGGACGGCGAGGGCAGCCCGGGGGGGCAGAGGGGG
>WAAD01037822.1:5148-31015 GCA_013389945.1 Fregata magnificens
AAAAATGGTGGTGAAATAAAGACAAGTCTGCTCCTGTAAACTCCTAAACTCTAGTGCACCGCTAACATCTGCAGAGCCCCTTTAAGGCTGCAGGTTGTTCAGTAAGAACCAAAATGCAGTTCATTGCCCAATGTGTATCTAGGTGCATCTGTCAATTATGTACAGACAGGTTTACATACGCTCTGCTGAGTGTGTGTAAAGCACTTGTGGACATATCCAGCTCTCCAGGGTTCTGCCAGTACTGTGCTTTAAGAACAGAGTTCATGTTTTGTGCTTTTTCTTTNTTCTTTTGGGAGAGGGGGGGATAAGGAGGGAATAAGGGAGGGCTTAAATGAAATACTAGGAAAGATAAAATATTACCAAGCCTAGAATAGCGTAATTTAGAAATATTTCTTCTATGCAAGGGTAATTAGGCATTACTAGTAAATTAAAAAGGAATAATAATGATACATAGCAGCGAAGGAACTGGTAGCTCCTTCACCAGGTATTTGAGAGAAGCATGCTAATGAGCCATGCCTATAGCATGATATAAGCATACTGAATCTGATTGATCATATGTATGATCATCTTGTGGAGATAGTTTATCACTGTTGCATCACTAAGTTCCCTCATAGAGCAGTGAAGACCAGGACAAAGATTTGGGAAAAAAATATGATACTATTCTGTTTACACAACCGGTAAGTATGCCAGTGCTTGACTTGGAAGAGTTGGGATTAACAGGTGTATTCCCACCCAGCAGGCTGAAATCATTAACTGTGTGGGCCATTGTTTCACATCTAAGAACATTTTCTGGCGTACAGGTTTTGCAATGCTGCACTGTACCCTTAACTAGAAGACTGGCAGTGATCCCATCAAAGCAATGCGGATGGCAGTGTTTCAGAAGAACAGAGAGTTTAGGAAAATCTCCTGGTAATCCAGAAACCATGTCATAGTGCAAGGTCAAAGAAATAGAATTAGAGGCAGATACTGTTCCTCTCTTCCAGTGCTGAAAACCCCAAAGTATTCAAGAGGTCTCCCCTGTTGCCTGTATGTGATCTGCCTTTCTGCTTCCACTGCCCCCCACATCCACTGTGTGCTGATTATTACCCCACCAAAGTCAGCTTTCAGGAAGTGCATGGCATTTCAAAAAAGCTTTTGACGACGGGTGTGCTCACTGACAATGCACATTTTCATGCATCCTGAACATAACTGAGACCTGGTTTAAATCCTTTACAACAAACCTCAGTTTCTGCATAGACTCCCCAAAACAAAGAGCTTAGTGTAATGTTGTAAAGCAGTTTTGTGTTGAGTATTACTTTCTTCTTTGGGCAGTTACTTTGACTTATCCTAGAAAAGTTTATTGATTTTTGTTTGCCTCAGTGAAAGACTGGAAACTAAATCTGTATTATGTTTATGTAAGACAGGTGATAAGCAAAACTCATATTTGTGACAAACATTAACTGCTGCTGCAAGAAATACTTGTGCTCCACTTTTACATGAAAAGCTACCTCTGTATGCTGGATGTTTGGGATCATGAGCTTGTCTTGCCTGGACACAAACTACAAGACTAACAGAAGGAAGTCTTGCAGCTAATATGCCTAGATTTCTGTGAGAACAATGAGAAAACTTGTATCTCATTCTCCACCTAGATATATCCAAACATGAAATAGAATAGATACAGCAATAACATTCACCCCAAATTCCACAAATTCTGTAAGATTAAGGATTATTTTGTTTCAGAGCATGTTTTGATTGTCGTCTAAAATTGTATTTAATAGAGATGGAAATTTTAACAATTGCATGATGTAAAGGATAAGCGTTAACTTCTTAATTAGTATTTTAACTAGTAATAAATAACTGCAGTAAAATACCTATTAAGTAACTATGTATTAATCAACAGGTAGAATTATATCTGCAAATAGCAGCTAGAGTTGCCTGGATTAAGTTCTAAAACCTACTTATAAAGCACAGAAGGTAGCACACCTACTAGCAAGCATTTATTTTCAATAGAAGGTCTTTTGAACAGTGCAGTTAGCTCATTAACATTTATGTTTAGAACTGAAATACAAGAGGTGATTGACATGGAACTCGACATACAATTCAGAAAGTCTTCTGTCACAAAAATAGCAACAGGGAGACAGATTCTGCAATCTGCTCAGAAGGCAGCGGGAAGGAAAAAGGCTTTTTGTTAATGATGAAGAAAAGCATCAATTTATACATGCTAAAATTAAGGGGTTTGTCATTGCTGTTGTTTTTCTTTTTTTTAATATTGCCTTTCTGAGTACCACACACATAATAATCACCAATGCACCTTCTCACCCATTCACAAATGGAGAATTTAGGGAAAACAGTAACATTTTCAAAAGTATATTTCTAATGTTTAAAGCATTTCAGAAGCTTAAGTTCCTTCTTATAACCATACAGAAGACAGGTTGACACAGAGTCAATAGATAAGACTTGGTGTCACCTGACACTACAGGGACAGACAGGATCTTTTGGGGATTCTCAGCAGAATGATGATGGCACTAAGTTGTAGCTACCATTAAAGCTTTATTTTTTAGCAGAATTTTATGATTAGCATAGCATAGAAGCTTACGATCAGAGTAGCACAGGATCTTTGCAAGCAGAATCAGTGTAGCACAATTTTGTAAGTAGCATAGCACAGAATTTATAGCACAGCTTAGTTTATGGTTCCTAATCACCTGGACCCTCTGCAGATTGGATCAACTCTTAATACTTTGCTTGCCGTATCAATATAACAATCATAGTCTGGACTCAAAAACACTTAAAGGAGTACGAGTCACTCATTCAGTCCTTGGAGGAAGCAGATGACAGTGGAGGCATCCATGACCACCGGGGGATCATGGGGTTTGCCGTCTAGCAGCAGTGCTGGTCCAAGTCCCACTTAGGACTTGTAACTGCTAAATTTTGTAGACCGTGCTGTGTGTGCTGTTATGCTTCCCTGTTCTGTGATGGGGTCATCACCAGCACCTGGTTGGCCGAGTGCCTGGGACCTTCAAGGCTGGTAAGGAGGAAAAAATTCAGCCTGGTGCCCAGGAACCTTGAGGCCAACAGGGAGGGGAAGTAGAAATCTGCCTGGTGTGCAGGACCTTCAGGGCCTGATGAGGAGGGGAAAGGGGGCTGATATGTGACCATCTCAGTCACAGACAATGGCCGTTTGCCTTATAAAATGGTGTTAGCTACGCTAACCATATTACCAGGGATCAGGAGTAGGGGTACCAGTCACAGTTGGATGTCCAAGTGTTACAATCGGTGGAAAAAATATTTTGTCTTGAAACAAAATTAAGACTCCCTCTCCCAAGAAAAATCCCTCATAGCAAATTTAGAGTCATGTTGCACTCTTACAGTGGCGCAATGAATTTTGAACTCTTCTTTGCAACTAGTTGCACGGTTTTGACAGAAATAATGGCAGATATCCCTGCTCTGACTAATCTGTGGTCCAAGGAGGTAGTATAAGTGCCCTGAGGCTTTGGAGAGCATCTTAGGGAAGTGCTATAAGTACCAATCTTGTCACAGGGAAGTAACCCATGTTTCAGGCTGTCCCCATTTTTTCTTATTCTCTGGTTGAAAGGAAATGCCTTTCCAAATCTTATGTTGCCACCTGCCGCCAGGCTAGTACAACCCACTTGTGGGTGTCCTAAAAACTTTTCAGAACCCAAGCTGGTGTAGGATGGACTTGGAAGAATTTTATTAGTCCACACCTGAATTATGGATTTGTCACTTACAGTGTTCAGTGTAAACACGACTGATCAAGTTTAACAAAAGAGAGACTTAAAAAATAAAACAGTACATTAACGGAAAAACAGATTTATGTTAACAGGTCAAAATTACTAATAGAGAAAAAAAAATTATAACTACAGAAAAAACCCAAAATGCAGTACTAAAATTATCCATAATAACAATAAGGATCCTCATGAGTTGCTCCAGTGCTTTGGCTATTTTGAAGTTAGATAATTGGCCTAATTAAAATCCAATTAAAACAGAAAAAGAGCAACATCACTCCCTTCTTGTGTCCTGCTAGCATAATTTCTAATTAAATATGACCAAGACTGATGTGGCTTATGTAAAGTCTGTAGCTATCTGTATGTATTAGGCATGTGCAAGCAAACATACCAGACTGGGCCCTTCTCAGGGGACCTAAATGGAGGAACATCTAGCTTGGAGGTGGTAAGTAGCAAAAGATGGGAACCCAGCTGCTCAGCCCTTCAAAGACAGCAGACGGCCTTTTACAAAAGCACAACTTTGTGTACTTAGAGATGATTTTTGGTAAGAGCTTAGTCACCAAACAGGTTAGGCAATGATGTGGAGTTTTCTCTTGGGCTTTGAAAATCTAACTCATTTTGCATGTATATAAGCATTAGACATTACATGGTTACATTAGGTTTTAAAAAAACAAAAATTTAAAAAATTCTTTCTACTGTGTTAAGAAAAAATAATTTTTGAGAACAGGATGTGTTTTTGGAGTTTTTTTCCCACTTCATAGGTTATCTATGAAGCCTATGGGGTGGACAGTTCTTTACTATGATTTTTAAACATTGCTCACTTACACATTTGGGTAACTTAAACTGTTTGAAAGAACCTAAATTCTGTGTGAGTGTAGGTTTGGCTATACAGAGATCACCAGCACCTTTCATCTACCGGGAGTTCTCTCCCACAGGATATTTGAAGTGTAACATAAGACAGACCACAGAAGCAAAAAGAAATCGAAGCAGGGTCCCTCTACTTCTGTTCACAGTAATTATCCCACTTCTCTTTCCTTTACCAGTAAATTCTTTCTGTCAGCATGAATGGATGCACTCAGGCATGGGAAAAGTATGTTTTTATTGTGTTCATTATGAATATACAAGATTTCTGGCATGATATGACTTTTGAGAGATATGCAATAAATACAGATGAAGAAGACTACTTGAGCTGAAAAGACATTTACAGATGCTGAGTCCTAGTCACTTTCAGCATTGTGATATTTAGTTCATGAATGAAGATCTGAAACCCCTCTGGACACAGGAAAGATTGGAATTTTTATGATAAAATTCAAATTTTACCTAGCATAAATACAGTCTAATTTTACAGGGGTCTCTGCATATGTCCAGATGCACTCTCAAGAAATGAGGTCCAGTTGCCACTTCCACTTGCTGCTGCTTTAGCAGCATTGACATGGACTAAAATGTAAAACTGGGGAAAGAGATTTAGTCTCAGCTCCTATAGTACAAATTCCTTGTAGCAACCCAAGTAATATACATAATAAGCTAAAAGGCTGTGACACACGCAATTACAGCAGATGAGACCAGGGACTTCAGCAGAGGATCGGAGTGCCCCAGGGTATTGATTATAAAGAAGTCTGTCTATTAAATGGTTCATGCTTTGCTATGAAAAAGTGTAATTGTCCAGACATTTTAATTTGACTGTGCTATGCTAAAACCTTGACTTTCTTTGGAGAAGCATGTGGTTTTCTTTAAGGCAGTAAGTGCTGAGATTGTGTGCTGGGGAAATGTTATGGAATAGATTTTGTGGGTAAGGAAAAGGGGAGCAACTATTTTTTTGTTTGCACATACTTCTATCATAATTTAATTCTCTTCTTGGAAATAAATAACTCAAAACTGACAGCAGCAGGAAGGTGGTTGTTTGGTGGGGTTTTTTTCTTCTTTATCCTTCCTGTAGAGTTGCTGAATATTTGCTTGTCAACATTGGTGGTGAAACGCATTGTTCAAAAACAATGCAGAAGGAAAAATGTATCTTAAAGCAAGAACCAGAACTTAAAGAAAATAAAAGTTGTTGCAGCATAGTGTTTCCCAGTGCAGTAGTACTCACAGTCTCAGCACACACTAGACGTGATTTCACTTAAGAAAAAACTCTGCATTCACTTCTCTTATGGGTTCATAAGATAATTGTGTTTACTGTAGAAAAAAAAATTGAGAAAATAGCTAAATTTAGTCTTAACATAAGGAAAATATGCCTAGGAGAGGTTGTAACATCACCCATTCCTCAGGGGAATTAGAGAAATCCTATTTGTTACAGGAGGCTAAAACTGAAGTAGATGAACATGAAAAGAACCTTAAGGCCAAAGGCTCTGCCACCACCCAAGTGTATCTTTGAATATTTCCAGGGCTGGATGGAATGAAACAGCACTGGAGGTATATTTGAGGAGTGTGCACAAAAGCAAACTGATGATTTTTACTTTCACAAAATGGTCAGAGGTTAATTCAGGGGCTTACATTATCATGTTTAGAGCTGATCCCAAGAAGAAATTAAAATAGCATAAGAACTGCATCATGCAGAATTTTAGGACTGTCCATTTGAATCCCAGAAGAACAAAGGCACCAGACTTAAGCAAATACTTCAGAAATTTCCATAATATCTCATTCACTTCAGTTCAGAGAAAAGTATAAATGGTTTGAAGTGTTCCTGTAATGTTTATCCCACACCTATTTACATGACAGAGATAACAATGATCAGATTTCCATCAGATCAGGAGAACTATGGATTAATTAAATACTAATTTAATATTTCCTGAATTTAAAAGTATTTCTATTATAAAAATGTATGCAACTTCTGTCTAACACTTTCCCGTTAGTCTAAGTGGGATCTACAAGTGTTATGTATTCCCTTGAGCTTGTGTGGATTTGAAGCTGTCTGAAGCAAATCTGTGGAGTGGCAAAAACCATCAGAGCATCTGTTAAACATACCGGAGAGCTGGAATTTCAGGGGATACAAAAAGATCACAGATACTCTCTGTCATTCTGGAAAAAAAGCAGTGAATGGCCCCAAAATGTGCAGAATTGTTACTTGGAGACAGAAAAATGTGCTAGGTAGGTCAAAGCACATGGGACATTTTTAGATGAATTCACTTTGAGGTATCATAGTAAGGGGGAGGGAGGTGGCAAATAGTGGGAGAAAATGTGTATTTCTTTGAGTAATACAGTTATATCTGTAAAATGGTGAGTCCAGTTCAGAGGAGGAAAACAGCTAGTGGGCTGAAGCTGATGGGGGTTTTGGAGGTGTTTTGTTCAGAATGTTTTCCAGCTGTTGTGTGCTGGCTGAGCAGCAGAGAACACCTGGAAAGTATTTTGGCACTTCTGCTCTTACATTGCAATTTAAACTTACCATTTGCTGAACATTTGTTACACCAGTCTACAGCAAGTAGGTGTTTCAACTAGCGTTCTTATTTCATGATTTGTTTTGCTGCTTATCCCTGTACTTTGACGATAGTCACCCTCCTTTGCCCCCAACAAGTTCAAATGATTTAAGTCATCTCAGGGTCTGCACAGCAGAATCTCAGACTACTTTTGCTCAGCAGAAGTGTCTCTCTTCCATCCTAGTGAGCTTAATTAACACAGAATGAAAAAAACTTTCAATTGAACAACAATCTAAAAACCTAAAGGATTAATAGAACAACCCTTTAGAAAGAGAGAAAACAAAAGGTTTGAAGGATCTATGAAAGTCAGTTACATGCTGCAAGAGTACAGCTACAGATTACAGTAATAGGTATTTAGCTTTTCCTAAAGAAAAAGAAGCCATTCCTATACTGGCTGATTACATATCTGTGCAACTAGAGAAATATTAATTGTGTAAAAGCATTTAATAGTTGTCTTTTATTCTCAGTAGGCTGGAAGCAAAGCTGTTAATTTCTTTCATGCACTGGATATTTATGAAACCTTTCAAGCTGTTTTCTCAGTACAATAGTCTCTTAACTGTGACTTCATATGGGCTGAAATCTAACACTGTATTCACATAAAATGCTTTGAGCACAGTTACATTTAAATCTCATTGCACAAGAGTCACACAAGAGTCTCTAACATGTATAGACTGGAAACACAGATTTCCCCAGCTAGGCATCTGAACCAGTGTCATACATAGGAATGTATCAAACCATGGAAAAGTGAGCAGAAGATTATCACGGAAAAGTTCTCTTGCTTAGCAAGCTGAAGCAAATTTATCGTAAGTCCCCTGAGCTGAGCAATCAGTAGGAAAAGCAAGCAACTACAGAAAATAAATGTATGGCTATCTATGCACGCTTTTGCAGAATGCTTAAGCACAGCAGTGGCATTTTGGGTAAAATAAAGAAGCCACCTCAGACCGAGCAACATTAGGGAAAATACTTGCTATTGTTGCCAAAATTGCTTAAAGTTTTAAGCTTTTTAAAGATAAAGAAGCCTGTATTGACCAAACTTCAGGGCATTAAAACAACAAATATGTATTAGGGCATGTATGTTGTAAACCTATTAGGTCAAGTGTTATTATTTATGTTATTTGTTATTATTCCTATTACAACAATTCCTGGGAAACCTGTCAAAAGTGAGGTAACACTGTGCCAGGCATTGTTCAAATGTATAGAATGACATGACCTTGCCCTGAGACCTTTCACAATCTAATTCAAGTCAAGACCCAGCAAATGGATGTAATCACTAAGAAAGGAAGGTGAAAGCAACAATAGGAATGCTACTGGACAGCCATCATACAATATTTGGATTAGCTTTTTTCCTGTAGGCAAGGTTATGTTTTTGTAGGACACTAATTTCTGTGGTTTTACCATGATACTCAATTATCTGTGACTTGCCGGCGCTGATTATAGCATGCGTTTTCTTTATCTCTGTGGTAACTTCTGTTTTTATTTTACCTGTGATGACCTTTGAGAAGCTGCCACACAGGAAGAAAAACAGTGGTATCTGATTTCATAAATCTAAAATAGTTTTAGGGAAAAAGGATTTGCCGAAGAAAAGTGGAGTTTTGTTTGTTTACACAGTCGAGATTCATCAGAAATATTAAGATTGACATGAAGGAAGTCTGAATGGAAATGTGTGTGTGTGTAAGCATGAGAAGGAAAGCAGAACAAAAACTTAAAAGAATGGCCCGATAATAAGGGACACTGTTCCCAGGACACTGTTTTAATCAGCAAAATTGAGGAACATGTTCTTGATGTCAAAAGGAAAAAGCCTGCAGTCTGAAGAGCAGACAACTCATCAGCAAAAGAGCCAGTGCCCTGGTGCTGGCAGAGTGGCAGCAAGGCTGCAGTGCATCACGTACACCACTCCTTTCCCTGTTCACCTGCCAGGAGAACCAACAAGAGACATGTGTTTCACACATATGCCAAAAGAGGAAAAACAGACAATAGGCAGTGGTGTGGCTTAATATTTGTGGTGGCTCAAGTAAGCAAGATCTGAAGTGAAGATCTACCCCAAAATAGCTGACAGCTCCTGAAGGAGAAGAAAGATCTGTCCAAAGACTCGTTTGTCATCAGCAGTCAAAGAGGACCTCCAGAAACGCAGAGAGGACTTGACAGAAGGTGCACGTTGTCTTCTGTGTAACGCAGAAGTGATCTTGGTCAGGCCGCTTGGACACACGCGTGCTGCTGCTTGCGAGTATGTGAGTGAGAGAGCATGAAACCATAGAAAATAAATGCACCTTTCCAATCCAGAAGATCTTGCATTGAGCTTTATTATGCTAATACCACTACAAAGCGGATGTGAATACAGTAACTAAAATCAACATCAACAAAACAGTCAAGATACTTGATGTGTGCTCTGGGAGCTGAAAATTGTGTAAGAATAGAAACATATTTTTGTAGTAGCCCTCAAACAAAAAGCTGGTTACCAAGTGGGTTTCAAGGGGAACCTCTTCTAGTAAAGATGGCTGTAGAAAACTTTAATATGGAGTTTTCCACACCTTTAAACTGCCCTGGGTATTACTGAACAAGTGTATTGCATTATTTTCAGTAATATGTTAGGGAAAAACAGATTATTTTATAATATCTACTGTGAATTGCCCATGCATGTGAAATTGTATAGCACATGGACTGCAACAAGCAGTTTGTTCAAAAGAGTTTGAAAAATAAAATATATTGTTAGCTGGATTCTAACTGAGAAAAAAACCCCAGAAAACAGCCAAGTACTGCTAATGCTGTTGGATCTGTTAAAGCTGCAGAACTGCTGCACTTTCCCTTGACCTTGTAGCCCTGTAGCCCAGTGCATGAAATATTGTTATATCTTGTAAGAGGCCACTGCCTTTGTGCTAGCTTTACACTGTCTCAGGATTGAGGGCTGTCAGATTTGCCTGGTCTGATCTTGTACTGGCTTGTCTGCAGCTTTGTTTTAGCTTGTTTGGCTGTAAAAGCAGTTTTTCTAATGACCAGGTGGCTATGCCTAATTTGTTTTACTTTTGCCTATTTTTGTATAGTCTTATTTTCTCTATAAAACATGGTAACATTCTACACAGAATGAAATATTTATGTCCCTAGCTTAGTGATGTACTATGTAGGGGAACACAGGTCTGGTTTGATAGCAGAGACCTTGAAAGTGGGGACACAAGACACAGTGTAGAAGAGTATAAACATAAGTTGATAAGGGAAAGGACACAAGATGACAGTGAAGGCCCCAGGACTATAAACAACTCACCTGTGGTCAGGTAAAGAAATGCAAATCTTAGAGCAGAAAAAGGGGCAAGTACTCAGAAGTGTAAGTACACCAGTTTAAGGTGTATTGTCATTCCAACATATTCCTCCCCGTAATAAAGTTCTTTCTTGCATTGTCTTTTCCTGTTATAATTAGATCTAGAATAATAATAATTTTTCACTGTAGTGTTACAATTTTAATTACATTATTAATAATTTCTTGGCTTTACATGTAGGGTGCATTTATTTTTTGCCAATGACAAGACTTTGAGTGTAACAATATCTTCAGGGAAAAATCAAGTTTGTTATGCATTTGTACCCACTTAGCACAGCACACGGACTTCTATCAATGAAAACACCATCCCCCTAAAGCCCAGGACATAACAAAGAGTATGTCCGCTCTCTAGTGCCCACTTCCCTGTAAATTAAATTTCTTAATTTAAGTTCTACTCTGGATAGTGGGGTTCAATTTGTTGGCTGTCTACATATAAAAAACCTGAAGACACTGGCCAAGATTAAGTCCATAATAATTCCTTTAAGCTATCATCTACTTCATTGGAACAAGACTGGATTTAGATTGACACAACAAAGATCAGAGTCTGTCTCAGTAACTTAGCATTTTCAGTTGAATAATGCTATCAGTGATAGCAAAAGGGCAACAGGTCCAGGTTACATAGAATATATTTCAGATCTGTTATTATGGATTAGCAAGGATGGGGCTGTGACTGGAGGGCTTAATACTTTCTCAGTACAGCACAGAACTGTCTGCCAGTCCTCAGCTGGCATCCTCTAAATATAGGGAGTGAAAGAGCACAGCTTAAAGTAAATCCTTTTCAAGTACTATTAATTCTTCTGTCTGATGTTGAAATAAATATTATATTCTAGCTCAGCTGCATGCCTAGATTTTGCCAGCCTACTGACTTATAGAGCTTGGAACAGCAAGAAGGTTTCTACAAAATTCCTCTGAAATAGAGGTCTACATTTTCCTTCATTAAAATGAAATTTTTTCAATGTATGTTCTTTGGGATTCTCTGAGTCTCCAGCTTCTGACAATGCTTACAGCCACAAAAGGTTAAATACAGCAGTTTAGTAAAAATAAGAGATGTATTTTAATTCAAATAAAAAATGAATTTATGAAAATTAACTGCTGTCTATTTTGGTGGCACCCATTGTAGTATTAAAAATATAATAATTGTAGCTTTATTCCAATCTGTCTGCTACCAGTGACAGCTTCTGATAGTAAGATCTGTATCTGTCACTCAACGTAGAGCCAAAGTGGCTAGTCTGGTCTCCAGGCAGCAGCTTTTGCTGGCAGAATGGTTCTGGGTCTCATATTTACCTCATCCTTTTTTTTTTTTTTTTTTTTTTTTTTTTTTTTCTTAGTGCTAAGTAGGCAGGACCACAGACAAGGGCAAGTACGTTACATCATGTGCAAAATATGCTTGGGTATTCCTCCATGGGGTACAGGTGTCCCTCTTTAAATGCACATTTATTCCTCAGAGAATACACACCTGGCAGCTTCAGTACCTGTCTTTTAAACTCTGTGGGGAGGACTTTCTTCTTGATGATATTTTGGTTTGGTTTTGTGGGGTTTTTTGCATCTTAATGGATTCCAGTGAAGCAACAATTGCAGACATCCTCCAGCCTTCCAGAGGCCTGTGAAAACTAGAAAAATAATCCCACTTCTTTAATGATTTCTGCAAGTGACATAGCCTTCCCTATGAGACTTCACAGACTTAAGGTTTGTGTTTTGGGTTTTTTTGTCAAAAAGGAGATTATTTCATAGAATCATAGAATCATAAAATCATAGAATCATAGAATAGTTTGTGTTGGAAGGGACCTTTAAAGGTCACCTACCCAAATCCCCTGCAATGAGCAGGGATATCTTCCACTAGACCAGGTTGCTCAAAGCCCCATCCAGCCTGGCCTTGAACACTCCAGGGATGGGGCATCTACCACCTCTCTGGCCAACCTGTGCCAGTGTTTCACCACCCTCATTGTAAACAATTTTTTCCTTATATCTAGTCTGAATCTACCTTCTTTTAGTTTAAAACCATTACCCCTTGTCCTATCGCAACAGGCCCTACTAAAAAGTTTGTCTCCATCTTTCTTATAAGCCCCCTTTAAGTACTGAAAGGCTGCAATAAGGTGTCCCTGGAGCCTTCTCTTCTCCAGGCTGAACAACCCCAACTCTCTCAGCCTTTCTTCACAGGAGAGGTACTCCAGCCCTCTGATCATTTTTGTGGCCCTCCTCTGGACCCGCTCCAACAGGTCCATGTCTTTCCTGTGCTAGGGACCCCGGAGCTGGACGCAGTACTCCAGACGGGGTCTCACGAGAGTGGAGTAGAGGGCCAGAATCACATCCCTTGACCTGCTGACCAGGCTTCTTTTGCTGCAGCCCAGGATACAGTTGGCCTTCTGGGCTGCGAGCGCACATTGTTGGCTCATGTCCAGCTTTTCATCCACCAGTACCCCCAAGTCCTTCTTGGCATGGCTGCTCTCAATCCCTTCATCCCCCTGCCTGTACTGATACTGGGGTTACTCCAACCCATGTACAGGACCTTGCACTTGGCCTTGTTGAACCTCATGAGGGTCACACGGACCCACTTCTCGTGCTTGTCCAGGTGCCTCTGGATGGCATCCCATCCCTCAGGCGTGTCAACTGCACCACTCAGCTTGGTGTTGTCTGCAAACTTACTGAGGGTGCACTCGATCCCACTGTCTGTGTCATTGATGAAGATATTAAACAGTACTGGTCCCAATAGAGACCTTTGACGGACACCATTTGTCACTGATCTCCATAGACATTGAGCCATTGACCACTACCCTCTGGATGCGACCATCCAACCAATTCCTCATCCACCAAACTGTCCACCCATCAAATCCATAACTCTCCACTTCAGAGAGAAGGATGTTGCAGGGGACCATGTCAAAGGCCTTACAGAAGTCCAGATAGACGACATCCATAGCTCTTCCCTTGTCTGCTGATGTAGTCACTCCATCATAGAAGGCCACTAGGTTGGTCAGGCAGGACTTGCCCTTGGTGAAGCCATGCTGGCTGTCTCAAATCACCTCCCTGTCCTCCATGTGCCTTAGCATAGCTTCTAGGAGGATCTGTTCCATGATGTTCCCAGGCACAGAGGTGAGGCTGACAGGTCAGTAGTTCCCAGGGTCCTCCTCTGTATCCTTTTTAAAAACGGGTCAATGTTTCCCTTTTTCCAGTCACCAGGGACTTCACCTGACTGCCATGACTTTTCAAATAGCATGGAGAGTGGCTTGGCAACTACATCAGCCAATTCCCTCAGGACTCTGGGATGCATCTCATCAGGTCCCATGACATACGCTGGTCAAGCATTGGAACAGGCTGCCCAGCGAGGTGGTGGAGTCGTCAACCCTGGAGGTGTTCAAAAAACATGTAGACGTGGCACTTCAGGACCTAGTATAGGAGGCATGGTGGTGTTGGATTGACAGTTGGACTTGATGATCTTAGAGGTCTTTTCCAACCCTAATGATTCTATGATTCTATGATTTTATGATTCAGGTTTCTCAGGTGTTCATGAACCTGATCTTCTCTTGTAGTGGGAGGGACTTTGCTTCCCCAGTCCCAATCTTGCAGTCCATCCACTCAAGAGGTGTGGGAATAGAGGTTGCCAGTGAAGACTGAGGCACAAATGTTGTTGAGTACCTCAGCCTTCTCCTCGTCTGTTGTTACTAGTTTGCCAGTCTTGCTCATCAAGGGGGGTACACTTTCTTTGACCTTCCTTTTCTGGCTGACATACCTATAGAAGCCCTCCTTATTATTCTTTGCATCCCTTGCCAAGTTCAGCTCCATCCTTGCCTTGGCAAGGGACACAACCAGGCAGCATCCCTATATTCTTCCCAGGACACCTGTCCCTACTTCCACTGTCAGTGCATTTCCTTCTTGCCCTTCAGTTTGACCAGCAGGTCTTAACTCATTCATGCTGGTCTCTTGCGTTCCTTTCCTGATTTCTTACACCTGGGTATCAAGAGTTCTTGCGCTCTATGGAAAGCGTCCTTAAAGATCTGGCAGCTCTGTTCTGCTCCCTTGTCCCTGAAGGCAGTTTCCCAGGGGGCCCTATTGACTAACTCCTTGAACATCCGGAATTTTGCTTTCCTAAAATTCAGGGTCTTGACTTTACTCTTCGCCTGACCCATATCCCTCAGGACCAAGAACTCCACCAGTACATGATCACTGCAGCCCAGGCTGCCTCCAGTCTTGATGTCACCGATTAGCTCACTTGTGTTGGTGACCAACAGGTCCAGTATTGCACCCCCTCTGGTAGGGCTGTCTATTACCTGGCTTAAGAAGTTATCCTCAAGGCACTCCAGGAGTCTCCTGGGTTGTCTACAGCTTGCCGTGCTACTTTTCCAGCAGATGTCGGGGTGGTTGAAGTCCCCCAGCAGGACGAGAGCCTGCGAGCACAATGCCTCCTGTAACTGGAGTTAGAAGGCTTTGTCAATAGGTTCCTCTTGATCCGGCAGCCTGTAGTGGACACCTACCACAAGGTTCCCTGTGTTGCCTAATTCTTACCCATAAGCTTTCAACCTGCTCGTGGCTATTCTTCAGAGACAGCTCTTCACACCCTATCCATTTCTGGATGTAAAGGACAATGCCTCCACCCCTTCTTCCTCGCCTGTCCCTTCTGAACAACGTGTAGCCATCGATAGCCATGCCCCAGTCATGGGATTTGTCCCACCAAGTTTCAGTAATGGCAACCAGGTCACAGCTTTTTGGCAGCACCAGGGCTTCCAACTCCTCCTGTTTGTTGCCCATGCTGCATGCATTGGTGTAGAGACACTTTGGCTGGGCTGTTGGCCCTGTCACCTTCTTAGCCGAACAACCCTTAATTCCTTTGAGGTATTTCACTGGTGTTTCCATATTGACTTCTGTTACCTCAGGAGCCCCTGGCTCATCTCTGTAAGACTTCAAGTGTGCTGCAGTGTACCCAGCATGTCTCAGAGCAACAAGCTGAGGGCCCTCGCTAGCACCCCATCCCTCTAACCTTGGCATGTCATCCCACAGCTTGTCATGGGCAAGCCTGATATTATCCCCTTCCACCTTCAAGTCTAGTTTAAAGCTCTGTCAATGAGGCCTGCTAGGTCGTGTGCAAACAGCCTCTTCCCCCTTTGAGAAAGGTGAATCCCATCTGACACCAGCAGGCCTGGTGCCGTGTTGGCCATCCCATTATCAAAAAACCCAAAACTGTGGCGGTGACATCAGGCACGGAGCCATGTATTAGTAGACTGGGTCCATCTGTTTCTTCCAATGTCACTGCCCACAACTAGAAGGATAGAGGAAAAAATAACCTGTGCTCCAGGTTCCCTTACCAACCATCCCAAGGCCCTGAAGCCTCTTTTGATCGCCCTTGGACAATGTGTTGTGGCTTCATCACCACCCACATGGAAGAGCAGTAATGGGTAATAGTCTGAGGGCTGTACCAGGCTAAGAAGTTTCCTAGTGATGTCCTTAACCCAGGCCCCAGGGAGGCAGCAGACTTCCCTAAGAGGAGGGTCTGTGCTGCATATTGGATCCTCTGTTCCCCTCAGAAGGGAGTCATCTCCAACTATAACCTGTCTTTTCTTCCTCATGGAGGTGGTCGTGATATGGGTGGGTAGGTCTTTCTGACCTTTGCAACACCTCTGGTGCAGATGGACCATCATCCACATCATCCATTGACTGGCCTCCACATCCAGAGCCTCATACCTGTTGTACAGAGGCACCTGGGAAGGCGAGGTGGGCAAGGAGGGGGTTTGCCTGCCGCCCCATTGTGACTCCGTTCACTCCTTTCCTTTAAGCTACTGCCTTCAGCCTGGCGGGGGGAGGATACAGGATCCCCTTGATCTTGAGTTTTTTCTGGTGGCTGTTCCTGTTTCTGTCTCAGGAAGGGCAGAGTTTGGTTGCACCAGTCTATCTCTTTCTCAGGCTCCCTGATGGTCCTTAACCTTTCTACTTCTTCTTGTAGCTCTGTCACCAGGGTGATCAGATCATCCACTTGGTCACACCTCACACAGCTGTTCTCACTACTGCCAACCATTACCAGTGAAAAGCTCTGGCACTCCATGCAGCCTGAGACATGGGTGGCTGCATGTTTTCGTGGGAGCTCCATCTGGGTTGCCGCATCCATTCGGGTGAGTGCAGAGGATATAGCTTTCTGCTGGGGGAATACCATAGCTAAGCTCCTTCTGAGAGGGTGATGACCACCAATTGAACTCATCTCTTGAGCTGGTAGGGTGACGACGCCCTTCCTGTGCACCCTTCAGCGTGAACAACTGCCGCCCCACACCCTGGCTGATGCACCATGCCCTGTTTGCCTGCTCTGTTGGCGGCGCTCCTGGTCGCTCGTGCTCCCCAGGCTGCTTTTTATAGGAATGGGGGTGGTCACGTTTGTGCTGGCTATGCCTAGGCCTCGTCAGCATTTCCTGCGAGAGCTGCCGGCTCCTGGCGGGTCTCTCAGCTGCCGCAGCATTTCCCTGCCTCAGGAAACCCCTGCTGTGTGCCAAGATCTGCCACTCCACTGTGGATCGGACTGGATCTGGATCAGCTCCCCTTGGCAACTGACAAAAGATTTAACATGTTCTGCTTCAGTTTGCACGTTAAATCTAAGCAGTGTCTTATCTGCATGAGATAGCTGTTAGCAGTCACAAAGGCACCACCTCTACCTCTGACAAATCAGATCTCAGACGTACCTACCTATGGTAGTACAAATTATTTAAATCTTTAAAGCAATCTTTTTGACCCAGTGTAATTTGCTATGATGATGTTGGTCAACTCTAACTCAATTCCTTTCACACCTGTGCCTGTCACCCAGGTTACTTGAAACCCTATCTTGAAATCCTTCTTTTCTTAGGTATTTATTAAGGAAACTTTATATTTATGAAACTTTTATTCAAATGTAATATATTAACGTGAAAAATATCAATAAAAGGGTCAACAATATCAGTTGCAATATATGAACATACCAGGGAATTTAGTGGGAATGTATTGGGCATGAAAAAGTAATAAGCAGACTCAATTTCAACCCTTTCCGTTCTCACTGGGGAAGTGCATTCTAGAAATATGATAGGTAAATGAGGTGATTGAACNCGTGTTGGCCATCCCATTATCAAAAAACCCAAAACTGTGGCGGTGACATCAGGCACGGAGCCATGTATTAGTAGACTGGGTCCATCTGTTTCTTCCAATGTCACTGCCCACAACTAGAAGGATAGAGGAAAAAATAACCTGTGCTCCAGGTTCCCTTACCAACCATCCCAAGGCCCTGAAGCCTCTTTTGATCGCCCTTGGACAATGTGTTGTGGCTTCATCACCACCCACATGGAAGAGCAGTAATGGGTAATAGTCTGAGGGCTGTACCAGGCTAAGAAGTTTCCTAGTGATGTCCTTAACCCAGGCCCCAGGGAGGCAGCAGACTTCCCTAAGAGGAGGGTCTGTGCTGCATATTGGATCCTCTGTTCCCCTCAGAAGGGAGTCATCTCCAACTATAACCTGTCTTTTCTTCCTCATGGAGGTGGTCGTGATATGGGTGGGTAGGTCTTTCTGACCTTTGCAACACCTCTGGTGCAGATGGACCATCATCCACATCATCCATTGACTGGCCTCCACATCCAGAGCCTCATACCTGTTGTACAGAGGCACCTGGGAAGGCGAGGTGGGCAAGGAGGGGGTTTGCCTGCCGCCCCATTGTGACTCCGTTCACTCCTTTCCTTTAAGCTACTGCCTTCAGCCTGGCGGGGGGAGGATACAGGATCCCCTTGATCTTGAGTTTTTTCTGGTGGCTGTTCCTGTTTCTGTCTCAGGAAGGGCAGAGTTTGGTTGCACCAGTCTATCTCTTTCTCAGGCTCCCTGATGGTCCTTAACCTTTCTACTTCTTCTTGTAGCTCTGTCACCAGGGTGATCAGATCATCCACTTGGTCACACCTCACACAGCTGTTCTCACTACTGCCAACCATTACCAGTGAAAAGCTCTGGCACTCCATGCAGCCTGAGACATGGGTGGCTGCATGTTTTCGTGGGAGCTCCATCTGGGTTGCCGCATCCATTCGGGTGAGTGCAGAGGATATAGCTTTCTGCTGGGGGAATACCATAGCTAAGCTCCTTCTGAGAGGGTGATGACCACCAATTGAACTCATCTCTTGAGCTGGTAGGGTGACGACGCCCTTCCTGTGCACCCTTCAGCGTGAACAACTGCCGCCCCACACCCTGGCTGATGCACCATGCCCTGTTTGCCTGCTCTGTTGGCGGCGCTCCTGGTCGCTCGTGCTCCCCAGGCTGCTTTTTATAGGAATGGGGGTGGTCACGTTTGTGCTGGCTATGCCTAGGCCTCGTCAGCGTTTCCTGCGAGAGCTGCCGGCTCCTGGCGGGTCTCTCAGCTGCCGCAGCATTTCCCTGCCTCAGGAAACCCCTGCTGTGTGCCAAGATCTGCCACTCCACTGTGGATCGGACTGGATCTGGATCAGCTCCCCTTGGCAACTGACAAAAGATTTAACATGTTCTGCTTCAGTTTGCACGTTAAATCTAAGCAGTGTCTTATCTGCATGAGATAGCTGTTAGCAGTCACAAAGGCACCACCTCTACCTCTGACAAATCAGATCTCAGACGTACCTACCTATGGTAGTACAAATTATTTAAATCTTTAAAGCAATCTTTTTGACCCAGTGTAATTTGCTATGATGATGTTGGTCAACTCTAACTCAATTCCTTTCACACCTGTGCCTGTCACCCAGGTTACTTGAAACCCTATCTTGAAATCCTTCTTTTCTTAGGTATTTATTAAGGAAACTTTATATTTATGAAACTTTTATTCAAATGTAATATATTAACGTGAAAAATATCAATAAAAGGGTCAACAATATCAGTTGCAATATATGAACATACCAGGGAATTTAGTGGGAATGTATTGGGCATGAAAAAGTAATAAGCAGACTCAATTTCAACCCTTTCCGTTCTCACTGGGGAAGTGCATTCTAGAAATATGATAGGTAAATGAGGTGATTGAACCCTATCCCTTAATCTAAAACAAAAACAAATAAGAAAACAAGTAAAATATAAAATATTTTATGTACTTTCATGAGGTGGAAAGTTAAATATTGTATAAATAACACGAGTGACCTAGTTTCATTGCTAATTTCCCACCACCACATAATAATATGCACTAAAAAAACCCCATAGTGCAAAACAAAACTGTAAGAGCACCATGCTGGGTTTTCAGCCTGAGAAACCTTCAATGAAATATTTTAACTACAGAAGGGCTGTCTCTGAATGTTTCTCTATTTTCCAGCTACACACAGAATGTTTCATTCCAGACATTTGAAAAAAGTCTAGCAGAGACAAATCTATAACATATTTTCCATTCCTACTTTCAAAGACTATACCTATCTACCAAGCCCCGTACACTTGCCACACCTGGTGTCTACTTAAAAAAGCTACTGTGGGGAGTAAAGAAATGTGAAGACAAGAGAGTGAACTGAGAAGAGGAAGAAAAAATCAGAATGAACAGAAAACTAGATAATATCCTGTGCTCATACAAACTAAAGTTTTTTTCCTACTTATTAAGTGACAATAGAGTGTACCTGGAATTAAACTCTTCTCTGAAGACTTCCACAAAAAAATGTGTATCACAAGATGGAGTCCACCTGCAGCTCGGTGGCCACAAGATGTGTCCTACACTCACAAACCTGGAGCACTGACAGCCTGATTGCTTCCTCCCAGTTCACAGCAGCACTCCATCTCTGCATGCTGCTTACTGCTACTCCCCAACACTGGCAGTGAAACCTGTGACCCTTCTTGTTGATATCTCTGGTGAAGGGCAATGGTAACATGTCTTAGTGGGGCCAGATACTTTCTTGGGGGAATGAGAAGTGGCAAGGTTGAATGGTTAAATGTAGCCCAGAGCAACTGTGAGGACTCTCAGCCAGCTAGGAAGTGACAATTTCATTAAAATATTTTAGGGAGCCTAGTCCAAGTATTTTCTCCCCTTTAACTGCTGTTGTAAGATTACCAGTGAGAACTGGCTGAGAAAGAGCAGACTCAGCAACCAAGAGGAGACCAGGACGTTAGTCCATCTGGGTAACAGGACTGCATCTGGAATGTATACATGCAAGAGGAAACGGGCTACATGTCATTCAAAAGCAGGAACAGGGGGTCTGCAAGTTCTCCAGTTTTCCTTCTCAGGAAATTAGTGTTGATACATTTAGTCACAGAAAACTAGGTGAGGAAAACCCCTTACGTGTACTGAAGTCCTAATCTGAACTGCAAGCCAGCTATTCGGTGCACTGCCCACAACTACATTTAGTCCAGGGCTTTGTTGTACCAAGTCTTCCTGAGCCAATTAAACTTGACATTTTGCACACTCTCTAATTAAAATGCAAATGAAGAAATGCATTATGTAAAAAAACAGATTATGCAGGTTAATTAAGAGGAAACATACCTAGACCCCAAGTTTACTGTTAAGTGGATTTTAAACATAACCTGCTGACACAGCTGAATATGGAGTCTGGACACAGTATGGTGCTTCAGTGGAAAGGCCCTTTATCTATAGCAAATGTCGGGAGGTCCCCAAGGGAGTACTTCTATAATTGTTTATCTGCATTTATGAGTTTGACATAAATTAGTGAAGATGTACATTTTATTCCTGTCTTTAAAATTCTGCCTTATTCTTCTAACACAACGCTATGCCTCATAATGGCTGTCTACAGATATGTCCTGGAATAATACATTTATAGTAATTGTACTGCTTGTAGCTTCAGTGTATCCATCCCATCTGTAATTTTGAAGGCTAGTAATCAGAGCTCAGTTACTGGACACCTGAGAGACTGGTCTGCTCCTCAGAGCACTTACCTGATCTGTCCTCCACAAAAGAAAATGAGAAAAAAACAGCCAAAAAGAAAGCAGGTACAATAGAATGACCTTACCTGTATAGATACACCAGTGGGAAAAGAGAAATGGTGGTGGAGGTGTGTGTGTGTGTTCAAAACTTGTAGGGGAACAAAAATAAAATGCATGTGAAATAGAGCTTTGTCAGCCCTTTTCCAAGGTAGTATTTCCCTGTCTTTGAAGTAATCCATTTATAAGCACTGTGTCATGTTTAATTCTTAAATGTGCATTTGGAATTATAATGATGTTCCTGATGTGCTTTTAGTAAGCAAATGAAATTAGACCTTTTAAAAATGAGTTGCAACAAAACCAGCCCTCCAGAATTCATACAAATGTACTTCCACTTTCCATTTTCTGGCTATAAGAGGAAGACAAGCTTAAAAGGGATTAGTCAAGGCAGGGAAAAGAGTGCAGCCTGCAGGGAACTTTGAGAAAGGAGTTTGGGAGGAAAGATCTGAGCAAATGTTCCAGCACTCCAGCCTGTGTGAATGTCAGCTTTAATTGCAGAAACTCTGTTCATAGACTGTGTCAGCTGAAGAGTCATTTCATGTGTTTTTACGCACTATATAAAAAGAGGAGAGATAAGATCCTTGTTAAAATACCTGATTTAGAACTTGATTCCCAGTTTTACTGCAGATTTCCTGTATAAGCTGGACAACCAATTCCAACCCAGATTTTTAAAGCCAGTTAACACACAGCTGTATTAATGCACAGACAGGTGCTTTTGAAAACACAAAGGCACCATCTGCATCTTTAGGTTGCTAAATGCTTGAAAATCTGGCTCGCTATTTCACTGAGCTGCAGAACCATCTGTAAAATGGGAAATAATCAGGTTCCCTTTTTCCCAGCTTTTGTCCATTTAGATCTGTTCTTTCATTAGACCTGCCTTCTCAATATATATATGTCTCTAGTATGAGAGATGTTTTATTTTAGTTGGGGCATCTAGTAATTACAGAGAAAAATTCTCAGTGAGAATTCACAGAGCAAAAATGACTATTACCTCACCCTATCATACTAATACGTTGTATAAGAAATTTAAAAGCACTGCCAAGTGAAGCTTCTTGTATAACAAAAAAAAAAAGGAAAGAGAATAATATGAATCTAATGGTTATTGGAATTGCTGCTTTGGCCCAAACTTGGAAAACAAGCAGAAAATTGGTATGGCGTGGGAGGATAGGGCCATAATTAATAGCAATTAGTTTTATCTTCTGCACCACTTAGACAAGTACTTCAGTTCTTATTGAGCAAATAACTCCTTTAGCAACAGAACAGGAAGAGTTCTTAAAAAATAAGGAAAGTTGTTTTCTAGCTTCCTAGCTGCTTATTTTAATAAGCAGAATTTAACTTTCTTTCAATAACTTCTACTATGCTTCTTTTCCCCAATAGTGAGAACCTAGACCAACCATATTTGAAAAATACACTCTCAACTATAATTTAGTTTCCACGTATACCTAAATCCTCTTCACTCTGTTCAGGCTAAAAATTTAAGAAACAGTATCAGGGAACCTCTGTGTGCATTGGTTTTCTGGAATAATTACACAACACGAAATATATAGCAAAACCCATCTGAACAGGGAAGGAAGTGAAAGCCCATACTCCTTGAGAAAATTCTGACAAGCTGTTGACAAAATTCAGAAGGTGTTGTATTTTGTATCTGGAATTGTTTTGCATATTTGCCATCTTATGATTGTTGCTGATGCATTTTTATCCACTTCTTGTGTTTAGGGGCAGGGAGGGTATGAAAAAGAAGGCTAAGTGTTGCCAGCAAGACAATACACCGTATCTGAACAAAATAATAAAATGGCTGAAATTTGCAAGATCTTTGGAGATGAGAAAAGTACATGCTCAGAAGGATGATAAAGGGGACTGATGTATTAACAAAGCCCTTTGTAGCAGAACCTATAGCATAATGCAGCTTGAATGGAGATATATTACCTGTCTATTTCTACACTAAGGTGAATGTAAATATTAGATGAGGAAAAGAACTACTTAAGCTAACGAACACATTGGATACAAAAATCAGTGTGTAAACTGCTCCTCAATTTAGGGCGTTTATAATTGTGAGAAGAGTCATGTTCCAGAACATCATATTAATAGATTATAGGATAGCCTTTGACTGATTTAAACTGGGATGCCACTTGTCTCCATCAGCGGAAAACTGGATTCACTGATGCACAAAGCCAGCCTATGTCCTAGGCCCCGTGTGCTGTGGTATCTAGGAGTCCATACTGCATTCGGACTATATCCTAAAAAGCACTCAATAACGGTCAGAAAATTGAAGTAGGAAATCATTTGACACTTCCTATTTTTGCTTAGATCTGTATTTTTCTTACACTGTGTAAAGTGAAAAATGATTGGCTTTGGAAATTATTTTGCAAAGTCTGTTCCCATTTGTTTCAGCTATTATATGTCACTAGATGATAAACTAGAGCTCCTGGTTTGAAGCGTAAGATGCAAAGCAGAGTTTTTAGCTGAACTTCACCCAAAATTCGAAGTTATCAAACATACCAAGCAGATCACCACTGGACAGATGCGTAAATGTGAGCAGTGTGCTTAAGCTCACAGGTGAGTCACTGGGCAATTCAGCGATACAACACAAAACCTCTACTTCTAGCAACCAGTTTTCTCAGTAGGCTGGGCTTTCTGAGCATCCACAAGTAGCTACGCGAGTAGTACAGGAGCAAAAGCAAAGATTTGTAAGTTTCCTCATAATGTAATAACATGGACTCTCAAGCACACTACAACTCTCCTCTGTTCATGCAGCCAGGGAAATGGTGGCGTGAATTCCGTCAGTGAAAACCCAGCAGTGAACCTGGAAGACACTACCCCAGCATGCTTGTGCAGTGTCAGGCACTCTGTCAACACCACCACATTCTGTTGGAGAAACATTTCATCTTCTCACATTTCAAAACATTTTCCATTGTTAGAGGGCATAATGTTGCTGTTATATCCAAACATAAGTTGTGGAAACAGAGAGTTGGTTTTCCTGGTTTTATTGCTTTTTTGATTATTTATTTATTTCAAAGAAAAAACCGATGTGGATATTTTCTCAGGAAGAAGAAAGGACTTTGATAAGTTCCTTCACTAGAAACTTCCCAGTAGATATGAACTTCATTAATTTGAGCAACAAATTGTGTCTAGTTTGATGATGGGGGAAAAATCCCCTGCATCTGTGGATCACAGCTAAGGAGAGCACAAACACCATTATAACACTAGGATTTCTTATAAAAATACTGCTTCCGAGCACCCAACTTCTGGATTCCAGATTTCTCCATTCCCGATTAACTCCTCTCCCAGCTTCTCCAAAAGTGCACTGATGGCAAGTATTATCTATTCATGTTCTAGTTCTCTTCATGTCTAATGCGGTAGCATTAGACAAATGCAGCAGTTCTGAGAAGGTGATGAAAATAATAATAGACTACTTGCATCTTGTTTCCACCACTGCAAAAAAAACTTTACTGCAGTGCAGGAATGCCATATAGACTGCCTTGGAGATATCACTTCTTATTAGTGGAAGTTCAAAAACATTCAAAACTCAAAAACATTCAGTGCCTGGAAAGGAGAAATGTTGCTGAAAGCCAGACACTAAATTTCAGGAAAAGCCATGAGAGAATGAGGTCTGGGTTACAAGTCCTTTCCAAAGAGACATTAAATGAGAAGACAATATCATTTGCATTAAGCAGACAATTGCTTTACACTAGTGATTCCTTCATATTCATTTCCAGTAATGTATATATTTCTAATATATATTTATTTTATATATATATAATCAAAGAAAATTAATAGTTTGTGTTTGTGGAGATTAATATTTGGCATCCCGTGAGAGTTCAGTGCATTAACATTTTACTCCAGGCATTACCAGTGTCATGTCAGACATAGGAGGAAACTACGTTTCCTCTGAACAAATATCTGTGACTTTATTATTACTCTGGTTACAGCTGAAGCAGCATGGCTTCTGACTACGAACAAGATGATGACTGCATTAGTAAATTCATTCAGAGCCAACCTGGGGCCTGACACTGCGTTGTAATTACACATAAATGATCTCACCATTCTTCAGAAGTTTCTCTTCCCGAGCATAATCAGATATTACATTTGCTTTGTCAAATGCATGAGAAAGAAGATTTAACAGAAAAGAACAAGATTCTGTGTGATTAAATTTGGTACAAGGAGAGAAAATGGCTTTAATTCCAATAACAATCCTCCTTGCAGCAGGGATTCTCACGTCTGTGGACATCTTTTGGCCCGGAATTTTAACAGTCATTAAGTGATTTATGTCCTCAGTGTCCGCAGATATTCACTGGCTGTTAGCACTTTAATAAAATTGCTAGCTTCAGAGGCCTGGTTTATTTCTCAGCTTCCTGCAGTCTGACAGGAGCGATGACACACTCCATGCAATTAACTCCAAGACCAAATATGAGTATACAATGTGCACAGAAATACTATACTAAAAGAACAGCAAAAGATAAGAAATACCAGAATTAAGGCTATGTGTTCAAGATTTTACTCAGGCTTCCCTCCTTCCCTGACACAAGGATTATTGATGCAGTTAAGACTCCATCAGTATGTGATGAACTCTGAGCTAATGA
>WAAD01037823.1:4628-35040 GCA_013389945.1 Fregata magnificens
AAAAACCCTGTAGATCAGGGGCCCAAGGGAGGGGAAAAAAAAAAAAAAAAAGTCCTATGGGGTGCTTTAAAACTTGATGTTTAGCTACCCACTAGATTCAGAAAGATGGTACAATCATTTCCATACCTTTTATTCTACATCCAGGTCCAGCCACAAAGCAAAACTGTGGAAAGCATATTTCTCACAATATTTCTAGACTTGGTGTGCCCATCATCACTAAAAAGCCAGCAAGACAGACGCAAGAGAGTTCCCTCATAGCAAAGAAAAGGAAGGTCTTGTACAGAAGATCCTAAATCAAAATCCTGGATATCACAAGTCAATTAGCAGCTTCAGCATGTGATAATTATGTGAGCCAGCCTTCTCCCTGCATCATGCTTCCTCAGTCATGCATCATTACTTTACCTCGTTTATCAGGACTAAGCTTTTCAGGACAGGGACCATGCTACTAAATGACCCTGTGGCTCCCACAACATGAACGGAAGTCTGTGTTTGTTACTGTACGAGAAACAAGAGGATATATAAAATGATCATGAGGGGACATCAGGCAAAAGAACACTATTCAGATATTTTAAGGCCATTACCTTAAATCTATAATAGCTTTCAAGCTCATATAGATCTTTATATTTGCAAATCTTTACTCTGGATAAAGATATCAAGGTTGCAGTAATATATTTAGACCCCTCTATACCTGGTTATGGTCCGTGCCAAGTTCCACATCTTTGACAGAACACGTACAAGCCCTCTTAAAATAATCCAGTCTAGATAAGAGCATTTGTCAATGGCCTTAAGCCATTCATATGCGCAAATGGTCATAACCTGACAACGCTTCCCAGATAGTGAAATGAAGTCTTAATAACAAACCTAAGACACAAGCCCTCTGATAAACCGAAGGATAACACAAAAGCCACGCTGCTGCTGTCAAAATAGCATTGCTCTGAGAAACCTCCAGAGCTAAAACATGAGTCACGTTGACTTCCCACTTGCAGAAAGCATCCTGGGTGATTCAGAATCTGCTAGGATTACAAATCACCCTTCAGACGTGGCGCTGCTGGTGCTTCAGGAAAGGTATTCAAAGGAAACTCTGTATCTACAGGGCTGGAAGGTATTTTCTTCTCTTTTGGTGTGATTAATAAATAGAGTTTAGACCAGATTAAAATATCTACTCTACATAGGCAAGGGTCTTCTCTTTTACTAAATTGCTCCCATGCTGCACTAAGAACTTGTATTTGTCCAAAGTTTATCTTTAAGAAAGGCACCTGGCTGCAGCTAAAGGCTGCTGGAGATGGGGAAGCCACCCCTTCCTTCTGGACCTCGTGAAACTCTGGGTCTTTGCTTTATGTAGTCAACCTCAGTAGTAATGCTGCCTCAGGATATATTACGTAATTAAACAAATGAACCCACACTTTATTTTGTCCACTGAACACATGGGGCCCTTTCCAATGCTCTCAGATGTGTACATCACCCTAGGGGATTGCAATACCCTGTCTGTACTGCTCCAGTTCCACTATTTTTGCTACTGAAGGAGCCATTCTGATATCAGAGGTAAGTCCATGAAGGTTAGATCACACCCATGTAAAGCACACAAGATAGTATCTTTTTACTCAGATTACTCCTCTAACATGCTGAAAAAGGAGACTCTTACTGAGAAGAGTGGATACTAATCAGCACAGAGCTTGTTGATGACAAGAAATTGGCTGTTTGTTAGCCTGGTCACCCAAAGACATATCGAAGTCTCAACAAGGAAATCCAATTGTAGCATGATTAATGCCAGTCGTTTGCTCTTTGCCAATCCACCCACACACGCTTCCAAGGATGGTGTTTTTCCACCCTGGCATCTATAATATAGTTAATGCTGTGTGGCTAAAAGGCAGAAGCAGAAATGAAAGAATGTGTGCATAATGCCAAATGGAAATTATTATAGGCAGTACAATTAGCAATCTGTGTATCTGCCTTACTATGACTCCCCAGGTCAGAGCACACTCACATTGCTACAGTGTTGAAGAAAACATTTCTTTGCCATTGCAAGAGAATACAAAGCCAAAAAATCTCCAAATAATCCAACCCCAAAAACGTGTATCAATTAGTGGCAAACACAAGAGGACTCCACTACAGTGTTGATTTTACTACAGTGAAGACTACAGCAAGAAAACTGCCCCACTCCTACATTCAGTAGAAATATTTTTCCTTTCAAAGTTAAGGGTGCATGAACACTACACTCACCAGCAGTGAAAAGATTCCTTTAATTCAAACTGAAGTCAAGGAGTTATAACACTGCACATTTTTTCACGTCTTTGCTCAGTTAGGTGCATTTCCATCATTTCACTTGCGCCCAATAGCTGCTCTCTCTGCAAACAGCCCTACAGAGATCAACAGGCAGAATTCTCACCTTTACTGAGCAAGCAGAATACATGAGGATACCCGAATAAAAGAGGCCACAAAAAGAAAGATGGGAGGATTTGTTTCTTCAGGGCTGATGCACCAAATTGATTTTCACACCACTCTGAGAACATTAGCTTGGACCTGACTTTTCATGAAGGCCTTGGTCCAGGAAGTCCATGACCAAAAGCTGAAGTAATGATGGGATTATTGACACCTCTGAAGTAAGGCAAGTGCTTTTTGGAACTGGCAAAAACACACACAAAAAAGGAAAAACCCAACAACAAAAAAACACCAGCACACACACACACACCACACACACCACCACCCCCCCAAAAAAAAAAACAAACCACACAGAGGCAGGTAGGACAGGAGAGGTGATGAAAACCTCTGTATTATTTTCAGCACTTTCTTTTTTCAGTCTTCAGGTTTTAAATGCACAAAAATCTCAGAGGAATGCTACTCATTTTCTGTATCTGTTCTTTCTGAATGTGGCTGCGCATTTCTTTTTTTAAAACAATTTAATATATTCTTAACATGAAACATTTAATGTCTGTTGCACAAATGTGTAATAAAATTCAGCCCTGTGGCTAATAGGATCCATTTGAAACAAACGTGCAGTTTTAAAATGTCTTCATCTGAATGTTCCTGTCTTTGAAGGGAGCAATTCTCTTCTCCCATCCGCTACAGAACAACAGGGATTGAGAGGAGCAGTAGGAGGGAGTATTTCAGCTTTGGTTTTGTTTTGCCAACCCAGGGTTTTGGATGGCAGAGCTGTACCCCACTGCACTGAAGAAAAGGAATGCTGCCTTAGAGGCATTGATTTTAACAGGTATTAGAAGTATACACAAATAGAAGAAGAAAAGCAGCCCCAGACATTTTCAAAGGAAGGAAACCAAAGGGATTGAGATATGGTACAAGGGATAACTACTGCTAAGTGGAGTCTTCTCCTAACCTAGATCTCACATCACTCAGGGCCAGTTTACCACCATTTACAAGCATAAAGGAATTATTAGTGGTTGAAGCGGATCCTCTACACCACCACTGAGAACCCAGCTGTCTCTTAGCCCCAGCAGAAGCAGCCTTTTGGTGGACAAGCCATGTTTCTACGGTCATGGAACAGAAGTGCATCTGAACCACTGAAGGCTGAAGACTGCCTGGCTTTACCGTCTACGCTTCACAGTTGATTACTTCAGATTAAGCTCTTGATGGATCCCCATAGACTGAACACCCCTTAGCAGTTGGAGCATGTCTTCCAATTCAGTTCTGTGTGAGTTAAAGTACAGTATGTGGGAATGATTGGGAGATTTACTTCAAAAGTATGTTCCTGATCCAACCGAAAACAGTAGTGTAGATTCAGCCATAAACACCCAAGAATGTCAGGCCAAACACTGTGTTGCAATCAATTATTCTCCTGTCAAACATAAAAGAGTTGCAATTCTTACTAGCTCCAAAGCTAAGGAATTTTTGTTAATATTAATGTAGTGTTAAGACAGGAGTCAACGAGCTGTTTTGTTATTACACATAATGTTTCAAACTGTTTTCCTAACAGGTGAGTGAGGCTTTAGCCTTTGAAGAGAGCTGTTAATTTTAAGTTTTGTTCAGCAGTCATTCTTGGAGAAAATCAGTGGCAGTTAGCAGAGTTTGCTTTCTGGGGATTTTTTCCTACCCTCTCTAAACCTGTAAGCAATTTCTAGGCTAGGGAAGCTTCCTAGGAAGGTGTCGTTAGCTTTCAGGGTGGCATTTCTGGAAGACAGAATTATCAGAGTACTTGCTTTGTGATGGCCTCTGTTCCAGCCCTGGCATGGGTGTGTAACTAAAGAGAGATGCATCTAATATACTAATTCTCTGCTGTCTCCTCCACAGGGAAGCTGATCTGCAAATCCGAAGTTTCTTTAACATGCAGCAGCTGCACTACACAATGTCCAGAAGAGACACCTCCACTATCTGAATAGTCAAGCATATTTTTACTTTGAAAAAGATCTGATTATAAAAGCACATGCTGCAAGTAATATTGGATTTAACACGTTTTGTGATTAAGCATGTACATGCAGCTTTGCAGGTGGAGAACAGACTAATGTAACTTAAATGATACACTTAGAGAAAAGAAAATTATTAGCCTCCATTTTGTTAAATGTGTAGCTAGGGAGTTTTAAACAAAAAGAGGGAGAGAGAAGGATGTCATTCACACAAGAACTTCACTCTCACTCGTACAACACTGAGCTTGCAAACAAAGCTTACATCTAACTGATTTTGGAATTGCATTCAGTAAAATTAGACAAAACTACAGCCAGAATAAACATTTATTTTAAATGAATCATGATATAAAAGCACTAATTTCTGTTTCTAATTAATTTTCTAAAACAAATTATAATCACATTTCTAATAATTAGCATTTCTGGTTTGCAAGCATATTTTAGCCACTTTGTTCTTATGCAGCATGAGAATAAAAACTGAGAGTAGAAAATAAGTCAATAAAACCAAAAAGCCCTCAGTGCTGCAAAATACAGAATGAAAAGGACAATGGTAACTTCCAGTGATGTGTAAAGCCCTATGGGGCTTTTGAGTTTTAATTGGGTAGCAAAGATTTGTACAATACCAGCTATCATCAGTTACGTAATGCCTCGCATCCTTCTTTTATCTGTGGCCATTTCTGTGGTATTCCTGCAAGCTAAGGCTATTTCTGAGCTCTTAGCAACAGGTTTGTGTTACATCTCTCCTTGTGAGGACATAATGTGAACCCCCCTCACGCTGGCAGAAGTCCTGATGCATAGACTGCTGTGGAAACGATCATTGCTTAGAGGAGAAATAAAAAGGTAATATCATAAATACATGTTATTAATCCAAGGTACCTCAGGAATGTGCTGCAGAGTGCTGGTAAATTGTGGGAAGGTGTAAAGCTCTGGGCAAAACCGTTCTGTGGAGCAACATGGCTGTTTCAATGGAAAATTTTTCACAACCCCTCTCTCCTCGGTCATACGCTTACGAATGGACCCAGAATACTACACGGTGTTCTTTATTTGTGTTTCTGCGGCACCAGATGTCTCAGTTGAAGCATTGGTAAAAACATAGTTGTTGTAAAAGAAGAGAGGAAGTTAAGCCCTCTCTAAAGCACTCACAAGATAGGTCCAACTCTGTACTACTAGTCTGGTATCGCAGACCAAACCACGAAGGCTGATCGGGTATAACATTTCAATGACATATGACCCCACCTCTCATCTCTGCAATGACGCTCTCTGTTAAAGCACATAAGCCCCAAGTCATTCAGCTGACTGGAGAGGTGTTATCTTTGAGCACATCCAGTACCAGAATAAGGTTTTCTCATTCCTCTTGGCTTAGGCATCACTGCACAATAATTCCTTCAATACCGGTATTTTAAAATGTCTCACTTTTTTTCAGCCCATAGGTAACCTTTTGTCAAGTTCAGCTGTGACCATTTGTCCTGGTTTCGGCTGGGATAGAGTGAATTTTGTTCCCAGTAGCCGGTATAGTGCTGTGTTTTGGATTTAGTATGAGAATAATGTTGATAATACACTGATGTTTTAGTTGTGGCTAAGTAGTGCTTACACTAGTCAAGGACTTTACAGCTTCTCATGCCCTGCCAAGCGAGAAGCTGGGAGGGGGCACAGCTAGGACAGCTGACCCAACCTGGCCAAAGGGCTATTCCATACCATGCTCAGCATATAAAGTTGGGGGGAGTTGGCCGGGGGGTGGCGACCTCCGCTTGGGAACTGGCTGGGCATCGCTCGGCCAGTGGTGAGCAATTGCATTGTGCATCACTTATTTTGTATATTCTTTTATCATTTTTATTATTACTACTATTTTCCTTTCTTTTTCTGTCCCATTAAACTATCTTTAGCTCAACCCATGAATTTTACTTTTTTTTTTTTTTTTTTTTTTTTTTTTCCTCGATTCTCTCCCCCACCCCACTGGGGCAGGGCGCAAGCGAACAGCCACGTGGTGTTTAGCTGCCTGCCAGGTTAAACCACAACACCAATACAGACATACAAAAACAGTTCCTTGCAACAAGTCCGCAATGCTGCATTTACATTAACAAAAGTCACTTTCATTGAGAGATGGTATGATCTAAAAGATCCAGCACACCACAGCTCTTCCAGAGACCTTATTTCATCCCTTTCTGGCTCTTTTCCCAGTACATAAGATTCTTGAGCAAGACACTTGCCATCTGAGCATTTGATAGCTGTCACAGAGCACGGTCCACGGTGTTTCCTTTGCCCTTTGTAACAGTGATGTGCTTTCAGTGCTTATGCTGTTCAGCACAACCTGATCCCTTTACATGTAGGCATTTTGCAACTGCTCAAGCTCCAAAGTTGTCGGATGTATCTGAATGCAATCACATGTTGCAATCACCATGCCCTGCTAATTTAAGGCCTTGGGTAGAAGGATACCATGACCTAATCCTTCTTGCTTAGTGATTTACAAAGTCCTAATGCAGAATATCATCAAACTTCAAAGCCTGTCCCTAAAATTCCCTCTACTTTTTACTCTGCTGTTTTGTCTACCCATACTTTTTCCTCTTTTTATTTTTTTTTTTAAATAGGAAAGTGTTTAAATGGCTCTTTCGTGTATTGATTAGGCTAGTACTTGAAGAAGGGAGGTGATTGATGAATATACCTGTTCATTTAACGTAGGTCTGAGGCAGCAGTGAAATTAGTTGCTGACTTAAGTAATTTAGTCACAAAATTATGCTCATGTAAGTAGCAAATAGAGTATTTCTGCTGTGCAGTCAGAAAGCCAACTTTTGATGCTCACAACAAAAAAAGAAATTCTGCATGTTACTTCTTTATAGCAAGTTGGACAGAGCAGTGACTATCTGGTGGATTTTTGCAGGAAACCCATAGAGTTAAGGGTTGAAAAACCACTGTTTTTTAGCCAGTGA
Source organism: Fregata magnificens (assembly GCA_013389945.1). Classification (NCBI taxonomy): domain Eukaryota; kingdom Metazoa; phylum Chordata; class Aves; order Suliformes; family Fregatidae; genus Fregata; species Fregata magnificens. Next base: position 11,905 of record WAAD01037823.1, read on the forward strand.
TAAATCATCCCATGTAGAATTTGTGAAGCTGTTATGTACTGAGGAAATTACACTTTTTCCTTTCCAAGTACACATCGAGGCTAGAAAGAATTACAGTGCTATATACACATAGTGAAACCTGTTCCAAGCACCTTGACAAATTGATAAGACAGAAGCTGCCTTTAAAAAAACCAACCAAACAAAAACAAAACCCCAAACCTCTGGCTTGATTGTGCTGGGTTTCTAATGGAGGTACAGCAGAAATGCTTTCACAGTTTTGGTAACAGCTTTAGGCAGGCAGCTGCCTAAACAAATTCAGATCTCTTAAAAGGACAGAAAGGTACACATGCCGCTTGACTCCATGGAAAGGAAGGCTGGCCCAATGTTTACAGAGCCCTCTTCTTTTCTATAAGGCAACTAGGCCCCTAAGGTGAAATACTCTACTCTCCATTTATGGGACAGGCATGCCATGCTGCTGAGGATGTGAGTGCACTTTTTGGCAGTCCATACAGAACAGCTCTGTGTCTGTACCACATTTGTACTACTGCAGCACTGACGCACCTTTGTCAAGTATCATTAGGCTAGATTCTACATGAATAGAGTGAAACTCTCCCTGCATCCCACAGAGACCAGCGGTCGGGGGGGCAGGTTCACCAGGAGCTCAGTGACACAGCAGCAACTCCTTTTCTCCACTCCCACCGCTGCTCAGCATAAGGCAGATGCGGTGATGCAGCAGCGGTCACCATCTCTTCTGCTCCTCCCTCACAGTGCACACCCTGCTACCACTGTTCTTTGGATTTTATACAGACGAATTACACCAGCAAAAGCCTTAGTATAGATGCAGTTACAGCAACAAAAAAGCTTTTATTAGTGCCCTCTATTTTGCCAGAGGAACTGGAGTTAGCTTCATGTCTACTGAGAAGTTTACCGGTGCATTTTAAATTCTCTTATTGGAGAAGCTTTTTGTGCCAATGAGGCACTTCGGCTCCTATATCTTGCACCAGTTTTTAAGCATAGCCATACCAGCAAAGACTTTCTGGCACATCAAGACGCCCAAAGACAAGTACACAGACCACAAGCAGACTGGAAAACACAAGGAAGCCCAAGTCAGCATAGTACTGTGTTGCTCAGTGCTCTCAAAAATGTCTTACTGGGACAAACGTTTTCAATTCTCCTTGCAACAAGGACAAAACAGTCACCTCTTCTGCATGCAACACAGCCATTTGCATTGCAAGAGCAGTATTCACAGCCTCCCGAGCACCCTCAGGTCTGGTGCTAAGGCCTGGGGGAATCCAGAAGCCCTTCCTAAGAGCCAGGGCTTGCTTAGCTCCCAGCTGCCCAGAGCCTGCACATCCCTCTTATGAGCTGCTTGTCAGCAGGCAGATGGGATTTTAGTAATGGCAACTGGTAGCTCTATAATAATAAATCTTAGCAGAATTAGGTAACAAAAGGAAAAGTATAATTGCTGAGCTTCTCAGCAAGTTTTTGGAACATTTCATTTAAGCAGGATGGCTGGCCAAGTTTTCTTTAGGCGGCTATAAATATAAGAATTGAATATCGTTATGAAAGTATATTTAGGCAAACTGTTACAGCAGAAACCTGGTGATGGAGTGGGTCTCACCTCTCAGCTCTAGGTACTTCAATTCTAAGTCTTATTAAGTTACTGTCACACAGAAGAAAGTGGCAAGTACAACAGCATGAAGACAAAGAAACAGTGGGTATATCCTCACCGCAAAAGGTGGCTGAAGTGATCAGTGCCTTACCTGGCCTAATCCACATTACAGCTACAGCAGCACCCACTGCAAAGCTGCATCTGCATCACTAGGGTGCACCTTCCAGATCCTGCAGTCCTATCACTCAGTGACTGGGCAGAGCTGGCCAGAAAGTTGTTCCATTGTAAGAAATTCTGAAAAAAATCTGAAAGAGAAGACAACGCATTGTTATTCAAATTCAAAATTATTGTTACATTTTTCAGGAAAACAAAGAACAAATCAAGAAAAAGTTTGGTTTTGAACCTCACCTCCAGGCCCATCCCACCAAACACACAGACATCTGGTGAAATCAAAGGCAAGGGAGGGATTGCAGAGGAATGACTATTTCAGCCCAAATTCTGGCAGCTCTGGGAAAGCGTTTAAGTTACTGCTCAGCCTGTAGGATTGGAAAAGTGCTGCCCTGAGAGCCTTACTGCTCCTGTGCACCAAGGGTTAACTCGGGAGGAGCTGGCACCAGTCACTCTCAGAGAGGAGACAAGATAGGACCAGGGCTGTGACCCAAGAGAGCAGCTTTTACATTCTCAACAAGCTAATATGTGCTATAGGAACACAATAAACAATGATTACAACCTGCATACTACTTCTCTGGTTGTGTGTCACTTAGTGTTTGGGGTCCCTTTCCTCCAAATCAGCAGCAAGTGGTCTGGCACACGTCTAGAACATTTAAAACACCAACGCAAAGACAACCTCCCTCTTCTTTCTTTGCCGATCTCTTTATCTTTCAGCACTGCTAACGGGTCTGCTGATTACAGAGCAGTGACAAAGCCTGATTAGGGATGCATCATTAAAAAAAAAAAAAAAAAAAAAAAAGATGGGGGGAAAGGAAGGAGCCAATATCCTTGAGATCAGATGATTTCCCAAAATGTTTGATCCCTCAGATCAAATGCAGTGTTTTTCCTCCCACTGTGCGCGCGCATGTGTGCGTCTCCACCAGTTTACTGGCAGGTACCACGGTCCTTAGAATTCCTGATCACAGTCATAGGAGAATCATAGCAGAAAGGAACAAACATTGTTCATTAAAAGACAGCCTTGAGTTGTTTTTTGCCAGTTTTCTTGCTTTAGGCTGATACTTTGGTGTTCATTCAAACCACTGAAGTCTCTTATCAGGGACAGCACAGCATAGAACTTGAAATGGAAAAACACAGGCAATTTGAGTTTCCTTAGAAAATATTAGAAGGCAAACTTTGAAATGTCTTAATTTTAAACTTCTTTCTGTTCACAATTATCTCTCCCTAAAAGCAAAGTGATGACAATGAAGTGACAAAAAAAAAAGGGGGAGTGGGGAGGAAAAGAAACTAAAAAGGGGAGGCAGAAGAAAAGAAGAATCTGGGAAGAAAAGATTACTTCCCCAGGGTTTCTGTTCTGCTTTTTCATGTATATCATCTTCCTAGCCACAGAACAGGAAAATGATCTTCTATTAATCACATTTAGTTTAACCATCCATTAAAAAGTATTTTAATATCACCTGTCTCACAAAACACAAAAATTGCAGCCATATCATTTGCCTGATGCACTCACCTTTCTTCATGAAATAAAGTTTATGTCAAAGGAAATCCACGAACAAATGAGGGTCTGTATCATCCCACCACCAAACTTTGATAACTTGGATTTGCTAATGCTGGGAATGTAATAGCAGAACTAAAATTTCCAGCAGAGCACACTGGGTTTTTTCCTTTCCCACTATTCATACGGGCTCAGCAGCCCATAGTGAGAAGCAGAGCCCATGATGAGTGCAACGTCCCAGCCGGGTACCCCATCCAGGGCTGGGGGTCCCTCTCTTGGTCTGCTTGTCAACCTTGAAGTTGTCCTTCCCTGATCTGTGCCTGTAGAGTACTGAAACCCACTTCCCTTACCACATGTGGTGCAATTTCTAGATGCAAAGCTGCCTAAAACAGTGCTACAGAGTAAGTGCTCTCATACACTTGCTTGTTATCTAACAGAGCTCACATCGTACTGCAGCTCAGCATTTGACTAATTTGACAGACTATAAGAGATGGAGAAATCCAAGTCCCCCTCATTATTTAACAGGCCTTGAGGTGTAAAATCATTGGAGCAACCTGCCAAAAGAATCTCATCTTTTAAACTCTTATTTTGAACCCATTCGGGTTTTCAGGTAACCAAGAAACTCATCTTTATTCGTAGGCAATTTGTTTTACAGCTGCCTGTAATCTCCCAACTTCCAGACTGAAAATCATTTAAAAACAAATGAGCTTCCCTGCAGATAAAATTCGGAATCTCTCTGAGCTTTCAAGATAATAAAACTAAAAGGCAATGTTAAGTTGAAAGGGGAGATGAAAAACAGAGGAAACCAAAAAGTCCCATAAAGTTCAGAATTTAACCTTAAGGCTAGAAGAAATGGGCAGAGAGTAAATTCTTCATTTCCATACACCATTTTATAGGGAATTGGGATGAGAGCAGCAGCGGAGCACAGTATCTATGTCTGTTCATATAGCACTGTTCATATTCTCATGTGTTTTTGTATGTGCGTGTTTGTACTCCAGCTGGGCCTAGTGCCATCACATATTATACATTCACAGCTTCAGACTTTACAGCCAAGATTTTCAAAAAGCTCTAGTAGCTTGAGGTGCCTCCAACGCTGAAACATCCTAAGGCGAGCAGCTTGGCAGCGCCTTCAGTAAAGGAGGCCTTTTTAAGGTTTCTCAGACTGGATGCTCAAATAGGCTGGTATGCCGTAATCATCAATTTGTGACAAAACCTGGCAGTAGCATGAGGCACATTTCCACATATATAAACTGCTGATGGAGTTGGTAGGCAGTTTTGATTGGACATTTCAGTAATATCTGATATCAAATATAGGATAATTCTAAACCTCCCTTTTTTCCAGTACTTTCACGTTCTAATGAACTACATGAAAACGCTTTGCAGGAACACTCTGCGTACTGTGGCCTGTCACCCGTGAAACACATCTCCCTTTGTTGGTCGGTAGCACTAACCCCACGGTGCCCCATGACAGCGGCTCCTCTGTGATGGACCGCAGAAGCACAGCCTCTTGCTGTCAATGGTATAGCACAGTTTCCACTCCAACTTCTACAGCATACGGCCCGTGTGAACTAGCGCAGAGATATGATACAAGAAACTGGACGTAGACCCACTGGAGAATCAAATTCCCCTCCCGACAAGCGATGGGATCTTTTCCACTGAACACAGAACCACATTCTTTGGTCTGTCTCTGCAGAATTTACCACTCTCGTCTTTATTTCAGTTCACACAGATGCTTGAAGCCCACTTTGAGAACACAGGCAGCTGCATGTCTTGTTCATCTAATGCCAAGCATTAAGTAAGTTATTCAGTTTTTCTACTAGTTTTACAGATTCTTACAGACTTGCAAAAGTCTTCCTGCGTATGCGTGATAATTGCAATGATGCACAGCATACGATTTTGTCACTTTTATAAAGTTTCCCTCTTAACTTGAAGAAGTGCCTTGAAAACAATTAAAGTGCAAACACCCTTAATCGTATTCTCCTTCTCTTCTTCCATGAAAATTCAGCAGTACAACCTCATCCTTGTTTAGGCTCACAACATTCTTTACCTCTTCCTTCCTCAAAACTTGGTCTGCCACATATATGCTGCAAATGTCCCTCCCTGTGACGGTTCAGCTGCACTGGTCATGGTACCATGGAGGGAACTGTGCACCGGTGGCTGCGGGAGAACCGCTCACTCTCCTTTACTCTACAAACTCCGACAGCCTTAGCACATATAAGAAAAAGACTTATGTAATCTTTTCTGATGAACACACTGGGTAACAAGCTGCCACTGCTGTGAAAAAAATAGCTATTTTATTGGAGAAATGGAAGGTGCCTTTAATATAATAAACAGGGAGGACAGGATAGAGGAAGACTATTAGGCAAGAAAATGAAAACAGCTTGCCCAAGAAGAGGTTACACCTCTCAGCACATTTTGTAAGGCTTCGCATACATGCAAATGTCCCTCTGCGCTTCTGCACATCAGCACAATGTAAAAGACTAGATAAGTCTGTAGGGGGGAGGAAAAAAAATTAGGCCAGCAAAGGAACTCATGTACACACAACGGTTCCAAAAAATTAGAAAGAAAAAGGGAGAAAGCAGGCAGCACAATCATTTGCATGGACTGACTATAGATCTCCTATCCAGACATTTCAGACAAGACAGGCTGGGAAAATCAGCTGCATAACAACAGAGCAGGATACTGATAGGGTTGCTGTTGAAGGAGTACAAGGAATAAAGGACGCTGGCTTCTTGCAACAAAACCAAACCCTTTGAATCCCTGTCTTCTCCCCACACCCAACTGTTATGAGAACAGAAGGAGACTGTACTCTGGCATTAAAAATATTGGCACCATGCCCCTCTAAATCATTTGTGCAAAGCAAAGAGGTACCATGCAACAGCACCACATCTACAGTGTATCCTGAAATCAGCCCATGCTGACACAGCATCCCAGTACTGATAGCCCAGACGGCTTGGCATGGAGAGCATTGTGCCAGTCATGCAGCCTTCCCAGGCAACACACATACCCATTTCAGGCAGGCTAAGAGGGTACGGATCTTGAAATCACAGCCTTGACTCTGCAACAAGACATACCACCTTTCTCACTGCACTCCTAATGAAAGAGGAGCATGAAAAAGCCTGGGGTCCCAACTCCTGATAGCAGCAGTAATTCAGCCTATGAAAAGTAATAATCCAAGAGAGTTTAAAACAATCATGAAATTAAAGAATTTGAGATCAGTCAAGAAGCAAATATGTTTTTACACACTTTCAGGATGCTGTTTCTAAGAGCACATGCAGCGACATAAATTCATGCCAAACAATTTTTGTGCTCCAGTAACCAAGCAATGACTTCAATGTCACTCATTACAAAGGTGTTACCCCATAAAGGGCACAAGGCCCTTACAGCAGCTCAATATCAAAACGCTGAAATACACACTGTGTGTTTTCTTTTGCAGGGAGAAGGAAAAAAACATTGTTTGACCTTCAACTCCGCAGCCTTTTCCGCACCTACCACAATCCTAAGGCTGAAAAATATACTCCTCCTTCTCAAAAGAAGGAGGAAGATCCATATCTAGCAAACAGACAGATCAAGTGAATCACCATTTGTAGAGAAGTAATTATCAACATGCGGCTGAGGGGTATATGATCCTGTTTGCAACATCAGAGCAACAGCAAAGCTTCACCGGAAAGATCCCATTAGTTTTGTCTGACAGCAGAACCTCAAAGCTGCCCTAAAGGCACACCGTATCCACAAAGAAGCATTTCTTAGCAAGACCCAGGCATCTTTCTCTCTCTCCGGTTCATAAGGTTTCACCATTGTCAAGAAAGATTTCCAAAATGAACTTTTATTTTTCCATTTTAAACTGAATGAATGAAAATAAAAAGTAGAATAGAATTATCCTCAGTTCACTGATCCACACCAGCAGATGTCTGGCGCTCACCCTCACCTTCTTTCTGTCCAAAAGAATTCATAGCATGGTGCTCTAGGATGTGTCTCGGCCTACTAAACCTGCATTGTCTAACTGTAAAATATATGGCTTTGCACTTGTGTTTTGAGCCTCATAAACATTTGTGACCATATTTAAAAGATCAAAGTAAATGAATGATGCATATTTTCAGCTACGTTGTCTTCAGTTACTTAATTAAATGCATCTTCTCAGGAATATAATAAATGTAATTATTTCCATTGGATCAGCCAACACAGCATGCTAGTACTGGATTACCTCACCAAAAAAAAAAAAAAAAAAAAAAAAGGAAGGAAGGAGGAAAAAAAAAGGAAGAAAACAGCAGAATTCCCAGCCCGGGACCAAGTGCTAAGCAGGGCTGTGAGAGGGGTCAGATGATAGTGTTGCCACATCATTTGGGAGAACTGCAGGATTTACCATCTGCAGCCACTTTCAGAAGTGACAGAGACAGCACCCCCACCTTATCAACATGAGCCAGAAAGCAGCCGGTCCAAGGAAGCTCTTTGCATTATTTTTCTGCTACTCCTGGCGAATAAGGTGAACCCTAATCAACAAGGCATGAAATTGAGATCACTTACAAGAAATGCTGGGAGAGGTCAAATTTCTCCAAACTTTGCAGAAAAGTCTTACACCAGCTTTTAGCAAGATGGGGAATCACATACTGAGTTAAAGATATTCAATGGTTTGGGCTGCTGGTTTCAATTTTCAAACTGCATCTGAAAACAAAAACCTCTGATACAGACTGATGCTATGCTTAGTGAAACCTAGCATTATCTAATCTAACTGTAAAATAGTCAGTAGTTTAAAATTCAGTCATGTCAGCTGGAGTCTAATTTATCTCTCCCCTGTGGATTCCAAGTGTCTTTTCAAAGCTTTTTGGCATTAAAAAGCAGAGCCAAAAAAAAAAAAAGCAGAATTTATGGTAAGAATTCTGTATCCCCCATACAGCTTTGTGCCAATATATGGGGGTTTTTTTCTGATTGAAAGAATAAAAGGTGACGGCTAAGATAAGGTCACATCTCTAACATCCACAGCACCTCAAACCAAAGGCTTGTTCAGTTTGTCAGTAATAAAATGGATATTATGAACTAATTAATCTTTAAGAGTGAACATTATGTAGAAGACATAGGCAGAAATAAAATTTTTCATCCTGTAAAATTTTGAGATTTACACTTGCCTCTGCTTCTTTTTGAGGAAAAAACCCCTCAACCAAACACACACAAAAAATACAGCAAATAATTAAATCATCTAGAACAGCGATCACTGACCTGGGAGGTGGCAGAGATGAGTTCAAACCTCATTTCTGAATCAATTCAAATGAAACTTGAATAGAAATCTCCCAAGAGCAGCTTAAGCTCTGTCATATTCCACATAAGCGTACAACTCCAACAAAACAAAAAAACCGAAAGAAACAAAAAACCCCACCCCAAAAAACCAGACAAAAAAAGAAAAGAAAATACACAGCAGTATGGCCTGGTGGTTAAACACGCACCTACGAGTGTGTTTGACAAATCCTTTGAAATAGCCTTTCAAAGATTACTGTTCTGCCTTGTCAAGATAACCGACATTTTCTTAAAGAACTTGTCTCTTAAAACCAAAGTTACACGTGGATGAGAGATTTAAAGAATGGAATAAGAAAGTATGAGCTTTTTCAGCGTTACAAGGAAAAACCAACAGGCTACATTTGAAAAAATGATGGAATCCAGCAAAGATGGATTTTAATCAATGTGCTTAGACTCCACAATGTAGCTTGTGTCCTGATGAAAAGACGGTCTGAAAACAAAAGCACCCAAGGAACTCTGTAATTCTGGAATACGAGTCTGGTACAAGGATCACCAGAAGCTATTCAAAGGTCTGTTTACATGCTGCTTAAGTTACTACACAAATTAAGAATTAAATTATTGTCATTAAAATTATTCACAAAATCACTATTTTTTTTTCTTCATTATTTAACTGTGAAGCATTTATTGCCACAAAACCTTTACATAAACTTGCCGATTTCATTCAGGAAAATGTTTTGCTGCACGTTTCAGACAGCATAAGATTCTTTGCCTCTTCCTCTCTTTTATCTAAGCATGGGACTTGCATCTTCAAATTCTGTTGCAAGCAATCTCAAGGAATGTATCGTCACTAAAAACAAAGTTCAAATAAAAAAGAAGCACAGCCCCATTTTTGATGCATTTTGATATAATATTACAAACTCTTTGAGCATGGACTATCTGTGTACAGCCTTGCACACATTTTCAAGTTTAGAGAGCACATTGGTTGTAAAAGACTCACAGGTTGAACTGTTGCCCCTATTATGCCAATGACAAAACAGCCCATTAGTTCAGCTGGACCAGAAATTCACCTTTAGATTTTAGGGCTACTCAGTCTAACCTCCTGTACAGTCTAAAATACACAGGACAAAGAGTTTTTACAAGTAATTAATGCTCCAAACTCTGTATTATAAAATTATCAATCTTAAATATTCAGTGTATGTAATGTCCTTTACATTCTGAGAATATGAAAAGACTTCATGAAAGCCCTAAGAAAAATTATTTATATTTTCTTTTAAAATTACCTGCTTCCCACCCTGGCTAATAACATTCATAGCACACCAGCTGAGCACAAACAAGTAAGTATTAAATTAGAAAGTGGTGCATCAGGTTTTTTTCCCTGTCCCCCAACACTGAATGCAAGTTTCCAATTCAATACGAATCTATCTTAAAAACAAATTCATGACTTTTGTTGTCAGATTTTTGTTGTTGTTGCTGTTGTATTAAGAAATGTAAAATCATATTTCATTTTCATCAAAGTAAGTACCAGCCAATTTTTTGTTTCTCCAAGCATGGATTGAATTACAGCACCTTGTTTCCTTTCGCACATACCGTGTTTCCTCTCCCCTTTTGATTGCTGTTGATTAGTTCAAAGAGCAGGCAGTGGAAGTAAAAGATGTTGTAATAAGATAGCGAAGTCAAGCACTTTCAGTTATGAAATATAACAGATGTCCTGAAGATGTGACATAAAATCTAATCTAGATTTACTGTGATGATTAGAGGAAATCACAATTTAAAGTAAATAAAATAATTTGCGAAAATCTACACCACCTTGTGAGGATGCAGACATCTCCATTTTTCTGCAGATGCTTCTTATGAATGAAATAAATATTAATTTTACTTGAAAAAATATTGAGAACTCAACCCTAAACAATACTTGTGCTCTAGGAAATTGAATATGTGAAAATTCAGATCAGCTATTCATGTGCCTGTGACACTATGAAGAACGTGAATCTCTCATCTGAAACAGTAGACTAAGAAACTGCAAAAAGATATTTGGGAAGAGAGGAAGATGCCATGTTTGAAACAAATGCTTTTGTTCTTAAACGACAATGGAAGTGAGTTAATTGCTTCATAATGGAGAAAGTATTGAAGTATGAAAATAATCTGCAATTCGGAGAACTGTTGTGTGTCCACAAGTTAAGAGTTTATTACCAATGCTTTATTCATTTATTTTAACATCGCTGCACTAAACTCCCACTATCATTTGTCTGCTCGCATTAATCTTCTTGAATTTTAGCAGATTCTAGTTCCAGCCTGGAAGTGCTGGAAGCAGATAACTAAAAACAACTGTATATGTGGATACAATCACTTGATAAACCAAGGTAACGAAACACCCTCCTTTCTGCAACTGGGAAAAGCACTGAGGTTTCAGTTAAAAAAGAAACAAATAAACAGAAAACAGGCATCAGAAGCTTTTCAAACACAAAATCAAGAGCAGTCATTTTCTGGTTTTCCTACAGGAAAAAGAAGAGCCCCACAGTTTCCTGTAGGTATTGTTTTGGAGATTAACACAGAGCCAAGGAAGGTAGCCATAAACCACATTTTACAGCATCATTAAATTATCCAGAAACCACAGGCTTATTATGTTAAGTACCGTACGTGTTCTTAGAGCAGTAAGCCTCCCCCAGTTTGTATTTTGAATATATAAGACCTGTGACAAAAAACATTCTTGCACTCATTTCTGGAGGTCTCCTTGCCCCTTTCTGAAGATGGCCTTGTTCTTCCACCCAAGAAACCCCGAGCGATTACGCCTCTCGGCCTGGGACTCGCCAAATATTCCCACCAAGGTCTCCGTTTCCCCTCTCTCACCACAGTTCCCCCTCTGCCCAGCTACATTTGTGCTGTAACTCTTGGACACCTTTGGCATCAGAGCATCAGAATAAGCTGCTCACATCCACACTAAGGTCAAAGCACTGAGCAATGGCCCTTGTAGGCAGTTTACGCTCTGTCGTTACCGTATTATATATTACAGGACTAGGCACTTTAGAAATGATTCACAGTATAGAATGTCCACATCCACAGAATAAGTTCATCGTAGTCCTTACTTACTGAATTGCTTTTGAGTAACTATCTTCAATCGCTCTGTCCATCAGAAGCCTCAGTTCGTTCAAAATTCGTCACTATAGACAAATGATTTAAAATGTTCCTCCCCACAGTTCGGTAGCTGAAGTCTACCTCGGGTGGATTCGCCTTGACTGTTTCAGAAGGATGGAAATACTGACCCAAAGTCTCCTTTAAAATATAATTTGCAAACCTGACACATTATTTATTTATCAGAGGGAACTGAAACTGTTTCCATATTTCCCTAAAATAAACATACCAGGGAGTGTTGAGTTAGTTTAAATAACATTGCCTTCAATTTGACCTGCCGACTACACATCAGTTCAACTGTTAATAAGCCTTCAGACCACACCTCATCTCCAATAAAAAATGAATTTTAACATCAGCAAGTATTCTCATTGCAGCAGCTGCATTGGCCTTCAAAACCCCAATCACTGGAAAATTCTGCTAAACTAATGGAAAATGTCCAGTCTCTCTCTCAGAAAACGTGAGCTAATTTATATGTAAACCCATGTAACACCGTGTTTCATTTCTTCAGGCCTGACTCACACTGATAAGCTGTTAGTCCAAATAAGGGAAAAAAATCTCCTTTAACACAAAATTAGCTGTTGAGCATCCTGCTCATTCACTCTGTGCTTGATCTGAGGTTTCTCATTCAATGGTATGGAAAACAGCAGGACCAAAAAAGAGCACTGGAGGACCTCCGGGTATTTTGTTCTACTCCTGTTAATAGAGGAGGGTTTGGAGCCTGGAGGATCTCTCACGTCCAGGACTGGAAGAGGTGAAGTCAGCCACACCACCTAGGAAAGGGACCTTACAGCTGTTTCGAGGGCTTGTCTGTTTTAGCAAAATTTATGCATTACACCTGTATTTCCCCTGCTGTGAGGGAGGGAGTCTCCGGAGAGGGGTGCTAGAGCATCACCGCAGTGGGTGTGCTGGAGTGCACAGCCGCATCCCGGAGAGGGACCTCCCTTTGGAGTCCACTGACAGCCTTCTGAACCCTGAAAATGGTAAATATTTCACTGCTTATTATTCATATTTACCAAGACTGGATCACTTAAGGACTTGAATGAGGTACAAGCAGTTATCCTTGCTGCTCATTAATCCTCAATTACTGCTAACACAAGATGGCTTCTCTGATAAGCCGTCAGTTATTTGTGTTTAGGAACAGCCTTGAAAAACATCATCTCTGACCACTCTCAGGCAGTTTCTTTGTTTCAAATCTACTTTTTCCCCCTTTCTACAGGGCTTCAATTTCAGATGAACAGCCCATTTTTTGTTTTTAATTGCTGCTGCTAGAGGTGTCACACTTCACTTATAACTGTGCAACTCGGGTGGAATTAATCTCTTCCATCTCACCAATAATAGTGTTGTGTGAACAACTGATCTTCTGCATCTGTGGGAAATCTGAAAAATATGGTGGAAAACTATTTCAGACGGATCCCAAGACAAATGTGTTTGGTTTTTTCCAGGCAAAACCCCCAAACAAATCCTGACTAACTTCTAATTAATTTAGGTCATACATACTGCTTTTGCTTAAAAAATATTTTTCTTTGTTTGAGGCTATTGTTTTTAACAGTTCAAAAATAATTTAGTCAAAATGTTTTGGGAGAAAAAATGTTGAAAGCTGAACTATATTTTAAATATTATCCTAAAAATACCAGGGGTGTAGGTGGGGATAAGCATAAGTTCTCTCCAGAAAGTTTTGTCCGATGTTATTTTTATACCCTTTTCTGTTAGGACTATAACTGTCCCTCAGAAAAATTAATTAAGCCCAAACAATACAAAACAAAATCCTGTGTCATGTTCAAGGAACCTGCTGGGACCTATCTGAGCTACTGTAAGATCTTTTAATGAGTACTCATTAAATTAACATCTACCCTCACAGCAAGTTCAGCAGTAAAAGATATAAGCAGAAGAGCTTTAAATGGCTTTTCCTGCTCTCAGGGCTCCCACTGTCTCATTTGGTTCAGGCAGCTTGAATTCTGTGCCTCCGCACTCCCGGGAAGCTGGGAATGGCTGCAGAACAGGTCCACAAGACTTCATTTTTACTGTAAATTTCCAGCATTAAGAGGAAAAGAAGACTTATTAACCTCAAGCACAGCTGCCTCTGGAATTAAAGATACTTCCCCAAAGGAGATGCGCACAGAGCTGCACGCAGCCTCCGCAGGCCACCGTCAGGTTATCCCCACTCCCTCGAACTCAAGAAGTCTCAGGGTGGGATCCCATCAGCAGTTGCCCTTGGGACATCCTTTCATCCAGTACCTCGAGGTAAGATGCTGTCTAACCCACTTTGCAAGCTTTCACTTGTCTTTTTTAATCCTTGACTTTCCCAAATGAAGGATGTTTGTGAGAAGCTGGCTGTCTAGTAGGGAGACTCGTGGCTGGCTTGTAAAAGCCCTTGCCTGCAACGGCTCATACCTTACAAAGCTAGGCTAGAGCCAGAGGGATGCAACTGGGACAGAGACGCAATTTAATCTTACAGTGTGTTTCATATGCCTGCCCATTAATTAAAAAAAAAGTTTTCCTCTTGTAGGTGATTTAGATGGACTACTAGAGTACTATGGAGACCAATATGAATGTATCAATGTTTTATTGCAATACTTAGATGAACGTAAAGAAATCTCAGTTAGGTTTCATGCTGACTCATATACCCTGAATAAAATGTAGATACTTTGCTTTGAACTCAGATCGGTTTTGTTTTTACAGAGTCTGCCATGCTGTTTGCTGACTGGATAATGCACTTGGTTCAAAAGGTATATAAATACACTCGGCACTTGGAAAAGGCAAACTACTTGATACATTTTTAATACTAAGGTACTACAAAATAAGTTACCAAGCATTCAGGATCACCCAACTAGCATACAGTATCGGCCAGATGCATAAAGAAAATAATGGTGTATTAGGACAGTCCATCACTACATTAAGGACACCAACTTCTTCTTATAAAACCAACCTCTAATACTTCATCTGGGCTAGAGCAGGCTTCAGTATCAGTTAAAGCAGCATCAAAAGCAAAGTTTATTCACATGCACACAATGCTTCTGAGTGATATTGAACTGTCTAAAGAAATTGTATGCTTCAAATACACGTCCCCTACATGTGATCAGGAAGAGCTGATTGGCGGTTAGAAAAGCAGAGTCCCAAAATGTTCTACAGGTTCTTGGCTTTTGGAGCACTCAATTCCAGCACGTAGCCTCCTAACTAGTCTGGAGATTACTGCTGCTAGTACTGGCAGCTCTGCTAAGGTCAAGGAACACTGTGCTAGGTGCTGCACAGGCAGAATAAGTTTCTTAAGGCACTTACAGCCTATATGAAGAAAAAACAATAGCTGATGAACCTTGTTTAATCTTTCTTTGTATCCAAAAACAATTCAAGGGACTGCACTGTTGAGCTGGCAAGGAGTTAGTTACCAACCGCTAGGCCCTCACCTCCGGATGTAGTCACCAGATTTCTACATTCAAAGTACAGTAGCTCCAAACCGTGGGACAGCTTTTCAGGAGCGTGTTGCTGTCAGCCTCAGAGGCGGACCCTGCCAGGGAAAAAAGGAAGCATTTTGGAGAAACATTCACTGGACGCATACCAGCACTTTACTACCAGCCTCCTTCAGAGCCAAGATCTGTAGCCCTCCCTCCAACACATTTTCAGAGGCTGTGCTGGAATCATTTGGGAAATAATGCCCGGGGCAGTCTCACTAAGAACAAACAAATCCTCTAAGCACAGCTGGGACACAGCAAACCAGCACAGCGAAATCAAGAAACAAAACTCTGCAGTGAAATTGTGTAGACATAGCTTATCAAAGTCTTGACAGCGCTTTAGTCCTACTGCAGGCAGCACTAAAAGCAGTGACTTCCCGAATGATTTTCTCAAAGAACAGAGACGAAGACATTTCTACCCTATAACGGGCATTTTGGGATAAAGGATTTTTTCTGGAAATTAAAGAATATTACACCTCCAGTACAGTTGTCCAGGAGATAAAAAGCTGTGGACTTGTGTGGCAGGAGTACAAGAGAGGGCTGTATACCAAAGGTAGGAGAAGTTTTTGCTCCCCACAGAATTCATTGGTTTATTTTGTTCTAATGTGTTTGTCCCTGGGTCATTTTTCACTTGGCAGAGCAGGTGAGATAGAATAGTTTTGCACAGACAAACTGCTTTCAAAAAATGAAGGAGGAAGAGGGTATTGGAATTTAGAAACGGATTTGTTATGATGGAGATTACTATGGGACTGATTTCTAGTGGTTAAAGATTTTCCTTCTGCCTGGTTTTCTTTGCTTTCTCCTTGGCTTTTTTTATTTTGTTGTGTTTTAAGAATTTAACATGTGCACACACACTCTCTCTGTGTGCTTTTCCCTGAATCTGTAGTCCATCCTTCTCTCTGGCTGCAGCTG
Organism: Fregata magnificens; assembly: GCA_013389945.1. Lineage (NCBI taxonomy): Eukaryota > Metazoa > Chordata > Aves > Suliformes > Fregatidae > Fregata > Fregata magnificens. The sequence continues at coordinate 27,875 of WAAD01037823.1, forward strand.
AACTGCAATAATGAAACTTCCTTTTGTTCTTGAAGCCGGCTGCTGGGAGTAATGGGGTGGCGTTGAGGTCAGCAAAGAATCAACTAATGCATAAAGAACCAAGCACACAAGTTCTCTCCAGATAAACTAAGGTGATGCAGCATAAGAAAGCCTGAACTGAGGTTCTCCATGCTGCAGATCCCTGCAGAGAATTTCACCCAGCTGAAATCAGTGTTAAACTACATCTGAAACTGAGCCAAATTTGGAGGCATTCTATATTTACCTTGGTGGCTTGCAGGCTGCTGTCTAGCCAAACTTCTTAAGAGGCTGTTGAAGCAGTGACTCTGGAGCCTGGATTGCTTTGCAATAATGGTGTAGCATTTAGGCCTCTGCTACTGTTAAGTCTACTTTTATGAGTGGGCCATAAATCTTGATGTGGTGGAGCAGAGTTGCACCCTATGGCAGGCAGCAGTGCCCATCAGTCTGGAAGGGAAGAAACAGAAGCCATGCCCACAAACACAGCTTACGGTATGAAGCAAGCCACACCGTTTAAATAAAGGTCACTGTGATATGGAGATGCTCTTCTGTGACTGACCACCCCTTTTGTTCCCAAGGGGTGAATTACTGTAGCCCTTGGGAAAATTTTTTTTATTGATTTCTACATGAGTGATTAGTTTTAACCAAGACCCAGAGATTTTTCACTCCCATACTTAACACAGCAAGAAAATGCCAGCAGGCATCAACTAGCCTAGCCTAGCCTAAATGCTCCTTCAAAATTCAAAAAGAAATACAGATTACCAGACCAGATGCCCCTACCCCATGTCCACTGAGCTTTCATCTATTATGGTGTCCTGAAATCCCTGTGTAAACCTAGTCCTAGATCAAGTCCTCATTGCTTTCTCCTAACCTTTCAGTCCCCATTGCCCCGTTAGTCCAAATCCCAGGCCAATGTCAGTAACATCTTGTAGCCCCAGGTCAAAATCTGCCCAGATAGACCTGTCAGCCCCTGCTACCTCACACTATCAGGCACTACATCCTTCACCAAAAAGAGTCTTTGGGGGTTTTTAACACTTTTTGCCCTTTACCCCAATTATAGCTCCTACCCAATAACTCTTCCCAGTCTTAAACACAAGCATTGTCTAACTTCAGCAACAAAAGCTAGCTCAAATCAAGGCCTGTAAGCCCCAAGCCCCACCTTTAACCATATTCTCAGCCTTCTCTAAGAACAAGCAAATCCTACTTGCCCAACACCAAAGCTAAGCTGGTTGCCTGTCTTAACTGGTAGTCTTCTGTCACAGTCACATTGGTGCTGATTCTTTATCTTGGTATTTCTCCTCATGTCTCAGGACTTCATAGATGCAGAGGAGTTCATTGCCATTACCAGCTGTGAAGGAACATGAATTACTTCCGAAAAAGAGAAAGGCGTGGGTGGAACAGTAGGAAGCATCCTGTTCTCTAATGGTTATTTTCCATTCAGCTGCTGAATCAGGGAACACTTCAGATTAATGCTGTCACTGTTTGGAACACACATCTTAAATGCTATTGATTTTTAAGATGATGACTTCATTTGTGGAATACTTTACCATTTACAATGTTTTAGATGAAATCATCATCAGCTTTCCAGTGGCATTTGGAAGGCCACATTCTGGAGAAACAAGCTCTCAGGGAACACGTGAATGCTGGGCCAACTTCCATTTTTCTGACCATTGTTCAGCTGCAGCTAAGGAACGCTTAGTCTTTAATCCATCTTTGTAACATTTTTTTACCAAGCCGTACAGTCAGATGGATTCTCACAGTTACCATCTGTGAGGTACTTAAAGCAATGTGCAGTACACATCAACCTTCAGATGTCTACACATGTTAGAAACTAAGTGAGCGTGCATTCTCTTGTCTTGCAAGCAAGGCAGCTGAAGCACAGACAAAGGCTGGCGTCAGAGTAATCTGCAAACACCATTCATTTTGCTTTGCAGAGCAAAGGAACCAGGCCATCCTGACACAGAAAATGAAGGTGTTTGTAGTTCTGAGCTATGGGCAAATCCTTTGAAGTCAAGCTGCAGAGCATGAAGTTAAACACATTTAAAGTCTTTCTGCACAGCAAACTCATACCTGACAAACACACCAGCAGAGGGCCAGGAAGCAAGCACTGCCTCAATTAAGAACGACAGTTCTTGCCAGGCACTGACTCGCAAGCGTGGGATATAAACCTCCCAAATCTGATGTGCATTTCAGCAGAAATAACTGCTTTGAGGGATCAACTAAAGCAAGATAAAATTGCAAGGCTACTGGCAGCCTTAACCACAGCACATCTCTACAAGACTTGATGGAAACAGGGCTGTAATGCCAGCTGTGTCAGCTCTGTCACCCTGAGATGACTGTATTTCCAACTGCATAAGAAATGTGAGAGTCACTCCCAGCATCTGCTTCTTGAGTGTCAGGAGGAGTCCAGCAAGAGGACTTGCTGTTTGCAAGTTTACTTACAATTTAACCTGGCTCAGGGCAAACAGAGATCAGCTTATTTTTTTTAATTAGCCACTCTACGCACTGATGTTCCCAAGCCAATACAGTCGCTGATGGCAGCGGACATCAGCAGATCTGATTATTTTAACCTAGTTGGACACGTGAAAGAATCTGACAAGAACTGTGCCTTCAGAGGATTTACCCAAGAGGCAGGTGCTTCACTGGGCTCTAGGTTAGATGATAGTTTGAACAGGAGAAAACATTCAGAAGAAAACATTTCCAAGTGACCCATAATGAAAACACGATCACTTCTCAGACAAAAGCATGGTCAGAGCATGCAAGATAGTTCGTAACACAGATAGTGCTTCCCTGCTAGGTAGAGCTAAAGCTCCTGGGGTAGTTGCCTTTTCATATATACTACCTAAAGGCTTTGTCTGGCACCAATTGATTGGAAACGAGCTAAGGCACAACTCTTCCTCTGAATTGACCAAAAATCCGTAGAACAGCATGAAATTTTTTTCCAGTAGGAAGGGATTACAAGAATCAGAGGACAGTTTTTATTTATACACACACAAAAGCATACGGCGTGTTTGCGCGCATGTGCACACACCACCGTAAAACAATCTCTCTCACAGCCCAAATTGAAAGATTAGTTCAGGTTTTCTTTAATATGGCACTGACTCCTGACATTTTCTTTGTAAGTGTTATCATATACTCAGGATTTGCTGCTAGCAGAAGATGCCAAAACCCTTATTCTCAAACCCTCTGCATTACTCCCTTTTGCAATTGCTGCCAATCCGTCCTCCACACAGGACATGAACACCTCACCCTACACCCACAGCAGGACCTCAATCAAAGAGCCAAAAGGAAAGGGTCTTGCAGGCAGGGTAACAAATCAAACAGAGAAGCAGAACAAATTCCACAAAGAACGTACCTTCACAGAGAATTTTCTGCCAGCAGCCACCCCCCACTTGTAGGAAAAATCTTGCTTGTATCTGCTTGGAAAGAGTTGATCAGCCTGGTGTCTGGATTGTGCACTGTGCAAAACTTTCAGGATGCTTAGCTTTCTAAAAGTATCTGTTTCAGAACGGACTTGATTTATGGCTTCATTGCCATTGCATTACAGCAGTACAACAGTGGGTGACAATGACAAGGCAGCATCAGAGCTCAATCATTCCAGGCAGGATGAATCACGCACGAGAGTGCTAAAGGAAGGAATGGCCCACGTGCACAGTGCTGAGAGAGCACACAAGAAGCAGGATGGGATCTTACGCACTGAGAATAAGTATCAGCATTGCTAGTGGCACCCCGTTCTCTTATTCAAGACCGCGTTCAAACGCATCTTAATGATGCAAAAACTGACATCAATGGTACAATGCCCTATACTAAATTTTTGAAATTTAATAATGTTTTTTGGCAATGAGCCAGTGACACTACGTAGACATCTCAGGGATCCGAGGTCCGCTATCTGGGAAAAACAACATTAAAGCAGATTAAATTACATAGCTATCAGATATACGGAGGTAGACTCAAACTCTGGAAAATGCTTTTACTTATAGCCAGTATAACTCTCAACAAATTAGTCCCACTAATATCCTTACACTACCTCAAATACTCGAAATTTAGATATTTGCCTGGTAGCAAGATTAATCGGTATGCTATATTCACCTACAAGTGACAATTCTAATTATAAATACCAAAATGCATTCTCCCTCACTAAATTCAATATGCGCCAGTAATAACATGAATCTGAAGTCAGTTTGGCTCAGCATTCATGATAATTTGGAGTCCTCAAAAAAATTGTGTAATAAAACCTGTGCTATTTTGTCCTGAGGTCTCTGACAGATTATAACTGTCTCCCTGCAACAGACATGTCAGCAATATTTTCCCTAACATTTTTTTTTCCTAGTAGGTGTAGTTGGCCAACAAGAACTGTAAATTGATCTCTGCTTATCTTCTTCTGGCTACTGCAAAAATCAGGTCCTTCTGAAACAGTGTCATCTGCAGCCTGCAAGATGAAATTAAACCTAAACTTGTAGGCTTAATCATGTTACTTTGAATGGAGTATCGATTGCAGCTAATTTTATCATATGTTTTGAGAGGTTTGCTTGCTTGCTGGCTGGCTGTCACTTTGATAAATGGGAGCCAGCGGATATCTGGAGGGGGACTGATACTTATATTTGAGAAAATACCAGCAGTAAGTGTAGAAAGAGAGATAGTCCATCCTCTTTACTGATGATCACAGGCGCGACTAGGTTTGATGAGTCAGTGTCACACCTACCCTAAAGCAGATGGTCAGTTCAGAATATCTGGCTACTTCAAATTACATTTTCTAGCAGTCACTGCTGTTCCGGTGAGTTTGGCCCCTGTGTGAGCAGCAGCTGCCAGTTTGAATTTCAAAAATACTCTATTGCAAAAGCCCTCAGGACAGTCATGCCATTTAGTCAGGACTGACCATCCAAATGCTGGGGTGTGGACACCAGATAAAGATGGTCCCGAGAATCAAATTATCAGTCTGGATTTCAACATCACATGGACACTGAGGCTACCTACCTCCCTCTACCTACCTGACTGTTACACCAGCAGCACTCCGCAGCAGCTGGAGCCACACGTAGGTTCAGATTTTGTACACAAGTTCACAGTCAGATGCATATTTCTGGCCTGGGCTATCTTCTCCTATTACACCTGCCTTCTGGTGAAGGAAATACCGGTGGGAGAGGTCGAAGCCCGTCGGCTGTGATTGGCAGGGAGTGTAGGGAGGCAAGGGGAGTCACAAGTGATACAGCCTTTGTTCTTCCTACTTCTATATCCTACTTCTATGAAACCACCCGAGAACTGATCATCCTTGGGGCATTAACATTTACAAAACCTGCTTTCACATTCAGTATTTTAGCTTTTGCTTCATGATAATTTGATTTTAATGGTGAAAGATGAAAGAGACAAGACTGAACAACATTTATCTTACATTTAATGAAAATTAATACATTAATATTAAAGGCAAAAGTTACATGGAGTTTGATTACTCAGACTCACCCTATTACAGATTCACTGTATAAACAATTTTCTCTATTCGGTTTTCTTCTAAGGATAGCCTAAATAGATTTTAAAGGATTGATCAGCAAATATCAGCAAAACCTGCCTAAAACAAAGATATCTTTGAAATGAAATTTAGGGGAAAAAAGCCTATTGGGGATTTTAAAACAAAGTCCAGTCTCATAAAAAAAAAAAAAACTGTCACCCCAGGTTACAGGAATAGTCCACTGCCTACTTGTTTAATATTTCACAGTCACTGGTCCAATTCAGATTATTCTTCAGATAAAGATTAGCACCAAAGCATCCACATGTATAGATTATAAAACCATTAACTGTATTTTGGAACATGTGGCAGATGGCAGTACATCCAGCTGCAAAAAGTCTCTTTACAAAATATATGACCTTGGTTCTTCCTGGGATCCTTTTCAGATGTACTGTCCCTGATAATACTATCTGGTATTATAGTATATTTCTCAATGCCAATTACAGGGCTGTGGTTTCCGTCTGAAGTATGCTTCTCATTCCTCATTAAAGCTTGTTCTTATCTTCACAAGTTCAAAGGAATGAATCCTTTTCTTTTTTTTTCTCCTCTTGCTCTGTTCTTCCCCCCGCTCCAATGTACAGCAGAATTTCTAATGAGATCTTATTTAGTTTTTGGAAACAGAATGGAAAGAGCATAATCCTTCTTGGCCAAGTGATACCAGCCCAGAGAGGGCAGTCCAGTTCATGAGATGGTTGAACATTTGAGCTATCTGGCATGCATCCTTTTACTGATGTCCATTACCAGGGTTGCTTGTATCTTCATGCTTGGACATAACACCCTATATAGACCAAATCTAGAAGAAATCACTTAGGTACATCTGGTGCCAAGGACAGATCTGCATTGTCCCCATTTCCATATTTACTGCCATGAAAAAAATACCAATATGAAAATTCGATGAGATTCTTCATCATGAAAACTCATCTGTCTCACAATTCAAGCGAATGAGAGGCTTATCCTAGGATACGATTAACTGCACTTCATCCTCAGTAATAACTGGGCTTTCGCTCTGGTTCTTTTTTCTTCTTTAAGGAAGGAAGCACTGCCAAAAGCCTACTATTTTATCTGGATAAAGCGTTTTTATCTTTATAAACAATTAGGCTGATTCATCAGTATCCTGAATTCCTTAAGCAAAACTTTAAAATGAGGCAATGAACTATTATTTTATCCATTTCAGAGACAAGAAAAGAGATTCAGAAATGCCTAATTCAGGCAAAGTCTGAGTACAAATTTACAAGTCAAGATGTACTCAAGACACAGGAAAGAGATTTAAAACCATTTAAATGCCCACCATAGTTGTTCTGGTGAATATTAATCATGCAGAACTCAGTAGTAATTGGTTTGTGAAAGCAACTGTTTCTGGACAGAAGCAACCCTGGCTTAAATAGGAAATGGCAGCCTATAGATTATCCATCATTCCAGGGGTGATCATGGGCGAGGATGAGTGTTATCGCTCTTGACCAAGACCTATGGATGGACATAGCTATATATGGCAGTGAGGGACAGGACTGGAAGACCCAGCAGGCCACCCAGGACTCATTCTGCAGGAATCCAGGAATCTGGGTCTCAACTGTGTTCTCCACTAACTGGCTCTACTTTTTCTTACCTTCATCCTATATGATACTCTTAATACTCAAAATTCAACACGCAACACTGA
>WAAD01037824.1:10117-45590 GCA_013389945.1 Fregata magnificens
TTCGAGGTGCGGCCTCACCAGTGCCGAGTACAGGGGCACGATCACTTCCCTACTCCTGCTGGCCACACTATTCCTGATGCAAGCCAGGATGCCGTTGGCCTTCTTGGCCACCTGGGCACACTGCCGGCTCATGTTCAGCCGACTGTCGACCAGCCCCCCCAGGTCCTTTTCCTCCGGGCAGCTCTCCAGCCACTCTTCCCCAAGCCTGTAGCGTTGCATGGGGTTGTTGTGACCAAAGTGCAGGACCCGGCACTTGGCCTTGTTAAACCTCATACAGTTGGCCTCGGCCCATCGATCCAGCCTGTCCAGATCCCTCTGCAGAGCCTTCCTTCCCTCGAGCAAATCGACACTCCTGCCCAGCTTGGTGTCATCTGCAAACTTGCTGAGGGTGCACTCAACCCCCTCATCCAGATCATTGATGAAGACATTGAACAAAGCCGGCCCCAGAACTGAGCCCTGGGGAACACCGCTCGTGACCACTACAGCCCCGTGGTGCATTGCGGGAGGAGGCGGTGCCGGGCGCGCCGGGAGGCCTGGTTGGCCGCGAGGGGCCTGTGAGCGTGGAAGAACCATCTGGTGGCTGCTCGGAAACACTCGGTTGTACAAGTCCTCGTTAGTATAGTGGTAAGTATCCCCGCCTGTCACGCGGGAGACCGGGGTTCGATTCCCCGACGGGGAGGTACAGAATTCTTTTTTCTTTTCCCTTTTTCCCCGCTCCCCGATGTGGCCTCTCCCCCAGAGGCAAAAAGCAATTCTTTGCGAAGTCAAAGCTGCTGGCAGACACCCGTTGGAAGAGTACCGCGGCTTTAAAACGGGAAGCACAGAAGAAGAACACAGCCGGGGCCTATCTGCCTACCTGCTTCAGGCCTGAGGAGGCCCGGGCCAGCGGGGCGGCTGCGAGCTTTTACAAGCTCAGCTGCTTAACTGAAAGAATGTGTGGGGAAAGTATTTTTGTATTTAAAGGGCTCGAACAGCTGAACAGAGGGGTTAATTAAGCCTTCCAAAAACAATCACTTTTTTTCTTACACCAAGGTGGGGAAAAAACCTCAGCCTCACCAAAACCTGTCAGGTAGAAAGAATGGGAACAGGGACAGGTCAAACGGACGTGGCAGAAGAGGGAAAATGGAAGGCCGAAGGCCATCTGCTGGTCTGCACGAACGCAGCCCCTCATTTTAATCCTCAACGCCAGAACTTCGGAGACAGGGAAGCCCTGAGGTTGCGCCGGATCCTGGCCCGAGCCTGTGCTTCCAGCCAGCGGGCCGGTGCCGTCTGCTGCACGAGCTAAGAGTACATTGCAAAACAACTGTGAGACTCCAGCATCCCTGCTTGCATTGACTTAGTATCATCGGAAATGCTTTTCTAGGCACCCCGCCATTTTTTTTTTAATCCTTCTGCCAGAAGGCTTTCTGTCTTTCTTTCTCTCTGTCTTTCTTTCTCTCTTTCTGTCTGTCTGTCTTTCTTTAACATTTCAGCACAAGGATACTAAAAGAGATCTCCTCCCTTCTGTGGGAGGTCAGCAGATGCCAAGCAGTAAATGCAATCACCCAAATTTCTCTTTCTCCAAGTCAGGAAAGAGCACTGCGGCCAATCACACATAAAAGGGGTAAAGAATTAGGACCTGAGACAAGAGGCCAAGGCACCTGGCCACGAGGGGTGTGGGCTGTGTGTGCCTGGTGTTCAGCGCAGGAGGCCTGGAGGGCCCTGCTCTGGCCCTGACTTTGTGCACTCAGTCAGTTTCGGTAAGATGAATGTGACGCCCTGACCCGGGCTTTGAAAGCAAATTATTCTGTGCCATGAGCAACCTCACATCAACCACACAAACACAGCAGCAAGCACTCAAGTGAGGACATACACAAGAAAAATTATCTCTGTAGTAAGAGCTAAGATCCAATTTGACAGCAAAGTTTGGCAACAAAGGGCGATTGCTCTTGACAAAACATTGCTGGAAGCCATGGACATGTAATGCCAAATGCAGAACCTGACCTTTGTCACCCTTAGAAATCAGTTCCCAAAACAGCATGTCTTCAGTCCATGTGCACACAGCCGTGGGAGCAGCACACCAGGAGCTGCAGGGAGCTGCAGGCATGGGAGGGGTGCAAGGCTTGAGGTACCAAGGGGTACAAGAGGTGCTTTCCATGGGCTCACCAGCTGGTGGCAAAGCCCATGGGCCTCCCGAGAGCATCCCACTGCCCCAGCTGTCCCATCTGGATGTGACCCTGAGGTGGGAATGTGAGAAGCACATGACGAAGAGGGGATGTGATACAGAGCGTCGTCCACAGTGACACCCTGGAGCTTTGTATAAATGAGCTGGACTAGAGCCACATGCAGACAAGCCCAGATAAACCCACACAGAAGAAGAAGGGAGTTTCAGTAGATCTATGCTGTGTCTATTATAGAAAGAAGAAAAAATAACCCCAACATTTTTCCTTTTGCAATTTCTGAATTTCCTCCCACGCCCACTTCCCTTTCTCAAAATCCACATATATATGTCATCAGAAACACCAGGAAACTGATTTTGTTTAGTAGGCAGTTTATTTCAAAACAGAAGGCGGACCATGAAATAAGACGTAAGAACCACTTAGTAGTTCATATGTGTTGGCATCCAGTCAGGCAATTTCAGCTGTCATAAAACAATAAGGGATTAGAAAAGCAATTCATTCAAAACAGAAATATGCTGACAGTGCTTTGCAGGCATAAAAAGGAGTCTTGCAAGCAACTCCATACCTGCTTAGTCGGGGTTCTTGTTGTCAGATTAAGCTTTCACAGTGCACAAGCAAGCTACCCAAGAGGTAAAGTTTTGCTATAGACGTGCAGCTTCTAGAGTCCCAGGAAGCCATTCTCATTTGTGTGTGGCCAAAAGTAAAAGGAAGAGGAACGAGGAGCTCAGGGCGTTGAGCAGGGTTTTACACGGCCAGCCTTTCTCCCCCTGCAGGGTACTTTGTTCTCACCTAAGTCTCCCCCACGTCAGCTCAACCTCTTTCCCCTCTTCTGTGGTACCAAATCCTTCCCACGCACCCCCACGGTGCTGTCGCACCCCACCTGGCAGCGTGGAGCCAGCACAGCTGAAACGCCAGCGGCAATGCCGGCAAGCCTGGCCACAGCTGCCTGCACTGCCTCAGACCACAGTGAGAATTCTGGTGCAGTCCAGGCCGGCTTCCCCACGGGCAAAGTCCACGGGAGGCACAAGGCGAGGGGGCCCTGGCAGGAAGCCTCCTGCAGTGTTTGCAGAAGGAAAGTTTGAATAAGGGCCCTTACTAATGAAATCTGGAGGAGCAAACACTGCCATATTGCTAATAGGAATCTTGCCCTGATTTCTTCTTCAAATGCCTGTTGAATTATCCACATACAGCTTTCATCCACATCTGCTTTGATGTTTCTAGTCATCCCACTCAGCTTGCCATCACGTGTGTGTTTTATTATCCTCACCTTATCAAAAGCTCAGGGAGAGCCGGTGTCAGCTTCATGGCTGGGAGAGAAGGCTGTGGCCAAACCAGCAAGACAAGAGCAGGCTGGAAAGTAAACTACCGCTTGCAGCCCTGCTGTTCGCACAGCATGGTAGCAAAGCAGCGCCCAGGGGAGATCTGGGCTGGAGGTCCAGCCTGAGCATGTTAACAGCATCTTGTTAAAGCATCTTGTTTAAGCATGTTCAAGCCCTGGATACTGTGTAACTCTGTGTATTCTGTCCTCTGTGTTGTATCCATATGTGTATTTAACTAAGTGTGTTTTATGTATGCTTAACTCTGCCAAATGTTTTAATTAACCTTTGTCAAGAAGATTTTTGGAAGGCAAAAGACTGCTTGCAAACATTGGAAACTGCTTTATGTCATTACTAATGACGAAACACAAAGTTACGAGCACTGAGAATCTTGGAAGTTTTATGTTGTTGGTTACTCTAAGGGCAAGGAAAAGAAGAGAGGACCCCCTTCTTAAACTTAATAACTATAGCAATAAATTCATGTTTTAAGCCAAGTTAAAAATAAGTTCTTGGCAATTGTTCTAGGCAGTCCCACTGGGGAAACTTAAACAGAACCAGCTACTGAAAATATGCTAATTGTGTTCTCACTCAGAAGTAAACTAATCAATAAATAGGGAGATCAGGTAGAGCAAGGTAAAAAATGTCGCTGTAAGTGCTCAGCAAGGGCTAATAGCAGGAATAGACAATGGTAAATTGTTCACAAGCATTCTTGCAGGTCAGGACATCCAACGTAAGCGTGATGAACTGACAGTGTAGGAGGATACAAACCCCCTACTCCACCTTGATTCTTCTACAGAGACTCCTGGTGCTAAACCTTTTGGCTGGTAAGAGGAGAGGGGAACGTGGTTGCCCCTCAAAAGGTGCTGAAACAATCTGCACCAATAGATGCTATAGGCTTCTGATCCCTACACATGGTGAACCAGCAGATAATATAAATAAAAAAAGCATCCTGGAAGAATTTAATCTTCATTCGAGAGGTTTTAGCCTGTCATCATTAGTATCCGCTAACTGTTGGCCGCAAGGACCCAGCGAGCTCTGCAGTCTTCTCCCTGCACTGAGGAGTCTGGCTGCCGGTGCCCCCGACCAGCTCTGTGATGGTACCAGCCCTGTATCAGCTCCTGGGAAAAGAGCTGCATAAGGATGACAGCTGGGCCGTGGCTGTCCCTGGTCACTGCCACTGTCCCTGTCCTGCTCACCTTGTGCAGGTGCTCTAGGGCTGTGCTCTTGTCGGTGGCAGCACGGCCCCACCAGCCCCTGGAAGCAGCCCGCTCCCGCAGCTCCCTGGCACACCAATTGTCACGGAGCAGGATGCGGGTCTATGAGCACAGCGTGCCACCAAGGAGCTGGCAATTGAGTCCTTTCGTTGAAAATTTCCAGTGTCTCTACAGAGGTCTGGGTCTTCAGGTGCTGCACGTTGCTGCAGCCCCACTTGGGTCAGTGGAGCAATGCTAATCTAAGCCAGATGGGACACCAACCTACCCACCAATTAAAAAACACCCAGGCCACCATCAGGCATTCGATCCCAATGCATGCTGTGGTTTTATGACTCCTCCAGACCAGCCTGGCATCTTTCCACATTAGCTTATAATACGGGTAAATTAGATGTCCACTTTTTCTCCAGTAACTCTTAACATATTGAGCACTTTAATACTTGAGCATAATGATTTACAAGGAACTGTTCACTTTTGCACATGAACAACCAGTAATGGGTCCAGTTTCCTGGGACAGAGAGGGTGGAAAATATTTTAAAGCAATATCTTATTAATAGTTTATCCAGCATTTATTTTTGAGCAGCTTTAGAGCATCTATTCTATTTCTGTTTTTCTGAGACAGTTTCTCAGTCCTGTCTTCCCTGCAGAAGCCATCAACCATTTCATACAGCTGTATTTCTACATGTCAGATGGTCTGTTAAATATAATTTCCATCCTCCTTCTTTTCATTTGGAGGGAATCTGTTTTGTAATTTTTTCAGTTCCTCCTTTCTTTTGATTTTTAAAATACTTTTGCACAAGCAGCCTTTTTTTTTTTAACTTCCATGTTGCTAGACATGCACACAGCTTACACCACCAGAATGGTTAGCCTCAGCTTTTAGGTGCTATGTTTAAGGTACCATAGAGACCTGATGTCCAGAGTCACTCATACTATTTCAAAACTAAAGAACCCCAAAATCACAATACACATTTGAAAATGTTAACCTACAACTTTGGGATATGCTATTAAGTAACTAACTTTAAAATTGCCACTTGAACTGCCCATATTTGCATTTCTATGCAGTTATGACACGATTCATTTTTACCACTTCAGGGTGTGCAGTGTGTTTTCTTTTCCAGAGGATGTTATTTAGCTGTACACAGAGATCTGGCAACCTCAGGGTGTCACCATGACAGGCTCAGGTAAGGACAATTCCTGTCTCAAAAACAAAAATCCAGATGATACACAGCTAACTCTTCTTTTAATTTGATGCTAAATGTCTGTTACGCCACTTAGCCTGCTCAGCATTTTGGTTTTTCTGGGATATTTTCTTTGTTAAAGCTTTTGAAATCTCCTGGATGGCAACACTTCCTCTTTCTGGTCACGTTATTCACATTTACCAACAGTGGGTTGCAGGGATCCTTCTCCATCTGAGAACGCTTGTGCACACAAAACTTTATTATACAGACAGAATTGCAGTATGTGAAGAAATCATATATGTTTTCTATATACCTATAGCTATTATTAGCTTCCTAATCTTCTCAATTATAAATTTTAAAAACATCTGCTTCTGGGTGATTGGGTCCTTTCTGTTCCATGAGGTACCAAACAAACAAGCCCATACTAAATTTTAAGCATCCAAGAATCTGCATTGAAACAAAAGTGATGGTATATATGTTCCACACCAAGCATGTTCATAAGCACTTTGCTTGAATAGGATGCAGATGCTCATCTTCTTGCAGAATAAACTCCATAATCACAAAAGGGATTTTTGTCTCTGTTGTTTAATATCTAAAGGTTTCCAAGATGAGGTTTCATGTTTGTTTTCATAGGGTTCAGCTTTAAGTGACCTTTTCCCCAGAGATCAATACAAACTGACCTCTGGATAAACTCGGGGTATTGTTTTAGGGGCAGGAGTGCTATTGAATTGCACCTAGATCTGGTGCTGTCTTTCACCAACAGATGCACAGAAACACATCCATCTCCTCCCGCTTCCACACGAGGCAATGGCTTCTGGTCAGTGTAACACGCGGTAATTAGGCTGCTTTTGAGCTCATTGTTGGGCCAATAGTCTACCTCTGTAGATCAGTAGATTGGATTTCTCTTAGCTAGACTTGATTTTCTTTTAGTTAGATTTGCTTCTTTGAGCCTTTTTTTGGTTCTTCAGGGAGACAGTGCAGAGCTTTTGCATGTAATTATCTGGATATTTGTCCCTTATGTCCAAGTGCAGAGCAGAAATGCAAACCAGAGCAAGAACAAAAGTAGAAACTAAATTGTGTTGGAAAATACCATATTACCTAAAGGCTTCAGCAAAAAGCAGAAGTCTCATACATCTTACCTACAGATGTCTTTACTCAAGAATGGGAGCAGTGAATAAATATTTACTAAACAGCAAAATCTTCTATTACACTTTTGGAAGAAAAACTTAGTCATGTGCTTTCCTCTTTTCAGTCTGTATGATAGTATCTCTCTGTATGATTTTTGAGGTTGCAGAGGGCTTGCTTATTTCTTCTACCTGGTTTACTACATTCACATCATCTGCAGTGTTCTGCTGTTAACGCAGCACCAACCAATGGAAATTTTCACAAACCATTTGATTTTACACTTCTGCCGCCTCTTATGTGTAGACTTGGAGTGTGATCTGAAGACTTGGCATTAGAGCAATGTTTATATTACTGCATATGCTGACGTGGTGTTGCCAGTTCCTCCAAATTTCAAAGGCTTTGTGTCTGGCACAGAAGAATCTTATGGTTTTAAATCAGAATTTGCCTCTCTGACCCTTCTGCTAGACTTTGCCTGGCAGCAGCATTGGCTTCAACTTGTAGAGGTCAAGCTGGGAAAATGGAGTTATTCCATGCTAGTACTTAACAAACTCTGCTTTTTCACAATAAGCAATGAAAGAGGTTTAATCAAACAATACTTTATTATAGAGGAGGAAAAAAAAAGAGAAAGGAAGCAAACGAATTATCAAAAGAGCCCAAGATAAATGCTTTCTCCAAAATCACTGGATGATAATGTGAGTCTTCATCACTTAGTGAAGGACTGTGAGGGTGTGAACAGCAACTGCTTGTTCACAGTTTGTTGTCCTCTATTTCTCAAACCCACGTGTACCTTCAGTTATCGTCATTCAGGTTACTGGTTAACAAGTCCCACCATTTACTCTGCAGTGATGAGCTGCTTCCCACAATGCTCTTCATTAGTCATCTCTGTTTGCTATTCCTTTGCACCAGAGGTCTCAGCTCCTTTGCAGAAACACCCACAAAGCCCACACAGTGTTCTTGCCATAAAGGGAAGACTCCCTAAATGGATGTACTAGCAAACTTCCCCCTTTGTCTGTAATGGGGATGTCCCAAGCCTGACAACAACTGGAGGCGGTTACCACAGGCATGGTCAGCTTTTCACAACACAGGCAGTAACTTTTTTATTTCTCTCATAGTTGGTTTTTGTCATGGCTATTTCATAAGGCAGAAGTGCCTTCCTGCTGATCCCCCAACTTCTTGCATAACATGCAACATAACATGCAAACTGATGCAGTCCGCTATTCAGGTGGCACTCTCTTCACTAAAAACCTATGGAGCACCCCACCCATCCAGGTTTCCATGCCTGTGGTGCTCTCAGCAGAGGGATTGATCTTCTCCTCTTGGCCCACCATGCGTAACCTCAGCCAAGAGATGTTGCTACATAGGATGCCTATAGCCCTGCCCTTTCTGTGCAGGGATAGCTCCAAAACTGTGAAGCAGGACCTTCTTGGGAAAGGTCATGCACCCAAAGGAAAGGGGTCCTGTGCAGCTTTGTGCAGAGCCGTTCTGGGCCATGAACTGCAGACCTTTCCCCCTCTCCCCTTCGGCTTCCCTGCTGAAATAGGTGGGACACATCCCCAGCCCAAGGGAAAACCTTGGGGCTGCATCCTTATTGCCTGAGACCAGTTGAGTTCAGATGGCCAAGGGCTGACTGAGATGGTTTTTCATTGTACTCAGCACACGACCTGAAGGAAGGTCTTTGCTGAATTGTCTGGGACTACCTTCAACAGAGAAAAAGATTCAAGGAAGCCCAAGAGACCAGAGCTAAAAAATCCAGCTGAATGAGAATAGCACTGAAATAGAGGCAGGCCCTCAGGCGTGTTAAGAAATACTGCTTGTAACTGGTGGGACTCCTCCGAAGAGTGGGATCCTCTCATCCTGGGCACTCACTGAGATGCCTGAGCAGACACTGCACAGCCTGGGCTGAAGAAATAGCATAGATGGCTCTCTTTAGCAAGACCTGGTGTCATTTTGGGCCAAATGGTCTAACTAAGGGGAAATAGTAAGTTTGAGACACCTCTTCAGAAGACATGCTCAAATACATTTATTTTGTAAGTGCCTGACTTCTGCAGGTCTCTGGCTGAAGTCCCGGGCAGCCTGTCCGACTGTCTGGGATCTGGTTTCAGGCACTCCAGGGTGGCTGAAGGGGCTGCGTCCCCTCGGTAGCTTTGGGAGGGCCATGGGACTTGGGATGTGTTCAGGACCAGTGAGACCTTCCTTCACCCATGCCCTCTGTGAGCCAGGATAGCAAACAGTCAGCAAGGATTTGCAACCAACAAAGGATTTGGGCTTTTGTGAGGAACATGGCACGTGCCCCAGCCCCCCAGACTGGTAATTTTCACCCACCTGCCCACCGCTAGCCAGGGCTGGGCTGTGGGGAGCACTGTGTGGGGCTGGCAGGGGATATCCCAGCCACCCTCCAAGGAGCCCACAGCCCCACTGAGCATTGGCCATCCCCACCGAGGTGGGTCTCAGGAGCAGTGCAGACAGACCACAGATGGTCTTGTGCCAAACCCAGGTATAACCCTTAAAGCCTCCCCAGCATCCCTGCCCACCTGCTTTTTACGAAGCACAGCACAAAGCCTTCTCAACGTCATTCCACTCCCAGAATATAAAAATGAATATTTCTACTGAGTCAATAGAGCTCTCTTTTCAGTGGTGGCTTTTTTTTCTTTTTTTTTTTTTTTTTTTTTTTTTTTTTTTCTGGCTGATTCCCCTCACTAGCTTACCAGCACCTCCTGGCAGGGTGAATTTTACACCTATGTATGGGTTGCCAGAGGGAGGCTAAAAGTCTACCAAACACCTCAAAGAACTGAACAAACAAGCAGGCACAGACATGCTGCACAGCCCCTGTTTCCTCTGGGACAACAACGTATGTCTTATCAAAAGGAAATCCTGCGTATGACCTTTCACACTGCATAGCCTCACTCCCAAAATTTATTAGAAGTAAGCAGCTACACCCAGTTTTGACTTCAGCTTGCATTTAATGTACAATTGCACCCCATGCCTATTCCCAGCTGGCAGCAAACCTCAAACCACGGGACGAATCCCCGTGCACAAAAAGAGGCGCTGGAAGTTAAATTGCCTTTCTGGGACTCATGCCCACCAGCAGGTGAGATTTTCCAGCCATCAGTCCAGCTCATGGGGCATGCAGTGCTTGCCCGTCTTATGCTGCCAATATCCAGCAGGATCCCACCCCCCCCGATTTTCCTCCAGTTAAGCTCTGGGGCACCCTGAGTGTCTGAGACAGTCCAATGAGGGAAGTATTCATCCAGTCTTTCTTTTAAATAAATACTTCCTACCAAACCCTAAAATGGAGGAAGCAATATTGCCAGACAAATACACAAAACAATGCAAGAGACTCGGCTGGACATATTTACTTTTGTTGCTAAAGTATGTAGCTGGACAACAGCCACGGCAGGCTTCAACCCAAGTAATATGAAACAGGTTGTATGTTTATGTGAAGACATTGATAAAAGCTCAAGGAACGTATTTTTAAACATTTTTTAAAATAGATGTCTATAAAATCACAAGTGGTCTGGAGAAGATGAACTGGGAATGCTTATTTATTGTTCCTCATAAAAGGAGAACTAGGTTGCACCCGATGAAATTTTTGGCAAGCAGGCAAGCAAAAGAAAGCACTTTTTCATGCAGTTAAATGAGTTAAATGCAGCCATGTAAACTATGAAACTCATTGTCACAGGATGTTGTGGACACTGGGTGTATAAACAGGTTTGAAAGAGTTGAACAGTCGTGAAGCCTAGACCTAACAGTACCTTTAAAACATTTGTGAGTGGATGCAGCTTCCAACTCCTGAAATCTATAAAGTGTGGATTTCTATAACCTGGGAGATTATACCAGGGGAAAAATCACTCCATACTTCATCTTTCTTATGCCGTTCTCCTTAAACAGGGAGAAGATACTGAGAGAGGTGGGCCCTTGGTTTGGCCTGCTTCTGGAGGCTCTTAATCAATTGTGTTCTTAATTAGATATATTGGTTTTGTCCCTGGCAGGCCATACATCCTATGAAGTGCTCATTCGGACGCAGAAGTGTAGTGTCTGGCTAGGGCACAGGGCTGCTCAGCGTGGGTCTTGTCACAAACACAACTGGGATTTTGGAGAACATTGTGCACGTCCAGGCTCTGCCACAGACTCCTGGTGTGGGTCATTTCAAAATTTTTGTTAAATGAGAGTAATTTCCCCTTCATCTGTCTTGTGATTTTGACTACAAAGCTTTGTGGGGAAGGTGTATGGACTATACGCAGAACCTAGCATCGTGGGGCCTCTGCAACCTCTTTGGATAAAACTAATTTAAGAAGCAAGAGAACATTGAAAGGAAAGAAATCACTCTAGCTTCCTCCCCTGATGGGAGGAGAGTGGCAGGTAGGAAGAGAAGACTATTACCATGGGGCCCTCACACTTTGTTATGTTGTTGTTGCTTTCCCAACAGTATGGAAGAGGTTGCCACATCACAGAAATGAGCCTGCCCAGTTTCAGGCCAAAATGAGCTCCTTGGCAGCAGTTAGCATGACAGTACTCGCCCATCAGCAAAGATTACAAATATTTTTAATTCCACATTGTGACTCACGTTCTGTCCTTCAGTCGCTTGTTTATGTTGCTAAGTAAATATCAGTTACAAGAGGAAATTTTTACTTTGAATTTCCAAAGAATTCTTGTTTTTTTGAAGGCATTGAATTAGTCGGAAAGACGTTGCTGGTTGCAGTCTGGCAATTCATGCCCCTCCTCTGGCCACTGTGCTCAGGGGGCTGGAGCTCTCCAGTCTTCAGGGAGTGGGGTCAGGCAGTGGCACCAGGAGCCAACAACTTATTCGGTTTGCTTCAGGTTTTGTTAGGAAGCCAAGCTTGCACAGACCTAATCTGGTTGATCGAGACGTTTCAGCTGTTATTTCCAGTTTATTTATTATTATGATGAAAACTTATGCGTAAAGAATTATTTAACTCCATGAAAATTGCTGTGAGGATTGCTGGCCATCCCTGTAATGGTGACCAGTTAAAAAATATTGCTGTAATTTCCAAAATCTGTTTTGCCAAGCAGATGACACTTGCTTGTCCCAAGAGTAGTTTTGTACTAACAGTGTTTAACTCCCTGTAGTACAGTCTCTTCTCATTGGGAAGCTGTAGAGCATTATGGTATATGAGACAGAGAAGAGAGAACACATTCCAAGCTGTGTTTTCCTCACAGAACAACACTAGCCATGTTAACCCCACGGTCACTTTGGACCCCGTGAATCCACAGATAGACTAGTGGTCTGTCAGACAAGCACAGGCGACGTGAAGCCAAGTTGCACCACGTGCAGGCTGATCGCCCATCAGGGGCAGTGGCAAAGGCTCAGCCCCAGTCACAAGTGGAGGATGAGCCAAGGAGCAAGGCAAGCAAGGCACTCTGAAGGCCAGGCTGGAGCCTTGCTGTGCAGTGTTGAGGCTGAACATACCCAGAAGTTGAACCTCAATATTAAGAGCCTGAAACCAAACCGTTCCAACAATGCCAGGGGCTTTCGGGATCTGCTCAGTCTCATCCAGTGCCACTCTTGCTGTCTGCCGCAGTAGCTTAGCTTGTTATCCAGGAAAATCCTTTTGTAGGAGTAGCCTGGGAACCCTTAAGAACGAAAGACTGCTTTTGCAACATTAGACCAGACTTTCTAGACTTATCTCCTCAGAAATCTACTGCTGTGGAGTGGTGACACCTAATGGTAGGGACACAATGCAAGACACAGATACAGCACGGGTGCAAATGAACTAAAAGAACTGTGTCACTCTTCATGGATACGAAGTAAATGTTGGAATATCTTATCAGACTTACACCCCCAGCTGTGTACAATTTTAATGCAATGTCTCCTTTTCAGTCTTCGCTATCTCAATGTAATGTGTTATTAGGATCTGCTCATGAAGACTTCATTTCAAGTTCTGATACTATGCTAGCCCTTTCCCCCTCCTGTGTTATTATCCTCTGCTCTGCTGACTCTGGCCTACCCTTTTTATTAAACCCTGCAATTTGTAGCTTGTCTCAGAGCAGCTTGTTCAGATTAGACTTGCCTAGGGGCTAGTTTAAATTGCTCACATGACTTCTCGTAAGAAACATTACACACATGTTAAATTCATGAGCCAAAGTAGGCTTGTGTGTGGGGCGCTCTCCATTTCCCTTTACCCTTTCCAGGTGGCTTTTTCCTCATCTTTCCACACCTTCCCCACATTCCCCTTTGCCTCCCCCCACCGCCCTTCCATGCCTTTGTATGGAAGCGAAGAGAATGTTGTCTCTGTACAATGAGATACAGCAATCCAGTCTGACTATTTACATATTTAGGATTGGAATGTCTCTATAAAACCCATTTGTAGATAATTGTAATACAGTATGCAAACATAGCTGAAATGTGGAAAGAGAGCAGAGGGAGCCATTCACATATCCAGTGCATTAATACACAAAGGAGGCACTTTTGCCTCTGGTTCTGAAAAGCACAAGAGTGGTTGTTCCCACTTAAATTTTGTTTAGGCTTTCCCTGTATTGCTCTCAGTGCACAGAATAGCAGCTTTCTGAAGTCCTACTTTCAGTATGACCCCAAATGTGTCTTCCAGAGCTGAGAGCAGGACTCCCTCCACTTTGATTACAGGGGTACCTTTCCTGCAAAGAGCTTCCCTAGAGGGTCACAAACACCCACTTATGGCTCTGTTACTCTGCTATGTCAGGAATACAGCCTTCTTCTAACTTTGGCTTCTTCTAGCTCTTTGCTGGAAGGCTAGCAGGTGGTCAGTGTGCTGGTGCGGGCAGACAGGTTTGTTCAGCTTGGAGGTGAGCATCTACAAAACAGAATCACTCTCAGAGTGTCTGGGACCAGTAACAAATAGGGGGGGTAACATCCAGCTATGCTTAGCCCAGCTACTGTGAGCTGAAGAAATGATGCTCAGTAAAATGAAATGAAAACAAGTAACTGGGAAGGGAAGAAAAATCCTACCAGTGCCTGTGTTGAGGGGAAGCTGTGACATTTCACCCTCTTTAGGCATCATGGAGGAGACCCATTATGAAACATTTCTTCTCAACAAGAGGAAAATCATCTGCTAGAGTTCATACCTCCTGAGATGCCAGATAGTTCAAACATGAGACACTACCAGGCCTTCCTAGTTCCACCTCACACAAAACTACTCCTCCTGCTTATAGTTACTTAACAGACGGTAGCTATTGCAAGTGGCAATACGGCAATGCAATTAAGCCAGTCTGTTCCAGCTAGCAGGCTGTTTCCATCGTGGGGAGAGCTGGCTGAAGGAATGACACAGCCACACCGTTTTCCCATCTGGATGTAATATGAGCTGTTAGTGCTATGTAAAACTGGATGGTAAATGGTTTCGAGGCTGGTCCTGACGGACCACGTCTCTCTCCATGGACCTTCATGGAAACTTAGATAATCGGCAGCATTTTTCCTGAAAGTCTATAAATGTGTGCCCAGGACATGAGACATTTTCAGCAGAAGGACCTCAGCTGTGCAGCACTCTCCTTCCAGTAGCCTGCTGGACCTTACTGGTCTGCGGTAACGCTTACCTAGCTGATATCACGCCTTGATTCCCCATCTGAATCAGCTGCCCTAAGCAGGCTGGGAAGCTGCTGTTGTGCTTTTTGGTCCTTTGGTCTAAAGCTCTTCAAATGTTAAAATTCAATTACAGGGAGTTCCCCTCCTGGGAACCTTCCTGCCCTGTTCCCAGTGCTGGAAGACCTCTGCCAGCCTCAGACCTAGACCCTAGACCTGTCAGCCCTCCTGTACCCTGTACCCTCCTGCCCTTCCAGCCTTCTTGCTCACCCAGGGTATTTCCCCAGCACTTCAAGAAATGTAGTCCAGAAGAAATTCCCATCCTTCCTACAACAGACTGCCATCTGTGCGGCGCAGAACCGCAGGCTGCTTGCCATCACTCTGCGCCTCTTTTTGTTTCCCATGGCCTCTTCCCCCACAGACTTCCCTGTGATCTTTTCTGTAACCCCATTGGGGCCAAATGCTTCCCTTTACTGAGCTGTGGAGAAACCCCCACCCGTTCTGAAAATTGTTCCCATAAATGACCATAATGAATGACTACTCACTCCCCCGGCACCCCCACTCCCATTGCTTTCCACTGTAATGAGTCTCTCCTTTTCAATTAATTACTGGGAATTACAGAAAGTTCTTTTTCATACAACCAGAAAAGAACAAACATGTCCCAAAACAACTTGCTATCAAAGACCAGGCCCTCTTGATTCAGGGCAGCAAAGGTTCTTCCTAGAAATTTTTCAGTGCTTGGTTACACAGATATTTGGGTTAAAACAGTAAAGTCACAAGTGCTTTCCTTAGATCATATATGATGTCATCGGACATTGAGGACCCAGATATGCACATAATTGCTGACAGTAAATATCTACTTACTGTTATTGTGCCTTAAAAATATGTACTTCTTTGCTTTGCCTGCACACCCACTGGGGGTCCTGGGGTGCTTAGCCACAGCAGCGACAGCAGAGCAGTGGGTTGGAGAAGCTGCACAGTAGGCAGAGAGCTACTAATACCAAAGGAGGGTAGCTTACCTTCTTCAAGGAAAACAATTTGATTTAAGGCTGTTATAATTTTAAACTAAAACATACAAAACGTATTCACCTGGAATGGGACATTATTTATTAGTGAATAAAAGTAAACAATAACTTAATGCAGCTGAGGCTGTACAGCACATGCTTTCCTGGCATGCTTGATTGTAAAAGCAATCCGATGTATTGCATCGCAATGTACTCAGAAATGTCTTTATTATTTATTGTTGTATTAGTGATTCTTTATTTGGACTACACAAAGCTACTACACAAAACTATACAGAGAAGACCAAATTTCTGCTAATATAAATCATGTTAGAAGGAGATCCTTTCCATCTACTGACACCCTGCCCAGTCCAGCCTCAACCAAGACTTCCTGATGATAGTCAAGTGACACCATGTAGATGTGGTATTTTCTGGCTATATTTGGTGTTAGTTGAATATTTCATAGAAAATTGTGACTGCATTTACAAAGTGTCAGAAAGAACCTTTTAAGAATTCAGGTTTCCAGATTATGCACAAAAGCTGACTGAGAATTCATAAATACAGTCGGCATCTGCATGGAAAGAAGCCAGTCTTCAACAAGCCATACATCTTGTACTGAAGTACAGGCAAAAACATTCTTAATGTCTTTATAGTGTTATTATTATATGCCCCTTTAATTCATGTTCAGGAATATGGGCAATGCAAGCTATTTTATTTAGCTTTTTTATTTACTGCATGACTATTGCACAAGTTACAGAAAAAAACCTCCCATACTTTTCCTTAGGGACATCTCTCTGGAGAGACATACTATTATAATTTCAAATTCAGTACATATCATTGTGTACATCCAAAAGATTTATAGCCTAGTCATGTTTTCATTGGATGTACTGACTTATTTGGCTTTGATGCTGTGTTCTGTATAAAAAAGTATTTTATATTTTGATGTCCTGATGGTGGCAGTAGGAGATTTTACAACAGATTTTGCAGAAATCAATGATCCAGCAGTAAACAGCCTCATTATGTCTTCAAGAGGAAAAGCTGCCTAATACATCGTACCATTACTTATTTTGTTCTCTCCATTCGAACACAACCCAAGTGACAGATTCTCATTTACACACATCTGATAAATACCCAGGAATCATGAGCTCTTCAAGAAGCACTGATAGAAGTGAGCTATTGCCTGAAACACAGAAATTTCCCTCCATAAAGTTTTCTTAAGAGGAGACAGGAACAAGCATAAAGGAAGAGGAAAGCTGCAGACAGAGGACCCCCATCTGTGCCCTTCAGATAGCAGAATACACCACACACCAGCCATCTCCACGAGCACTTCGCCACCCGTGTCAGGGTATTCATCCTGCCCTTCCTTGGGGAATGAAAGGATCCATGATGATCAGAGGCTGTCTGTTGGTGACAGCAAGCGAGCTGTCATCACACATGATTTGTGTAGGAGGCAGAAGCAAACCTGCTGTGTTGCAGACATGCAGCACCGAGCACATGCTCTCCCACTGTTCTCACCTGCTTCACAGCTTGCTGCAGCTGCGCAGTGTGAAAACAAGACCTTTTTTTCCCCTCTGTCTGCTCTCGCTGTGTGCTTTGTGCTCTGGCATTGTGTCTAACTTTACTCAGTTGACCTCCCATCCCATCGGGGACATGAGATGGCTGGGACATCTATAGTCTGGACTGGGTCAGCCCTGGTGCCCAGGCTGGGCATCCCCAGCAGCACCAGCCCTGCTCAGAGATGGGACAGGAGACACACTGGGTCCTTCACCACCCAGGAGGGGCAGCAAGGGTGGCTCTGAGCTGTGCTGGTGACTGTGGCAATGTAAGGATCACAGGTAGCAAGGGGCACCACAGCTGGCCATGGTGGGGGCCTGGGGTCCCAGCATGCCACCGGCAGAGGCAAAGACTGTCTTGGTCCTGCAGACCTTACGGTGCCAGTATGTCCATGTCGCAACTGGAGAAGGACTAAAGAGACAAAAAAACAGGTACAAACATGGCACGAAGGGACACGAGTGCGTAGATGCATGGTCCCTGCCTCTGCTGCCCTCTCCTTCATTTGGCTTGCAGCTGACACAGTGGCTGTGTTAACTAGGAGCGATTAACGAGAGACTTAAGCAGCTCAACAAGTCTGCTGGATTTTTTGTCCTTAAAAATTAAACAGCTGTAGTTAAAAGTGGTAATGGGGCTTTAAGAGAGATTAAAAAGAAAAAAAAAATCTCTTTCCACTGAATTGCCAGAGACTCCTTAAAAATTATGTTACAGGAAATGAATGCTTGGAAGAATGGATATATTCACTACCCATATCGCTGAGGCAGACTCTGAGGCATGAATCCTTGGGAAGAGAAGTTACGAATGCCAATAACATGATCCTTACCCCGCACTTACCCTGGTGTAAAGGAGGAGCAGCTTCACAGGGAGCTCAGGGAGTTAAACCCACTCTAAAACTGATTTGCATGAGACCCGAATCACCCCGTCTTGCACCCAACCCAGAATAGTGAGCTGAGACTGATAAAACTGCTGCCGTGGCTGTTGTTAAAAAAAGTGATCTCGAACAAAACCGGGATAATACTGAAAATTAAACAAAAAAATGTAGTAGGACCTTAATAACTGGGAACATGCACTAGCTATTGTTTCACAGACTGAAATTGTAAACCTGTATTAAGGCTATCAGAAAATGAATTTGGAGCATTAAAAATTTATAAAGCCTTTTGAGTCCCTAGGAAGATCATTACTAGGCAACATATTGCTGTAGTTCCCGTCACAAGGCGCTGAGATGGTACAGAGCCGGCTTCGTATCAGCTGAGCTCCCTCCACCCTCACGGTGCAGAAGAGGGAGCCTACTGAACACTTCAGGGCCATAAAGTGCCTTTGTGCGAGAAGATCTCTGCCACCATGAGGAGCATCAAGTCAGCAGGAGTCTGCGGAGGCACGCGGGGTGGGAGGACTGAGGTCTCCAGTTATCAGCATCGCTCGGGTTGAACCACAGACAGCCCTGTTATTTCCCACATTAGCTAATCAGTGTAGCTTTGACCTTTCCCTTAATGTGAGTTAGCACTTTTTCCCTCTATTTAGCAGGTTGAATCTGACTCATAATGCCCCACGGGAAACACTTCAAATGAACAGGTTTCATAAAAATTCTTTGACTCTAAAATGGCTTAGTATTTCATAGGTATTGCTACTGACTTCATTCAGTGTGACTACCCTTTTTATGGTGCATGCAGTTTTCTCATTTACTGCTGGGTGGTTTTGTGGCAAAAGCACTCAAGGGGCTCACAGTCTCCTCAAGGCTCTGCCTTTCTCTTTCAGCCATAACACTGAATGTGACACTTTCTCTGCGATGGCTTCTGTAGTTTTGAATAAGGAAAATAATACACCATCTCTCAGAAGTATTAAAAAGCTCCATTCCTCATATTTATGAAGTCCTTTGAGTTTTCAAGAGGAGGTGCAATGTGCTGCAAATGCAAATTATTAGTAGTTATTACTCATGTAAATAAAAGAGAATTTTTATTCAGCAGGTCTCAGGTGAAGTGGAACAGTCATGTCAAATATGTGCTATGTTAGTAACAGATGGGTGAAAGGAAAACCAAGACCCCAAACTGTTGGGATTCCTATCGAATCTGCACACAAATGCATTGGCAGAGGTCAGCGTTATGTCTAAGGCTCTGCTAAATGTTAGATAGGATTTACTAGGCTGTTGCTCTCTCAACAAGATTTATCGCCAAAAGACTGTTTTATTTCTTATGTCCTTATATCCATTGCTTTATATTGTGTTGGCTGTTTAAATATTTGTATGCATTCAGGAGCAGCAATTTCATCTCTCTAACAGAAAAATGTTGCAGCTGGCAGTGGCTCTGGGCCAATAATACACAGGATGTTAGAGCAGCCCTGTGTGCAGTGTTTCTCTGCCTCAGCAATCTGGATTATGTTTTTGTAAGTTTATTTGATCATGGCACTCATGAAAATTACAAATTAACATCAGTAAGTAGGAGCTGACATGGTCTCAGTGTATCTTGGGTAATCTTTGCCACAGTTCTTTTGTTCAGCTCAGTCATGACCTGCCGCACTTCTTCCTTTCTCCAGGTTACACTCCTTTCAAGACTGGCGCTGGTGGTGTACCACAGAAACTACAGATGCTAAGAGAACCGAAGGAGGATGACAAACTTTATGTAATTTGGGACTAGCATGAAACCCAGTCGAGTTCCTTATAATGAGAGGAATATGAAATAATGATACTTCAGTGCTGTAGTAACTGACCAACAACCAAGACTTTTCTTAAAGCCCTGATCATTTAAGAATGTACTTAGCTACATCCCTACTTTGCAATGCATTCTTCTGTTAGTTGAACCTCTCTCCTTCGCACAAACCTATTGGTCACCTTTGTTTATGCTTTAAGTGAATAGTTACTCTTGAAGGTGATTGTAAGATTTGGTCCTTAGATGAAGAGAGCGTTAGCGATTGAAGACTGATACAAGGTGGCAAAATGACGCTGTTTAAACCTGCAGTACTAATTTCACACACACATACATCACATCAACCTTTGTTTTTTTAACCACTTAAAAAAGTTACTCACTTCTGCACTAGGAAAAATATTAGTCATCATCGCAGGTTTTGGCAATACTGAAAGAAAAGAACAACAAAAATTTAGCATCACATAGCAAGTTATCCACACTCTACATTCGCTAAGATGACATCCCAAAGATGCCCCAGGAGGGAGGCAGGCAAACGTGAAGTTGCCTCAGTGAAGCCATTTACAGGAGCAAATCATTACCTCACAGTGTGTAAGTCCAGACGAAGCTCCTGTAACTAACCTAAGGAAAACAGTCACTTGTCTGCTGAAGAGCTGTTCAGTAGGTTAGAGCAAGAGAGATCAATAGAATCAGCTTTCGCCTGCATTTTCATCACGAGAGCTTACAGGAAATTAAATAGAATTTAATGTAACACCATAATACCATAGTGCCATTTAATTGCATGGTAATACATCACATAAAGCATTCCCCAAAGTTTAGCCTTGTTAGTTCATTTGGTTAATTGAACATTTAGCACTTCCTCCCCTGCCTCCCTACCCTCTGTTCCCTCCTCTCTGAAAGAAAAATGGATCGATTCATTCATTATTGGCTCCTGCTGCAGAATATTTTGCTCTCCTTTCCAGTGTCAGTATCCAAGTATCCTTATCTGTTTGAAAAAAAGAATAAGAGGGTGAAAGAGAGAGAGAGGCTTTTTAAAGGAAGTCACAAGCTAAAAACCATAACACTTGCAGAGACCAGTACACTTCATATTTTAACATTGGTCTCCATTTCTGTGACAAGCTAAACAAATCCATCACATCCGAGCACCCCTGCACTCGGAGCTCAGGCTTAACCTTCGCTCCGCAATTACTGTTCCAGTGGTTTTAATGGTAAGGACAGTTGGCTTAATCACATCCACCTTTCCAGCAGCCGGGGGAGGAAAGCAGCCTGCCAGCACACTCCCAGTGCAGGGCTATTGCTGCTTTCTCCTGCCTAGGTGCAAGCCCACTCGGCAGTGTGCCCGAGTCGCTGTGCTGGCCTGCGTCCCACCTCTGTGCTCCTGCTGGCACACCTTGAGCTGCTTCTACCCATGCTCATGGGTGCCAGGGACCAGCTTTAAACTCCTTCAACCCACTCCTGAGAAGTCAGCAGCTAACTAGGTGCTCTTCTTCAGGACTGGAAATTTGAAAATGAAAATTTTAGCAAAGTCCAGTTCACTATATTTTTTTTATTAGAAGACCAGAAAAGTTAGGAGGAACGAGGATTCATGCAGCTGGATTTCCCCAGACACTTTCTTCTTCTGCTCAGAAATTATGCCCAAACAATTTTTGAGGCTTTTTCATGCTTATCTCAGATTTCCAGATGTTTGATAGCTGTAACTGATAGTACAGCACTGTCTCAGACCTGGGACTTGGCCCCCATTATTAGAAGATTTGACCATACTGTGGCAAGGTGCAGTCTCACCATCTGGTGATGGGGATGAGACTTGCTGCTTTGCAGCGTGTGGTTCTCTTGGGCTCTGTCCCATCAATGTCACTACCTGGGAAAAGTCACATTAGGGGATTCAGAGAACAGGATAATTCACTGCACAGTTCTGTACTGCACACTGCTGCATAAGGTCAAAGCTTCCCAGATGTTACCTCTTAACCCTTGTAATGGTGGCCACAAGGGAATCAGTCGGAAAACAGAAAACATTGCAAAAATTAATTTAATGCTGTAATAATTTTTGTGACTTGTTAAAGAACATAAGCCCTGTAAACAATGTCGACTACTTTTTGTAACTTAAAATGCTCAGTTAGCAGTAGGCAGCAGGTCCTGGAGTTTCTAAAATCCGATCTGGGATTTTGCCTCAAATTTCTGCCTGCATAGCATTAAAAGTCTCATAAAATGTCAGAAAGTAGAGGACCCCGCACAGAGGAACCATAACCAAAGCTGGTGGAGTGCTTGTTGCAGGTGGCAAGACGGGATAGTTGTGCAAGCTTCACAGAGCACAATGCGCAAGCTGTCTGATTTCATGTGAGGGCACTGGTCCAGTTAGAAGGTAAAGACAGGCTGGTTTATGAAAAAGACATTGCCTTGTTGCTCCAGTGGCAGCTCGAGCTGTGAACAGCAACGATGTTCTTTCTTCTCCTTGAAAGACCACAATATGTCCTTGCTGAAATGTAAAAATCTGTTGTAGCTTAGTTTTGGCCTCTCTTGGGAGCCTTGAAAGAAGACAAATATGACTACTCTGTCCACACAAGGTAGAGCAAAAACATGCAACTGAAAAGTTGGAAGATGTTCTTCCTGACCTTGGGGAGGAAACACCAAGCTCCTTGTAGTTTTGTGCTGGTTTTCAGTTTTCACAGTAGGTCGTTCACAGTAGGTCATCACAAAGTCCTCCTGTGGGAATCCCATCCAGTCATGACCCATTCCAGCTAGCTCTGGACAGGGGAGAGGAAGCAGCCACCAGCATCATTGCAGAGGCTGCTCATGGAAGAGCCGTGACACCAGGCCCAGGAGAGTCTCCCCAGAATTAGGCAGGAGGAACAGCAGCCTCAAAAGAAAGTCTGTCTGTTTTTCTCCTCTCCTCACCCACATCACTAAACTTTGAAATAGGTAATGAGGTATTACTGCTTAAGACTGCCTGTATAAGCGTGAAGAGCTGCTTAAGAAATGCTGAGTTGAAGAAATGAGTTTTGCCTTTGGTTTCCACTCACAAAGCCTGCAGTCATTCCTGTCTCTTATGTGAGTAAGGGGTATGGTTTAATCCATTCCCGAGGATTTCCTCCTGATGGTAATAACATCGCTGCTCCAAGAGGATGCAAATGTTAAAGGAAGGTGCTGTCATGGAGAGAAAGGAGTGACCTGTCTCGGGAAGGGCTTTCCTATCTGGAGACCTGGAGCCGGACTTTGCATTTGTTGGTGACCAGTGCTAAGATGACCGTCAGTGTGATGTGGCTGCGCTGCCTTGCTCACCAAGCAGAGAACTAAGCAAGCAAAATTTATATTGAAGGGAGCTTTTTCCCAGTGTCCAAGTATAGGTACACCTATGACAAATTGCACCTACTGGATGGATTGCTGATGCTAGAGATGCTCTGACACTTCATCCAGAAGTCCAGCCTGCAGGCTATTACAGGGTTGTGATTTTCTCAGCAGCTACAAAGTGAAGATGAAGTTTCAGCAGTCTTGAATATTAGGGTTATTCAGAAGCTTTCAGGAATCTAAATATGTCAAAACTCAATAAACAGGTCAAAACTCAATAAATACTTAGGTTATATGCACAGTATTTATCAAGATGGCATGGGTGCAGGCAGACATTATCAAGAATCGGGAAATGAGGCTGAGCTTCTGTGCTGTGTATTCCAGAGAGATCGAGTGATCGCCAGCACTCACGCACCAAGTTCAGTCTAAGAGGATGGCCAATTCCTGCCATTTTTCCTCACCCTGGAGCGTCTTGAAGAAGAGCTATACTGAACACCCTGGAGACTTTCTGCAGGATGGAGCTGGATGGAGATGACCTGAAAGAGGTGGCTCACTGGCATTACAAGTGCTGCCTCTGCACCATGATCTGGCTGCTAGAAATCCAGCAGTGAGCAGGATGTGCTGGAGGCTGGGTTTTGCTACTGGCAGACCTCTTGATGGCAAAGCCCTTTCACAGGCAGCTGTAAACCAGAAAGGCCACAGATTTTAGTTGTCTCTGAAAGAGAGGGCATTTAATGCTCTCATTCTGTCTAGGTCTTATCTGTGCAAATTGGGCTTTTTTTTCCCCAATGGGTAGAGATCAAATCTAATAAGAAATGGCCTATTGCTGTATTTGTTATCCTGTTGGAATAAAATGTAGACCTCCAGAAGGTAACAGCCAATAAATATAATTATCTCTTTCACAGGAGTAAAGTACTCAGAAGTAAGAGGACGAAATACATAGACTAAACCAAAGTTGATGACTGGGAGCAACGAAACATTAAAAAGACAGAGCATACCAATGTTCAGCTGTGTTGGCTCATTTGTCAGAACCTGTGGTTCTCTGATATGAAAATGTCAGATTGAAGGGTTTGTAAATCACTGTTTAAAGGGTCTGTTTCTTCCATGCTGTGATGAACAGAACTCTGTGTAAACACCGTTGCATGTCAAAAGATTAAATACGCAGTGACTTGAAGAGCTATATAATTTCTGTGTATCAGCATCGTAGGAGCAATAAAAGGAAGAGATGTAGGAGTACAGGTGGATAGATAAGAAAATGCAGCAGAATTACTTGGATTTTTTAAAAACTGACTGAAAAACCAACAATGGGCAAATGCTAAGAAATGATCAGACCAACAGTTGAGGAGACTGAACTGCCTTCCCATTTGAGATGAGGATCCGGCTGCAGGGCTGATGGAGATGCTAACATGGCTTCTACCCTCACCAAATTAGCTTAGTGACTCAAGAAAAAGCTCCAGTTACCTTCAGCTGGCTCACCTGCCAGGACTCTACACTGCTGCAGGCACTCACACACACAATTATAATGTGTGGAACAGAAAAAAATGCTTGTTGAAAAGACCACTTACCGAATTCAACACGTGGGCTGAGGCAGTTGTTCTGCTACTGTAAGGAGATGAATTTCTTGCATGCTAGGTTATTATTTTTAATGTTCTGCAGAAGGTGAATTATTCAGGATTAGGAAACATAAACTACTGAGTAAATTTGCAGGTCTGAGTGCCTCTTCACAGTTATAACGTCCTAATTGTTCTTTGAAATCTACTGTGGGGAGGGTCTCACCCACCGAATGCTGTGCCTAATCTAAAATGGCCCATGCTAACATTTCCTGTAGCCTGAAAACAAAATGAGGCAGAAAAAAAAAAAAAAAAGGCAGGCCAAGAGAACAAACAAGGGAGAAGGAGAAAAATATGGGAGAAATTTGGTTGTATTGTTAACGAACCTTTGAATTGCTACTTTTGATGATCACTTTTTGAGAAAAAAATAAAATGGGGAAATGCAAGAGATTCACTCATGCCTATTTCTAATATGTCTTACTGTCTTAGAAACCGATGCTGAGGATTCAGACATCTGTTCTGCAGTACAGATGTGCTATAAAATACAAATGATGATGTCTTTGTGGGAGAAGAGATTAAGCCAAAGCCTATTAAAGTCAATAAAAAACTCCTGTTTTTTTCAATGGGCGTTGCATCAGGTGCAAAGTAAGTGATGGAACTATGGGGACTCTGCTCCCTGCCCAGCTCTACCACAGGGTTCTCAAATGACCCCACCAACTAGTTTACATTTTGTGCCTCAGTTTCCCTACTTTTCTGAGTCTTCTAAAGTGACTACCCAAATGTATAATCAGGCTTAATGCCTCATAAGGTGGGCAAAAAAATCTTAGAAAGTGCTACAGGACTGCAAGGTATTCCTGGTACCCGGCAAATGTTTTCTTTTATGGCTGGTTAAACACTTAATGTTTAAGATATGAGGGGCTTGTGAACACAAGTGTTAATAACAGGTTCCCATAGATTATGTTTTCTCCTGTGGGTCTACTTTGAACTTCATTCCCGTGTTTATTTAGCTGTGTGTATGTGTGTGCATGGCCCTGCATGTAGCAAAGGGCCAGAAGGACCGAGCCCCTCCCTGAGGAAGCTCTGACAGAGGATCTGTGCAAATGTGCTTCCTCTTCCTTTCACTCCCCAACCTTAAGGTCAGAGGATCTGGAAAATCCTCCTCCACCCTGTGACTTGATCTGACGATTGTAAGAGAACCGCGGTTCCCCCCGCGCCTTCCGCTCCCCACCCTTCGCTCTCGCAGCCTGGTAACCCTTTAAAGCCTACTCCAGACCAATGCCTATCAATCCTGGGCTCCGAGGAGGGACACGGGGGTGTTGGGTGCTTGTGTTTTTACAGGCTGAGCAGCCCTGAGCATCTTAGGTTGTGGGATGTTTCTGTGACCCTCATGGGCCAAGGCAACACGTGAAAATGGTGTCTCAAAGGGCGTTCAGGGGCATTGCTTCCTTCTCCCAGACAGGCAAGAGGCAAACTTGGAAAATGTATCAATTATTAACTCAGTTGGAAAGAGTTAACTGCTTTTTTGTTTATTCCATTTTTTCATGGTTAATCTCAGATATTTGGATTCAGGTCAGCCGAGTCAGGAATTCCTGCCTTTGGCTTCCAGCTCCACTGCGGTGTGAGGGGCCCCCATGGTGGCTGGTGCCACCGCGGCCGGTGGCACTGTGGCCGGTGCTGGTGGCCAGCACGGGCAGGAGCATCAGGGCTGCGAGGACGCCATTTCAGGGGTCCCGTTGGGGCGCTTTCCCACAGTTACTGGCACTGCCCTTGAACAACTGCTCTGGGGACCCATAGCAAAGCCTTCAGGGAGCCCCGGGTGGAAATCACAGGAAAAGGGACAGCTGGCCAGAAGAGCATCTCCATGGCCCACCCCATCTTTGGAGAAATCATGAATCAGGCTGCCTTGGACTGGAGATTTCTTAGGAAAAAACCAAAAAAATAATGGCATTTGGAGTTGTTTTTATTTGCCTTCTGGCTCCTGAGCCTTTTAGTCACACTGGGCTTTTCTCTGCCCCCATCAGAGCTAGAAAGTGACTTTTTATTTTCAGTGGAAGGCGTGATTTCCACCAAGAAGAGCTGAGGTGCTGTGACAAACACACCCGCCGCAGGCAGACAGTAAAACCACAAGCACGAGCCGCACGCTGGCAATGGCCCAGAGGCCCGCACTGTGGTTGGAGGTGGAGACCGTCTCATCCAAATGGCAGCTGTGGGCTTGCCGAGGAGAGTGAGGCTGACTCACGGCCCAGTGTGCCTCTTCCCACCACCCAAAGCCAAGCGCTCTCGGGCGTCATGGGGCTTTCTGTTGGCGAACACCCCAGCACTTGGCCTTGGCTGCCATTTTTAAGGTAGCTCTAGTAAAACTGGGCGCCCAGCTTCCCGGCGGAGGGGAGGCAGCAGCTGCAGCAGCCCCGCTCACACCACAGCCCGCAGGGCCTCAGCTCCTCGCTCCCGTCCTCTGGAGGAGCGGTCTCACGTCCCTCCCCACAGCTGCCTGTCTGCAGGAAGAGATCTCACGCCGACGGTGATCATCGGCTGCCGGTTCAGGTCACAGGGATGCCAGGACCGGGATGCCGCCAGGCACGGCTTGGCATGTCTCTGATGCCAGCCTTTGCAGCTGCCCGGCTCATTTCAGCCAGCGAAGGACCCGTCCCCTCTAGGACGGGACGGGGAAGGTGGCAGTGTCCCACCTGCTGCTCCTATTTGTGGGTGGACAATAGACCCAGCACTTTCCAGAGGCACTAAATGCACTCCCAAACTCTAAAAGTCCACATGCAAAGCCAATTATTTTCTATTAATCTAAGCAATTTTTAAGGAACCGCCCGGGACTGTTAGCATTTGTTGCTTTTGTACACAGTCTGACATTTCTGGTATTGTGTGTAGACTTTGCCTCCTTAAAAGGAGCAGAAGGTACTCCCCAAAGAGCAAATTCAACATGTGCCTCCATTTCTCCACTCAGTCTAGACTGAGCAAACATTTTAGGTTCTATCAGTGTTTGTGGTCTGCCATTAAAAAAGCTGAGACAGATACATGTTAGTCTAGTTCTTCTGAAGAGTGATTTATTACGGACACGCAGGCCAGGGACTGCACACTGCTGCAATACGTCTGACCCACAGAATAAGTACTTACTAATATTAGCATTGACCCAGGCAAATTACACAGAGATGCCTGTGTAATTATGCCTCTTTGAAAGGCCTTTCAGTAAACATATATGTGTATAAAGTGCCTTTCATTTAAAGAACACGAAGTGTTTTGGGTCTTATTCCACTCCATTTACACTAAGGCGCTACTACCCTTCTGTGGAGGTGAAACTATAGTGGGCTTCAGCCCAGGGAAAACCACAGGTGTTTGTGTCCTGCAACAAACATTTCTGGGTGCCTACACTAGCATTTGTAGAGGTAATCATGACATGAGTTACCATGGGGCCACAAACCTGGCTATAAATATGTGCACAAATTTCATGTTTCCTGAAGCAGGAACTGCTATTTATTGTGTACAACACCTGACACAACGCAGTCTTGACCTGGTTAGGGTTCCTGTGCCATCCTGCAGTGAAATGGTAAATAAAATAGCAATAATGATGTTTTCTCCTTTCCTGCTGCACAGCGTTATTGCTGGGGTGTTTTTGTTTAGTGCGTCTAATTAGCAAACTTGCGGAGTTGGTGCTGAATGAAAAGGATTTGGAAGAAGGCATGTTTTTGCCATTTGTGAATCCTGTCTACTTTAAAACAGGGCACGGGTTTCTTGAAATTTTGTAAGAAATGAAACTGGTTTTTACAATAGTAATGAATTCTATGCAGTGCAAAAGGTCATATAAAAAGCAGCAGGAGGACAGGATGCTGGGATAAAACACTGAGCAGATTTACTTCCTAAATTAACTTTTTTTTCTTTTTTTTTTTACTCTCCATGGGACTTTGTGGAATAACAGCATCTTGTGCTAGACAAAGGAAATGAAAGAGCATTAAGTACAGGCATACTGCAAACACGGTAGGCAAAATACTGGGGCATTTCTAAAGAAAACCAACACAAGAACCCAACAAGGAATGCAGAATTAAGTGGAAACATGCAATTCAGCTTATCAGCAACTTTACATTTTATTCATTGTCAAATGTATTGGGAAGATATTAAGTGGACAAGTATATGTAAAAGCTGTCAAATATGATCAAAAAGAATGAAGTCATTGAATTTATGAGAAACTCATGTGCACCTACCCATGCAAGTACGAAGTAGGGTTATTATACCTGGCTATATATATTTTCTAATTCTGAAGACACTAGACCAAATTCTTCTCTACCGCAATTTCATCACAGTCTTCAGACATTTATTAAGGTCATATTTGTCTGGTGTAAGTACCTGAAAACGTAAGCTCCCATAACACTTCAATCCAGCAAATGTATGAAAGTTTGGTTTAATAAATATAAGGGTCACAAATTCAAATGTCTGAGGTGTTTGGAGGAAGTTTTAATTAAAGACAAGTTTAGCTCGCTGCAGGAGCTAATGATTTGCTTGTACAAGGCATTTGACTCACCAGGAAAAATCTATGGCAAGGCATAAGATGTCATGACACAGACTTTGAAAACCTTGATAAGTTTACGAAAAATGCCCATACACATTTGCCACTTTGCTTTACTAGCCAGGCCCTTCTGCCTGCTCCGAGGTCTTAGGAGGACTCTGCACTCAGCTGCCCCAGGCCAGGAGGAGCACTGGGACACGCTGGCAGTGGGACTTCCTCCCCAGGTCCTCATCCGCTTGGGGAAATGGTGGTGGCAGGAGTGACTTATCTCACTGTCCAGCCGTACCTTCTGGCCAATGCAACAGGGGTCAGCACTATTCCTTGCCTTTTCCTGTCCTTCTGTATGCCAAGGAGATGTATAAAACACAGTCCTGATACCTCTGCCCATTCTTCTCTTTTAGCATCCTCCTCCACTGGACTTTCTAATTTCTTGCCTTGCTGTCACACTTGCTGGGCACACCCATTCATCCTCAGGTTCCTGTGGGATAAAAGGAGGATTAAGTTACCTGTTTTCTATTTCTGGCAAGAGTTTCAGAGCCCTTTCCTGTCCCGAGTCCCCAGGATCCTGCAGGGCTCTCCAAGGATAATCTCTTGCAGAAGAAAGGAAGCAGTGAAGACTCCCATAGCAACAGCACTCCTTCCTTCTATCTCTCTGCATCTCTCTGCATGCATCCTCTGGATTTTTATCTGCCAAATGGAAAACTATAAGCTTTGCCCCATTTCCCTTTCCACAGGCACTGGAAGATTACCAAGAGGGCTGGGAGGTGTAAAAAGGATAAATATAAATATTAAGGAAAAAGAGAAAAAGCTGCAAGACAGAGAAGTATATAAGTAAAAGGAAGAAAATGACGACAGGAGACAGTGAAGTAGAGGAAGGTGCAGAAAAGAAATCATGATCCCAAGTATCTGTGTAGCTGAGGTTTCCACTTCCACGGTAATGTGCACTTCCTAGATTGACATAACTGTTCCGGAGCATTTTGTGCTGAGAAACACTAATTTCACACAGAACCTGTTGAAAGGATCACAGAAACCCAGCCTTTTATGAACTGTGCTGGAATAGCTATATCCAAGTTACTATTGCAGGGGACAGGGAGAAAAAGTCAATACAGTGTGGTGGACTACAACATGCTTCCACGTTCTGCCTGGGATTGCTCCCCAAATACCTCCTACTGGGATAATTTAAAACTTTGAAGATCTATGACCAGTGCATACAAATCGTATCCTCCTTTGCTTTTTCTTTATCATCTTCCTCCCAACCTTCCTCTTAGTTCTTTGGGTCAAAAGGGCATAACTTCCTGTCTGCCTCCTAAAACCATAGTCATTTTTATTTTGAAAGAAGAATGAGTTGAAGATGAATTTTATTTTGCAGATAGCTGAACATGAAAACATTTGAAATAAATAGGAACAGAATTTGAGTGCTTTTACAAAGGAAAAAAAATGCAAGCAAAGTGATTCCCTCAGAATACTTGCAAAAAAGAAACAGATGTGAAAAAAATCTAAATGTGAATATAAAATAAAATCCAGACCTGTAAAACTTTTTTTTTTTTGCAAAGAAAGCCAGATTTATTGATATATCCTCAAAATATGGAAACAACATATTTGAAAAAGTGAAAAATAAGCTGAAAAACCAGCATCATAGGCCTGAAAAAATCAATGAAAAGAACAAAGTGAGTGAGGATTTGCAGAAGCCAAATAAATGCTGACATGACTTGAAGAGAGCAAATAAAATAATCCTAGCTAGCAAAAGAAAGTCTCTGCATTGTAGCTGAAAAAAAAATCGGAGAGATGACACTTCGAAAGATGATCTGTTATTTTCATCAAGAATTTCCTTGCTAAATTCTGACCCTAATGAGGCTGTAGTATAACATTTCTGCAGCTGATCGTCATGCTACTTGAAAGGATAGTTGTTTATTTTTTATAAATTGGAGACTAAGGCTACTTTGAAGTTTCCAGATATTAACATCATATACACTCCACCGCAGTGTGTGGGTTGTTCCCAGGCTGAAAGGTTTAGAAAAATGTACAACTGATCTGCGAAGCATAAAAATCATCCCAATGAGATCTATAAGTTAATCAATTTAACATACATAACGTAAACTGTTTTTTTCTCACTATTTTGAGGGAGAACATAATAAAAGCCACACCTGAAAACCCACACAGAAAAAATGTGCGGTTAGGGGCTTCATACTTATCTGTTGAACGCTCAGATACACACAGCTACAATCCTTATTCCCAC
Organism: Fregata magnificens; assembly: GCA_013389945.1. Taxonomy (NCBI): domain Eukaryota; kingdom Metazoa; phylum Chordata; class Aves; order Suliformes; family Fregatidae; genus Fregata; species Fregata magnificens. Next base: position 41,383 of record WAAD01037824.1, read on the forward strand.
TAGCAAATTAATCCTCATTCTCAGTGAACTTTGATGTTCAAAATACAGGCTCACTCAAAAAATCCCAAGTATGTATCTGACTAAACCCACGGTTTTGGTTGTTACCTGATTTTCTTCTTCACAATTTTAAGACATGTAAGATGTTACACACACAGGTACAGATTCTAATTCTTTGATGCATTTGACTTACAATATGCAAGATGTCAACTACCAAAATATTGGAAAGAAAATGTGACAACGGTTTTTGTTTTTTTTTTCCCAGAGGTTTCATTGGTGTCATTGACAAAAAAGAATCTTTAATTAGGACACCAATGCAAGGTCTTTCTGAAACTTCTTAAGCAATGACGGCAGCTCAAAGCAGCCACTTCTAAACTTTCTTTGGTTCATATCTCACAGACCAATGATTTTCTGCAACCCCTAATAGTTGGACCCAGTAGTGTACTGTAATCTCATACGGTAGCACAATCAGTACAGAGCAACCCTGTACATAAGCATTAATGTTAGTGAACACTTTAGTTTAGTGAAGACATTAATGTTAGTGAATAGAATTTCTGTTGGGTGTATAAGCCCACAAACAGCTACATTTGAGGGTACAACTCCTGATTTAGGATATTAGTGTATATATAGTGTAAGCTGTCAGATATAGCTGAACACAGTTTAAATCCTTTCTCTTCTCCTGTTCTTCTACAGAATGTGCTGTTTGCTTTACAGCTCTTCAGAGTAGACCTTTTTTATGCTGCATATAAGGAAGCCAGAGATATTAGATTAAATGTTTTTTGTGTCCTTTCCATCTTTGATATTTTCTCTTCTATACCCTGGAAGAATCCCATCCTCATGTCACAGACAGATGACTCCTTGTCATCTCCAGACAGAAGACTCAGTGTAAGTCTTGCATGAAGTCACTCAAATAGCATATACCTATTACAGAGTGACAGGGTGATTGATATCTTACCAGCAGACATTGCCCTCCTCTTTCCAAGCAATTTACTTGAAAAGGTTAGCACATAATGCCAGAAGCCCTAACTTTGACACCTGGGGCTCCACCTCCTCCTCATGTAAGTACAAATACGCATTTTCCAGGCAGATGACCTCCCTTTTTCTCCAGACCTGAGAAGGGCGACAATACAGTAATTTGCAAATCACTGCAAGATAATATTCCCTTAAAGATATAAAATATTCTCACAGTTCAGCAAAGACCTTGAAACAGCTAAGTTTGTTCTCCATTCCTGAAGCAAAGGGCCATTATCAATAACCGCTCATCACTTCCCGACACCCTTGCCATGAGACCCAGAACATCTCAGTTCCCTGTTTCACCCCACTCAACAATTATGCAGAACTTTGAAAAGAGGTGATGAAACAACATGCATCTTGGAAAAAAGGCACAGACTGTATTTTGGTAGAGCTCCATGAAAATTAAGCAGTTTTGTGAGCAGAACAACTCATTAAAAAGGACTGAAATGTTACAATTCCAGATTTTCTTTGTGCCTAGAGGTCTCTAAACTGGCAGACCTACCTTAAAAGAAGCTGGCAAAGCTGCAGTGAGGCAAGACAGAGGTGATTCTTGCTGGGAGAAAGACAAGCATCATAGAAGTTGCTGTTTCCTCTGCTATACCACACATCCTCAAGGGCATCTGTTTCTAGATTATTAAATTAATCTTTAGCCTGTGACTCATTTTTGTTTCTTCACAAACAAACTCCCTTGACAGCTGTTCTGCTCAACTGAGGAAAGTATCAGGCCCCAAAGGAAGGTTTTTGCATGTGGGAGAGAAATGGAAGCGGAGACTGTGGAACCTGCAGGGGCAGATGTAGCCCTGCTCTAAATATGACTTATAGCCATGATTTAGTGATGTGGCCCTTGAGTGCATGGAGGTCTTGCAGACCATGCTGATTGGAAAAGTATGGGGAAGAGGAAGGAAACCCTTTCAGGATCATGGTAAATGCCCAACTTTGTTACCTCCCACAGGAGACACAAGTCATGATTCCGGCTTCACTGTTTTCAGAATTACACAGAGCACTCATCTTTTTGGTGTGTCTTTACCTCAATAAAATTCTCACAGAAACACACATATAGATCTTTTTTTAAAATTTAATCAAATGATGAAACAGTTTTTCTGGGGTAAAGAAATAATTGTTTGGAGATGCTTGTAATGAGGTTTAAACAAACAAACCCACCTGAAAATGCAGGCTCTGAAATAGTTGTTAAACTTTCAAGAGGCTGTTCTTTACCTTCAGTAAAAAGTCTTTCACTAGAGCATCCCCTGTCCACTTCCACAGAGCCCGGGTTCCCCTTGTGACACCACCGAGCAATAACTCAGTGATAAAAATGTGCTAACATAAGCATCCCATGAAACTAACCACCTGTGTGTCTCATAACTCCACTTTTACTAATGCTGATTTGGGTACATAAAGGTTTCCACTTGTCCTAGAGGAAGCAATGAGTTTACAGCCTTATGCATATAGGTGACTGGGGAAACTAGTTCAGAAAGCCACTGGTTCAAAACTGTGTGTCTGTCGGTGCAACAAGAGAACCCTCTGGAGACTGAAGCAATCTGTTCACCAGGCTACTTGTTTATATTTTTTTTCCTCTATAAAACTTACCTGAGACTGTCTTATCTAATAAAGCGGATCATAAGTGTAACAGATAAATTAGGGTAAAATACACATTGCTTTTGTTTTTGTTGAGTTTTCACCTTGTGTTTAGTAAATATTGTTCTTGTTAAGATCACTTGTTAAGATGCTAGTGATCCTTCTTGCCCTCAAGGAAAGAAGACTCCTGCAACCTCTGGGGGAAGGTATTGAACAGTTTGCACTGCTTTTGAGGTTAATCCAGAGGGCAGAACAGAGTTATCTATACCTTCTGAAATGTGGTTTCATGAGGCTCTGATAGGCAAACCAAGATTATCTAGAGAACCAGAAAGACCAAAGAAGAAAGATATAAAGAAGGAGGAGCAGGTTGAAGACTGTTAAGTAATCTATGTTTCACTGGCGTAACACTGGCCCCCAGGAAAGTCCAGTCTTTCCTAGTAGCCTCTTGTGCATGTTGGACAAGAATAGAAGAATTTATATTTCTGTGAAGCTGTGCAAAAACCCAAGTTGTTCCAGAAAAGAAGAGCTAATGAAGTCTGGCTTCATATTGCTTTACATATTTTGGTTGGGTTTTTTGGTGCCTAGCAATTGCAAGCTCCAATTGACTCTAATCACATGATTAAGGCATTTATAGCGTATCATCATGTGGACTCACTGGTGTTCGTGACTCCTTGAGTTCAGTTACACTGCTTCATGATGTAGCATTAACAGGGTCTTCTTTCCCAGTGCTAATTTTCACAGAATTTTCATGGAACTTAAAGTAATGTTGGGTGGACCTTTGAGACCATTTCTGTCAATTTGGCTAAAATGGGAAAGCTGGGTTGCCTGTTATCAGGGAGAACTGGCAGACACCATGCAAACACATCAAAGTGTGCAAATCTACAGTTGCAGGTTCTCTCACCCGCACTCACATGGTGTGTCATCACAAAAGACTCATTTCTTTAAAAAAATGAGCTAAAGTTATTTCCCTCTCTGAGATTGGGAAGCCAATATTTGTTTCTGAAACACCAACAAGGGTCTGAAATTGTTCATAACTAGCCCAATGAATATTCAGAGTAACACCAACGATTTCAGTACAGTTCTGTTAATTTAGACATGAGGGAGCCTGAGCAGAACAGGAATTGGAGTCAAATCTATTAACCACGAAAGCAGAATGCTCTAACACAATCATAAATGTTTGCCACACGCAAAAGTATAGTTCCCACTGCTAACTGTAATTTTGTGATTTGCTTAGAAAAAACCACTCTCATCAATTTACAGTGTCATTGTATCAGTTTTAAACACAGGGAGGGGTGTAGGGACCTTGCCACGTGTTAGCCTTGTGCTAAATTACTTATTATTAAAGAAATAATTTTTATAGAAATAAAGGTCAGGCAAGAACATTATAATACAGATAGGTATGATAAATAAAATATAAATAAAATAAAGATTAAATTGATATATACTTCTTAATCAGTTTGGTAATCAGCAAAGGCACAAATTTTAAATAATGAATTTTGCTGCCTACATCCTTATTTTGTTCTTCATACTATTAATTTCCTACAAGTCAAAACATTTCCCCTTATTCTTTTTGCCTGTTCTATTTAGCACAAAAAGAAAGATAAACAAGCCAATAAAATATA